>JAEIFP010001097.1:0-103108 GCA_018903935.1 Drosophila insularis | reverse complement strand
CGGCCAAAGGACTTACCAACAGCTTTAGCCTTGGCGCAGGCCACCGAGACTAGCGAGGATAGAAGCGTGCTCGCTGCTAATTACGCGAAAACCATGGGAGAGAAGAACCAAAAATTTTCAACTCTAAAATCCCAAGACAACCGTCAGTCCGATTTTTGGTCTAGTAAGTCCCAAAATGCCCATCAGGGGAATAGTCCACACTATCAGAATAGGAAGCCCCAACAAAATAGATCCGCCAAACAAAGGTTGTATAATAAAGAAACCACACACCAGCCCCCAGAACCAATGGATATCGATCCATCCTCGTCCAGGCTAAGGCAACCGACAGCCTATCGGAGTCGGGCGGACTCGTCCAGATCTGGATATCAAAGCGGAAAGCTGAAAAACTCGTCCGAACGCATTTCGGGTCAAGGGGCGCAAAGGATCAATAATTTGATTCAAAAAAGTGGCACGAGTGAAAACTACGATTGCATCGCAAATTGCAGCGCTGCTGCCACCGACTGTCAAGGCGACATTGAGTATGCAACCGAAAACGATTCCGAATTCGAAGTAGACACAGACAATGTCAATGTTTTGAAGGGAAGATCCCTTCTCCCGTTCGTGCAAAAAAAGGTAGCAGGCGGCATCTTAAGGTTTTTAATAGACACGGGGGCTGCTAAGAACTATGTTAAGCCTCTATCTTGGCTAAAAGGTGTTAGCCCGGCTGAGAAACCCTTTTCCGTTACGTCCATTCACGGCTCAACCGTAATAGACCAAAAGTGCAAAATTTACATATATGGAATAAATTCAACCTTTTTTGTTTTACCGGATCTGTCAAACTTCGACGGAATCATCGGCCTCGATCTGTTGAAACAGGCAAATGCCACATTAGACCTTAAGTCGAATAGAATTACAGTCGACTCAGAATCGGAACTGCTTCTTTATGCTAAATGTCCGAATGTCAATTTCACTGACGTAGTTGGCGAGCAATATAAAAACGAATTTATTAAAATGTTGGAATCTAGGGCCGCAGCATTCGCGAGCCCAAACGAAAAACTCCCCTACAACACCGCTGTCGTTGCCACCATTAGAACCACGACAGATAATCATATTTTCTCAAAACTCTATCCGTATCCCATGGGTGTTGCAGACTTTGTAGCCGCAGAGGTAAACGACCTATTAAAGAATGACATCATAAGAAAGTCTAGATCCCCGCATAACAACCCGATTTGGGTAGTGGACAAAAAAGGCACTGACGAAAAGGGAAACAGGAAAAAACGACTAGTTATAGATTTTAGAAAGCTTAATGAGAAAACTATTTCGGATACCTATCCCATGCCCAGCATTCATATGATATTAGCAAATTTGGGGAAGTCTAAATTTTTTACAACTTTCGATTTAAAGTCGGGGTATCACCAAATAACTTTGGCTGAGAGAGACCGCGAAAAGACAGCATTCTCTGTAAATGGGGGCAAATTTGAGTTCTGTCGGTTTCCATTCGGGCTGAAAAATGCAGGCAGTATTTTTCAGCGAACTATTGACGACGTCTTAAGAGAACAAATTGGCAAAACTTGTTATGTTTATGTTGATGATGTCATTATTTTTTCAGAATCCGAGACGGCTCACATTAAACATGTAGATTGGGCTTTAAACCGGCTATGACGCGAACATGCGTGTGGCCCAAGAAAAATCTCAGTTTTTTAGGACAAGCGTCGAGTACCTTGGGTTTATTGTCACTAGCGAGGGCGCGAGAACAGACCCCGAAAAAATCAGAACCATAACAGAATACCCCGAGCCGAAAACTCTATTCGGTGTCAGATCATTCTTAAGCCTCGCAAGTTATTACAGATGTTTTATAAAAGACTTCGCCTCAATAGCAAGACCGATCTCAAACATCCTGAAGGGAAAAAACGGGTCAATTAGTAAATACAAATCAAAAAGCATCCCTATACAGTTCAATGAACTACAATCTCACTCTTTTCATAAACTAAAGAACATTCTGGCGTCCGAAGACGTTACCTTGATGTACCCTGATTACAAGAAACCCTTCGACTTGACAACTGACGCATCTGCCGATGGCATAGGCGCAGTCTTGTCTCAGAACGGTCGTCCCGTTACAATGATTTCCAGAACGCTCAAGCCGTGCGAAATAAACTATGCAACAAACGAGCGGGAGCTTCTAGCCATTGTTTGGTCCTTGAGCAAATTGCGACAGTACCTTTACGGGGTAAAAGACATCAACGTGTTTACCGACCACCAGCCGCTAACCTTTGCGGTATCTGATAGCAATCCTAATGCTAAAATCAAGCGCTGGAAGGCCCGTATCGACGAAACGGGAGCAAAAGTTTTATACAAGCCAGGTAGGGAAAATTTCGTTGCAGACGCGCTGTCGCGACAAAATATTAATGCACTAAGCAACGATGACTGTGAGTCTGACGTGGCCACAATTCATAGCGAGGCGTCGCTGTCTTACACAATTACTTCATCAGACAAGCCTGTAAATTGCAAGCGCGCTTCCCGCTAAAAAGGCAATTTATTCTATTCGGTCAAAAAATCAGACACCTTATCAATTTTTCGAACAACGAAACCCTCCTCGAAGAGGCAAAAGCCGCTATTAATCCTAACGTAGTAAACGCAATCCATTGTGATTTGCCTACCTTGGCTCGAGTCCAGCACGAGTTGGTTAAAGCTTTTCCTGCCACAAAATTGTATTATTGTAAACATATCGTTGTTGACATTTTTGATAGCAACGAGAGCAGGGAGATCGTCATAACAGAGCATAACTGCGCTCACAGGGCCGCAAAAGAAAATGTAAAACAGATCATGTCCGATTATTATTTTCATAAATCAAATCGCTAACGAAGTTGTCACCAATTGTAAAATTTGCTCAATTGCTAAGTATAAAAGACACCCAAAGAGACAGGAACTCGGCAGTACACCTATTCCAGGCTATGTTGGCGAAATGTTGCACGTTGACTTTTTTTCCACTAATAAGAAATACTTTTTAACCTGTGTCGACAAATTTTCCAAGTTTGCTGTCGTGCAGCCCATTGTCTCGCGCACTATTGAGGATTTGAAAGCCCCCCTGTTTCAGTTGATGAGTCTCTTCCCTAAAGCAAAAACTATCTATTGCGACAATGAACCTTCATTAAATTCTATGACCATCAAAACCCTTCTACAAAACAATTTCGGCGTAGAGATAGCTAACACGCCGCCGATGCACAGCTCATCCAACGGCCAAGTGGAGCGATTCCACAGCACGATCGCTGAAATCGCTAGATGCATTAAGCTTCAAAGGGGAAATGTCGACACTGTCGATTTGGTTTTGTTAGCCACAGTAGAGTATAACCATACAATTCATTCGGTAACACAAAAAACACCGTCCCAGATTTTTAGTCCTTCATCGGAAGCTAGTAAAGGTGTTAGGGATATGATAAACAAGGCACAGATGACACAGCGCGAAAGGGTCAACAGAAATAGGCAAAGCAGGGTTTGGAATGTCGGGGACAAGGTTTTCGTAAAGGTCAACAGGAGATTAGGTAACAAATTATCACCCTTGTATGTTGAAGAAACCGTTGAGGCAGACATGGGGACATGCCTTCTTATTAAGGGGAGGATGGTGCACAAAGACAACCTCAGATAGAATCCCAAATGGAAAGCAGTACATTTCTTTTTCATGGCTTAAATATTTAAGCTTTCATTTTCATTAGTTATAGTCGACACTCTATCTTAATCAAACAATACCAAAATTATTATTAACACATGAGTCCAATAAATAAATTAACAACACTCGATCTTTATGAATTGTAACAAAACAAACAAATTGCCGAAGTGAATGAAAAAAAAACATGAAAGCAGCACAAGATCCGAGATTTTGTTGTCAATGAATGAATATAAAACCTATATAGAATTACAAAAATTATTAATTTCTATCTCTCACGTAAAAAGCGAATTGTAATTGCCACAGTTTTGGGCTATTTAGATAAAAATGACTTCCAACTATCCAACTCACAGGGAGATAGATCAAAACATGTCAATAGTATTAAGATTCCAAACGCAATTATTGTTCCATTACTAATAATGTCCTCGAGTCAAAATGTGTTCCAGAAAGGTTTTAAAATCCCTCGACATACGTAATGGCATGGTTGAGCAAGTCCAATTCACAGAGTGGTCGACACCGACTAGTAACCCTGGCTCTCACGGCTCGCCGGAACTGCCATTACCAAATCATGCGAGCTGATGTCCAAGTACTCATCTATCCAGTTAGGACCAGGCGATGCAGCTCATACCAAGGCCAAATCCAACCAACTGGTGGCTGTCAAGGTGACCTCCAGCCAGTCCAGTTATACCAAGAACTAACTCGACCAACTGGTGGGACGTCCTGGGATCAGCGACAAGATATGTTCGGAATCTGCATCGTAACAACCCGAAATTTATAAACACGAACCACGGTCAAGCAACACCGTTCGTCATACTTTCAACTGCTGTCAACGAGGAATCTTAGGCACGTCTTCAACTTCAAGACGAATTGTCGACAAGATGTAACCCGAGGCACGGCGGTCCGGATTGACTTTAATCGGCATCGTCGGCGGTCTCGCCTCCCTTGGATCATCTAAGGACCCAACCAGACCGTCAGACCTGATGTCAGCAAATCGTATGGCGACCGAGGACTGTCGAATTTTAGAGTGGGAATAGTTAACTCATATTACTTTGATATGCTTACGATATGCTGAAATGTGAGCACAAGCCATTTAATACGTTGCTATGTGGGAACATGCCAAATGCATGTTTAGGCAGTTGGCATTATTGATAGTATATTGTATGCCGCTACCACTTTTTTTGGGCGCTTGCTGACTATTTCTAACTGGCTCATATTATTCTTATTCGGAGAGAGAAACATGGAACACAATCATATCGCAACACAACATTGACTCGTATTAATTAATTTTATAATGATTAATAAATTGAATTCATCAAACCTGAACTTATTAACGTGTATATTTGCTTAGTAAATGCGCACATTTTGTATTTATAAAAATTTTGCCACGCCCCCTACCGCCCCCGCAAATTAAATAAAACCGATTTTCTCAAACACTATAGCAACTAGAGACACAAAATTTGGTATGATTATTTGCTTAGTAATTGCGCAAATTTTTTTTTTTTTTTTGATGTGTAAAGATTTTGCCACTCCCCTTTCCGCCCCCGTAATTTGAAAAAACTCGATTATCTCCCGTAATTTACTCCCTTGTGCAATCAAATTTATCACACTTAAATTTGATACTTATATCCAGCAAAACACCAAAATTGAGCAAAATCTGACTAAAAATAGCCAAGTTATGCATATAAACGTTTTTCCATATGGCCGGAGTTGGCCGTTGGCTGGTGGGGGCGCTAGGGTGCTCATATGCTTGAGTGAGCGAAATACTAAGATATGCTTGTAAAAAGCATGTGAACAGTTTTTTTATACCCTTGCAGAGGGTATTATAAAATTGGTCAGATGTTTGTAACGCACAGAAGGAGCCGTTTCCGACCCTAGAAAGTATATATATTCTTGATCAGCATGAGAAGCTGAGTAGATATAGCCATGTCCGTCTGCCCGTCCGTCTGTGCGTATGCGTTTTACTCAGCCATCTTAAGAGCTATCGGGATGAAATTTTTTTTGGGGGCTCTTTATTACCTAAATAAAGTATGAAAATTGGGAGAATCGGACCACTATATCATATAGCTCTGGAGGAAACATTTTTGCAAAAATTGGAGTATCGCCATGAAATTTATGATAGTATTATATATAAAATCTCAGATCCCAAAATTTGAATCTGATCGGATAAATAGAACACAAGTTACAGCCGATATAAATCGGTTCAACTTGCTGCCTACTACGTCATCATCAAATCAATAGAGCACACGCATGCACACATGCAGACGCAACGCTACATAAACTATATGTGTATGCGTGCGAATCGCGTCATGCGCGTAAAAGGGGATGGGGAAGAAGAAGAAATTGAAATGTTATTTGAAAGGTTCTGTGCATTAATGAATTGAGATACAAAAAAAGAGTTTGAAACATGTAAAAATATTATGGCCATGGACTGCAAGGGTATATAAACCTCGGCACAGCCGATGTTAGGTTCTTTGATATTTTAAATACGAAAATGCATTGGTTATTATAAATTTGAAATATTTATTTTACTGGTGTATGGTATACCTAAGTCGGCGTGATGACTAACTTACTTCATTGCCAATGTTTTTGATAAACAGCAGTTCAGTGAGATTGGTCTATAATTGGTTATTACTGTTTTGTTTGAGTTAGGTTTAAGGATAGGGATGACTAGGCTAGTTTTGTAAGATTGAGGAATAAACTTGTTGAAAATATTGTTAAAAAGGTCTGGGATTCTGGTTTTTACTGAGTAAGAGGTGTTTTTAATCATAGGGTAAGATATACGGTTTAGGCCTAGCGTTGTTCCTTTGAGGAAGTGTAGTGCAGATAGAAGTTTTATCTGTGTAATATCTGATTCAATTGTTTGTGCTGAAGGGATGGGTGTGTATTTTATTGGTTTTTCTAAATATTTATTTCGAACTAGAAAACCCGGCAAACGTTGTTTTGCCATATAAATAATTATACCATACACCCATAGGGTGAAATGGTATATTAAAATCGCCAAAATGTATGTAACAGGCAGAAGGAAACTTTTTCGACCCCATAAAGTATATATATTCTTGATCAGCATCAACAGCCGAGAGGATCTAGCCATGTCTGTCTGTCCTTCCGTCCGTCCGTCCGTCTGTATGAACACCTAGATCTCGGAGACTATAAGAGCTAGAGCCACCAAATTTGGTATGTAGGCTCGTGTAGTATGTAGAGTGAACAAGTTTATTTCAAATTTCTGCCACGCCCCCTACCGCCCCCGCAAATTATATAAAACCGATTTTCTCAAACACTATAGCAACTAGAGACACAAAATTTGGTATGTATATTTGCTTAGTAAATGCGCACATTTTGTATTTGTAAAATTTTTGCCACGCCCCCTACCGCCCCCGCAAATTAAATAAAACCGATTTTCTCAAAAACTATTCTAGCTAGAGACACCATAGTTGGTATAAATATTTGCTTAGTAATTGCGCACATTTTTTATGTGTAAAGATTTTGCCACTCGATTATCTCCCGTAATTTTCCACTTTGTGCAATCAAATTTAGCACACTTAAATTTGATACTAATATCCAGCAAAACACCAAAATTGAGCAAAATCTGACTAAAAATAGCCAAGTTATGCATATAAACGTTTTTACATATGGCCGGAGTTGGCCGTTGGCTGGTGGGGGCGCTAGGGTGCTCATATGCTTGAGCGAGCGAAATACTAAGATATGCTTGTAAAAAGAATGTGAACAAATTTTTTTAAAAATTCGAAAATGCATTTGTTATTAAAAAATTGAATTATTTATTTTACTGATGTATGGTATACCTAAGTCGGCGAGACGACTTACTTACTTAATTTCTTTTTGACGCAAGGTTTTATTTTACATTTATTCTTTTCTATTTATTTCTAGAACTCATTTTGGATGATTTAATTTTTTGTAAACGGACATGACTTTATCACTGAGTACCGGACACACTTAGTGAATAAACTGGATCCTATAGTTGTTATAATTGATTGTTTTTTATTCGATAATTTTAATTGTAAGTTGTAACTCTTGTTGTGAATCTTCTTCTGTCGTAATTGTAATGCCAGCTCCCTCTTTGGTCTAAAGTTACCAGTCCTTTTGCTGATGCCGGAAGAACGCCGGTACCCCCAGGCGAAACAGTCCACTTTTGTGGGCACTGTTAGAATTCATGCTGTTAACTTGTACCTATATACATACAAGTTAATATAGTTCTTTACTTGTGCGATGTCACTAAGTATAAGATAATTAATTTGGATCGACCGATTCCGTTTATAGTTCGTAAAAGACTAAAAACTAAAAGTACAAAATGTTCTTATGCTAAGCTAGCCCTGACCTATAATCGCTCTGTCAGCAATTATGCTGCATGGATCAAGTTCGTCGCGACGTCCGCGCGTGTAGCGTTGTCAGCGGAGAAGCGATTGCATGGGAAGCAGAAATATAGTTGCAGGTTTGCTGCTTATGTCAGGCCGGATGTGTTAACTCCTCTCTCGCTAGTTCGAAGGCCGTCCCCGGTTTTCCTCATGGTGTCGATGACAATACGTAGCGATGCTTGCTCTCTGTTGTTTCTCCATTTTTGGAAGGTTTTACAACAGACGAATATAGCGGCTAGGATGGTGACAAATAAGGTGGTCATTATTATAGGCCATAATTTCATGTTCCTCTCGATGCTGCCAATATGATTAAGGTTTTCAAAGTTCAATCTTTGAAGGTATGGCATGCTCAGAATTTTCTTATGACCAGTAATACATATTTAGTGTGGTTGACGTTGCTGAGCCTGGGTGTCTTTTGACGATATTTTTAATGTTTCTGTAGAGAGACCCATTTATTTGTATTTCCTCATCGAACGTCAACAAGTAAGTTCCGTGGATTGTTGTGTTGGTGCCGTTCTCTGTTTGGATTACGACCGTGTCCTCATTTATGATAATAATCCCGTCATCGATTATCTCCAGCGGTTGTAAGTTACTGGGACGGGTGTCACAGTGTGCTATGCCTCCTGAGTGTAGCTGCTGGGCACAGGTTGTCGAATTTAGTTGCTTGCAGAATGTAGAGGTAAGCGTAGCGGTGCAATTTATGATTGGTATTATTTATTACCGCAATCTGCGACGTTATTATTTTCTTCGAAGTGTAATATTGATCTGTTGTGTTGAACTGGAAACATGGTTATTTTTTTACAAACTAAACTAGGATTGGGGTATTTAATAATGAAATGTAAAAAATTATTATCTAATATTACGTTAACATAAGATATTTCAATTAAATCAGTTATAGTTAGCCCTGCAGAGTGCTCATTTACAATTTTCTTTAAATCCTCTGAATCAAAAATTACCGGATTCACTATTTGTATCTTTGCAAGTGTAATTGACAACATTAGAGTCTCAAGTTCCGAAATCATAATTCTATTTCTATTGAGCAAAGTTCGGTAAAGTTCGCCTGTCTCAATCTGTTTATCTTTTGCAAATTTAATGATGGTATTTACTGACTCTGTTAATTCATTTATTTTCTCCTTTGTATTATTGTTTATTGAATTAGCTAATTCTTTTTGCTGGAATTTAAGTTCTTCGAAATCATTAAAGTCTGGTGTTCCTGCTATTATCTTTAGAGTTGTTCCTAGTATATTAATGCTCTTAGTTTGTCTATGATGAATGTTAACTGTTTCCAATAGATTTCTTACATGATGTACGTCGGACTCTAGAATTAATCTCATATGAGATAAAGGGAAATGAACCATTAATGCCGTTGTCTCATCGGTAATTTCCGAGTACATTGAAAGATTAGTTGAGTGTCTGAGGATTTCATAATCTTTCCAAATAATAGCTTTCCCGTCCAGTATTGGGATGTATTCTGAGTTCGAGTAGTTTGTTATCTTTCCGGTTGTCATTGGTCCTAATAGTAGAAGGTATAGTATCCAAACCCTATTAAAAATAAAGAGAATGAAGGATGATTTGTTTATCTAATGTTATCCTTATGTACCTCCCTCCCCTTGACAAGAACCGTTGTCCCCAAGTCGGCTTTAACCGTGACTTCCTCAAACAAGGGTGTCAACTTGTTGCCAAGTCTCTTGTTTAATTTTATCAGTATCTTATCGCCTACCTGAAAGGTCCTATCTCTCCTTGTGCCTTAACGATTCTACTTCTTATTTCTGCTTCAAATTCTGGCGGGGATGTATGAATTATTTCTATTGGTTTCTTATTGATGCCCGAATGTATTGTCTTATTGTATTCTATTGTTGCTTGGAGAATAAGGTCAACTGTATCGTTTAATTGCTTTTCCAGTTTCAGGCATCTGGCAATTTCCGCTAAAGTGCTGTGAAATCTTTCTACCTGTCCATTTGAGGTACTGTGCAGTGGGGGAGAATTTACAACTTCAACATTAAAATGATTTTTTAGAAGGGACTTTATTGTTTTCGAATTTAGTGATGGTTCGTTGTCGCAATATATAATTTTGGTGAGGGGATAAAAGTTCATGAGTTGCAATATTTGGGGTTCAATATCAATTATTGTCCTAGAGGCTATGGGTTGGACAATGGCGAATTTAGAGAATTTATCAACGCAAGTCAGAACGTAGTTGGTAATGGGGGTTTCGTCGATGTATTGTTTTTGTGGGTGTCGGTCATACAAATTACAATTATTACAAATTTTACAGTTTGCGACAATTTCATTAGTCAAGTGGGTTATTTTGGGGAAAAAATAGTCTTGAAGTATCTGCTTTATATTTTCTTGGGCCGCCCTGTGAGCTCTATTGTGTTCTGCAACTATGATTTCTTTCTGTTCGTTTTTATCGTGGACATCAATAACCAATTTATTGGCATACAAAAATTTGGTGGAAGGGAAGGTTTCAACTATTTTGTTTTGGATGAATGCCAAAGTTGGCAAATCGCACTTAATAGCGTTTACTACGTCCTTTTTTACCGCATCACATACTTTCTCTATTAAGGTATCCCTGTCTGAAAAGTATATGACATTTCTTGTCTTTTTCCCGAACATTATAATGATTTTCTGGGAGGCCGTAACGCCTTCTTCGATAATTATTTGGTTTCGAAAGCAATTAATTGGCTTTTCTGTGGATTCGATAGTATAGGTCAAAGACTGTTCGCTATGAATAGTGGCTAGATCCGATGGAATGTCCTCCTCTAAAGCATAAATATTTTGTCTTGAAAGAGCATCGCCAACTAAGTTTTCTTTTCCTAGTTTAAAAAAAAATTTGGGCATTATGCTCATCAATGTACGCTTTCCACCTTTTGATTTTCGCGTTTGTGTTCTTGTCGGAAACGGCAAATGTAAGTGGCTGATGGTCAGTAAATATATTTAAATTCTTTACGCCGTGCAGAGAGTCTAAGGGTTTTTAAAGCCCACACTATCGCAAGTAGCTCACGTTCATTTGTCGCGAAATTCAATTCGTTGTCTTTTAAGATTCTTGATATCATCGTAATTGGTTTTTTTTCTTGTGACAAAACAGCACCTAAACCAGAAGACGAAGCATCTGTGGTCAAGTCAAATGGTTTTTTGTAATCAGGGTATAGAAGCATTACGTCCTCTGAGGCTAAGATATTTTTAAATTTTTCGAAAGACAATCTTTGCTTCTCATTGAGACTTACTAAAATTTTCTTTGACTGTCCAGCACTTGCCTTACCATTATCACCCTTAAGTATGTCAGTTAATGGTTTAGCTATAGATGCAAAGTCTTTTATAAAACACCTATAGTAGCCTGCTAAGCCGAGGAATGATCTTATTTGGAACAGGTTGGTAGGCTGTTCGAATTTACCAATTGCTTCTACTTTACTGGGACTGGTTGTAATACCGCCCCGGGAAACCACGAATCCAAGATACTCGACTTTTTCCCTAAAGAAGTGAGACTTTTCTCGTGATACCCTCATGTTAGCGTTTTACAGTTTGTCTAATAGACGTAGTCGTACAACGCTCAGTACGAACAAGTGGCCCATATCATCAATTGCCCGCTGAAAGATTCTAGGAGCGTTTTTTAAGCCGAAGGGAAGTCTACAGAATTCGTACTTCCCATTTCCTACAGAAAATGCGGTTTTTTCCCTATCTTTTTCCGCGAGAAGGATTTGATGAAATCCTGACTTCAAATCAAGAGTTGTGAAGTATTTGGCTTGTCCATGAAGTGCCTTAACCAAAATTTTTTTTTTAACACTAATTATTCCTTTTAATTCTGGCATCGGTTTTATGTAATTTTTCGCTGCGCCTGTATCGATTAGTAATTTTATTGTCTTTCCTGCTATCGATCGTTCTACGATTTTTTATTCCTAAAAAATTTATTTCCTGGAGCTGGTTTTGGTCATCGGTATCTGATACCTCTGCTAGTGTTCGATATTCTTCGTCTAACTGGCATGTGGGAGCTTCTTCTACTAATATGTGATTAATTCTTTGCTGTTTGGTCCCGGTGTATCTGGCCGTTCCACTATTTGGTCTTTTTGGAATCTTTGTTGGTTTCTTCTGCTAGTCTCTTCTAGCGTAATTGTTCTTTATAACTTTTTTTTTTTTTTTTATTGCATATGTTTGTTACAATTTCATTAGAGTTCAGGTCTATGGACCTGACATATGTTATATGTGGGGATATTAATATTCTACAATTTGATTGTTATCATAACAAATTAGGGAAAAACTTTGCAAGAAAACCCCCATCCAACTTAAGATAAAACTTAATACTACTTACATCTATATTTACATAATTATTTCGTTTATGTGATTATAGGTTGAGTATCTGCATTTATCATTGAAGTTGGCATTCAATCTGTATAATCTGTCTGATATCATTTCGACTTTAGCTTTGTTATGAATGTCTGAGGTGGGATGGTGCCAAGGAAGATTGAATATCATTTTTAATAGTTTGTTTTGGGCTGTTTGCAGCCTTTTAATATGGCACTTGGCAACATCCGACCACACTGGGGCTCCGTAAAACATAACTGCCTGGAATATTGACCTGAACAGGTATAACTTGTTCTCAATAGATAAACGGGAGTTCCTATTAATAAAGGGATATAGAATTCTGGTAAGGGAATTGATTCTGTCTATAGTATACCCTACATGGTCCTTAAAGTTTATTTTAGAGACTAAAATGACTCCCAGGTAGCGAACTTTTTTCTCCCAGGGAATATCGGTACCATCCAGATCTATGGGACTATTTGGAAGATACCTGGACGATCTTTTTCTGGAGAAAAATATTGCTTGAGTTTTGTTGGAATTGACCTGAATCTTCCACCTTGTTAAAAAGGTTTGGATAGTGTCAAATGCCTCCTGTAAGTTTTGAGTAACTTCCGCTGGTAACAGACCCGTGGTGATAATTGCAGTATCGTCGGCAAATATTGAGGCAGTGTTCCGTACGGAAACCGAACTGCTCCTTGGGGAGTAATTCGGCATCATCTACAAAGGATGAAATTTTTTGTTTAATAATCGTCTCCAATATTTTGCTGATTGAAGACAGAAGGCTAACAGGCCGGTATGATGATGGGAACTCGGGAGGTTTATTTGTCTTTCTAATTGGGACAACTTTAGATGTTTTCCAAACTTGTGGAAAATAACCAAGACGAAGACTAGCGTTTATAATAGCGGTCAGGAAACGAATACCGCTACTAGGAAGAGCTTTTAGGCATAGGTTGTTGATATCATCCAAGCCTGGGGCTTTTCTGATTTTAAGACTTTTAATAATTACCGAGACGGGGTTAATCTCTATGGTATTTAGTAAATCTACATAGTTCTTAACATCATGTAGCCCTGGGTACTCGAATGATTCGCCAAGAATGACACAGCGAGTGCCTCACATTTTTCTACTGTAGTGGAACACTGATCTGTTCCAATGACAATAGTAGGGATATTTGAGGGTTTTTTATACCCTTGCAGAGGGTATTAAAAAATTGGTCAGATGTTTGTAACGCACAGAAGGAGACGTTTCCGACCCTATAAAGTATATATATTCGTGATCAGCATGAGAAGCTGAGTTGATATAGCCATGTCCGTCTGCCCGTCCGTCTGTGCGTATGCGTTTTACTCAGCCATCTTAAGAGCTATCGGGATGAAATTTTTTTTGGGGGCTCTTTATTACCTGGGAAAAATGAAGTATGAAAATTGGAAGAATCGGACCACTATATCATATAGCTCTGAAGGAAACATTTTTGAAAAAATTGCAAAAATTGGAGTATCGCCATTAAATTTACCAATATGATAGTATTTCATATAAAATCTCAGATCCCAAAATTTGAATCTAATCGGATATATAGAACACAAGTTACAGCCGATATAAATCGGTTCGGCTTGCTGCCTACTACGTCATCATCAAATCAACAGAGCACACGCATGCACACATACAGACGCAAGGCTACATAAACTATATGTGTATGCGTGCAAGTCGCGTCATGCGTGTAAAAGGGGATGGGGAAGAAGAAGAAGAAATTGAAATGATATTTGAAAGGTTCTGTGCATTAATGAATTGAGATACAGAAAAAGAGTTTGGAACATGTAAAAATATTATGGCCATTGACTGCAAGGGTATATAAACTTCGGCACAGCCGATGTTAGCTTCTTTGATATTTCTTTATTATTTTGGCCACTTTCCAAAAGGGAGAGGAGCCTTTATCCAAGTTGGACAGAAACGTGTTCCACGACTTGTTCCGATGAATTGCTATTTCTGCGCTTATACTGCGGTTCAATTCTTTGAACGCTACTAGGTGGGCTATGTTCCTGGACCTTTGCCAATAACGACGGAGGCTATTTCTGCGCGTAATTAATAGCTTTATGTGGGCCGGCAGAGGCCTTGTGCTGAATTGGGTCCTTACTTTAAGGATACAACGATTTTTAGCCTCTTTGATTACACTTGTGAATTTCTCGATCATGGAGTCTATTTGTGGAGGTTGAGTAATGGTCTCTATCAGGTCTGTTTGGAGGTTGTGGCTAATATGGCTGGCATAAAGCGTCCAGTTAGCTCGCTTATAGTTTAATCTTGAGGTTTCTTCTAATATCGGCTGTGTGTGTAGTTCAATCTTAACAGGCAGGTGGTCCGAACTTAACTGGTTTTGTACCGTGGCCTGAGTTAGTACCTGTGAGCAGTTTGAGAGGAAGATATCCAGAGTAGAGCCTTGACACCTAAGGCTGGCAGGGACTAGAGTATGGCTAGCGGGGTAGGACATATGAATATGTAGCGACATTAATTTTTCGTGCAAAATATTTCCCCAACTGTTTGCGCGAATGCATCCCCAGTCACGGTGCCTGCAATTAAAGTCGCCACCTAGGATGTAATTACCATTTATAGACGTAAGCTTCCGAATATCATCAGCAAACTGCTGTTTTTTAGTATCGTTCGATTGGCCTCCTGCAAAATAGGAGTAGATGTTTGTCGATTCACAGACGTTTACAGTTTGAATGCCAATAACTTCAATGGTATTAGTTTGTGGGAGTGGTAGTAATGAATGGCGAATTGTTTTCATTATGAGAATGGCTACCCCTCCCCCACTGGAATTTGGACGGTCGAGCCGATAACATATATAGTAAGGGTGATTTATTGACAAGGAACTGTTTAGCCAGGTTTCGGTGAGTAAACAAATGTCAATGTTCTGTTCGGACAAAAGGTCAAAAATTTCTTCTTTTTTGTTTCGAATGCCTCTGGCATTCCAAGTAATTATTTTCATGAAGTGCGACATTAATAAAGAAATTTGCATGCTAATGAGGTAATGACCTCAAACTGATCTGCTTTGGTTTTGCAATTTTTAAGATTCTTAATTAAATCAAACATTAGACTTTTAATTTCCTCCATGGAAAAGAGATCGCCCAAACGCTCTGCAGTACTGGAACATTGCTATTATGAAGCCTCGGAAATGCGCCCGAATTAAACTGAGGTGGTGCCGAAGGTTGAATTCTGCCCGGGTGAACTAAGCGTCTCAAATTGTCTCGTTCTCTGAAGCTTAAGTAGCTGCGTCGGCTAGGGCAATCAATTGACGATGCCTTATGTGGACCGTTGCAGTTGGCACATTTAAAAATTGTCTCATTGCAGATTTCGGTACTATGATTCCCAGCACACTTTGCACAATAGGTATTCACTGCACAACGACTAGATCCATGGCCAAACATTTGGCATTTGTAGCATTGTATGATTTTGTTGGATTTTTATATCATACACCCATAGGGTGAAATGGTATATTAAAGTCGCCAAAATGTATGTAACAGGCAGAAGGAAGCTTTTCCGACCCCATAAAGTATATATATTCTTGATCAGCATCAACAGCCGAGACGATCTAGCCATGTCCGTCTGTCCGTCCGTCCGTCCGTCTGTATGAACACCTAGATCTCGGAGACTATAAGAGCTAGAGCCACCAAATTTGGTATGTAGACTCGTGTAGTATGTACACTGATCAAGTTTATTTCAAATTTCTGCACGCCCCCTACCGCCCCCGCAAATTAAATAAAACCGATTTTCTCAAAAACTATAGCAAGTAGAAACACAAAATTTGGTAAGTATATTTGCTTAGTAAATGCGCACACTTTGTGTTTATAAAAATTTTGCCACGCCCCCTACCGCCTCCGCAAATTAAATAAAACCGATTTTCTCAAAAACTATTCTAACTAGAGACACCATAGTTGGTAGGAATATTTGCTTAGTAATTGCGCACATTTTTGATGTGTAAAGATTTTGCTACGCCCCTTTCCGCCCCTGTAATTTGACTAAACTCGATTATCTCCCGTAATTTTCCACCTTGTGCAATCAAATTTAGCACACTTAAATTTAATACTAATATCCAGCAAAACACCAAATTTGATCAAAATCGGACTAAAAATAGCCAAGTTATTCATATAACGTTTTTCCATATGGCCGGAAGTGGCCGTTGGCTGGTGGGGGCGCTAGGGTGCTCGTATGCTTGAATGAGCGAACTAAGATATGCCTGTGAAAAGCATGTGAACAGTTTTTTTAAATACGAAAATGCATTGGTTATTATAAATTTAAAATATTTGTTTTACTGGTGTATGGTATATCCAAGTCGGCGAGACAACTTACTTACTTCATTGTTTATGGAATTCCCACTTAACTTTAACAAAATCAATAGCCGTGTAATTGTGCTTAAGGCTGTTAAGCGTGATGGATTGATTTATTTACAAAATAAACCACGTACAAAATGAAGGTGGTATTGTTCTGCCGTTTATGTTCGACCAGTTTGACGTCTCTGCATTTAAGGCCCATTTGAGTAAGCTTCGATTTAACAATCGAAGGATCCATTTTATCAAGCCCTATCAGCAGGGCTTTGTACGGTTTCTCATCTTTTGTAGCGTATGAGAAAAATTCGAATCTAGTCTTAAGCTGATCGCAGACTTTGTCAAAGTCAACTTTATGAACACAATAAAGTTTAACGCCTATTGAAATTTTTCGAATAGAGTATTCGGTGATCTTCGTGATGCTGCACACATCATGACTGTTTTGCAGTGAACATTTTATAACAGTTATTGGGGGGACCTGAATTTTTGTTGGTGTCTTTTTACATATTTGCTCTGTTTCACTTTCTCTGTCATCAATTTCTTCATTGTTTAAAGTCTGCAATGGAGCGAAATAATTTTGACGCTCGCTTGAGCGTTGACCGGTGTCTACGTTGTTGGGTTTTTATACCATACACCCATAGGGTGAAATGGTATATTAAAGTCGCCAAAATGTATGTAACAGGCAGAAGGAAGCTTTTCCGACCCCATAAAGTATATATATTCTTGATCAGCATCAACAGCCGAGATGATCTAGCCATGTCCGTCTGTCCGTCCGTCCGTCCGTCTGTATGAACACCTAGATCTCGGAGACTATAAGAGCTAGAGCCACCAAATTTGGTATGTAGACTCGTGTGGTATGTAGAGTGTTCAAGTTTATTTCAAATTTCTGCCACGCCCCCTACCGCCCCCGCAAATTAAATAAAACCGATTTTCTCAAAAACTATTCTAGCTAGAGACACCATAGTTGGTAGGAATATTTGCTTGGTAATTGCGCACATTTTTTATGTGTACAAATTTTGCCACGCCCCTTTCCGCTCCCGTAATTTGAAAAAACTCGATTATCTCCCGTAATTTTCCAGCTTGTGCAATCAAATTTAGCACACTTAAATTTGATACTAATATCCAGTAAAATACCAAATTTGATCAAAATCGGACTAAAAATAGCCAAGTTATGCATATAAACGTTTTTCCATATGGCCGGAGTTGGCCGTTGGCTGGTGGGGGCGCTAGGGTACTCGTATGCTTGAGTGAGCAAAATACTAAGATATGCTTGTAAAAACAAACCGATTTTTTTAAAAATACGAAAATGCAAATCTGAAATATTTGTTTTACTGGTGTATGGTATACCTAAGTCGGCGAGACGACTTACTTACTTCATTATACCCTTGCAGAGGGTATTATAAAATTGGTCAGATGTTTGTAACGCACAGAAGGAGACGTTTCCGACCCTATAAAGTATATATATTCGTGATCAGCATGAGAAGCTGAGTTGATATAGCCATGTCCGTCTGCCCGTCCGTCTGTGCGTATGCGTTTTACTCAGCCATCTTAAGAGCTATCGGGATGAAATTTTTTTTGGGGGCTTTTTATTACCTGGGAAAAATGAAGTATGAAAATTGGGAGAATCGGACCACTATATCATATAGCTCTGGAGGGAACATTTTTGCAAAAATTGGATTGCCATGAAATTTACCAATATGATAGTATATCATATAAAATCTCAGATCCCAAAATTTGAATCTGATCGGATAAATAGAACACAAGTTACAGCCGATATAAATCGGTTGAACTTGCTGCCTACTACGTCATCATCAAATCAACAGAGCACACGCATGCACACATACAGACGCAACGCTACATAAACTATATGTGTATGCGAGCGAGTCGCGGCATGCGTGTAAAAAGGGATGGGGAAGAAGAAGAAATTGAAATGATATTTGAAAGGTTCTGTGCATTAATGAATTGAGATACAGAAAAAGAGTTTGGAACATGTAAAAATATTATGGCCATGGACTGCAAGGGTATATAAACTTCGGCACAGCTGATGTTAGCTTCTTTGATATTTTTATACCCTTGCAGAGGGTATTATAAAATTGGTCAGATGTTTGTAACGCACAGAAGGAGACGTTTCCGACCCCATAAAGTATATATATTCTTGATCAGCATGAGAAGCTAAGTCGATATAGCCATGTCCGTCTGTCCGTCCGCCTGTGCGTATGCGTTTTACTCAGCCATCTTAAGAGCTATCGGGATGAAATTTTTTTTGGGAGCTTTTTATTACCTGTGAAAAATAAAGAATGAAAATTGTCATTTTTGCAAAATGAAATTTACCAATATGATAGTATTATATAAAAAATAATCCCAAAATCCCAAAATTTGAATCTGATCGGATAAATAGAACACAAGTTACAGTCGATATAAATCGCTGCCTGCTGCCTACTACGTCATTGATCGAATCATCAGATCACATGCATGCACATATACAGACGCAACGCTACATAAACTATATGTGTATGCGTGCGAATCGCGGCATGCGTGTAAAAGGGGATGGGGAAGAAGAAGAAGAAATTGAAATGATATTTGAAAGGTTTTGTGCATTAATGAATTGAGATACAGAAAACGAGTTTGGAATATGTAAGAATATTATGGCCATGGACTGCAAGGGTATATAAACTTCGGCACAGCCGATGTTAGCTTCTTTGATATTTTAGATATTGGAATGCTTTTTCACACTCTGTTGTCCATTCAAATGGGGCATTCTTTTTACATAATCTCGTTATGTGCCGTGAATATTCGGCGAAGATTTTTATAAAACGTCTATAGTAATTGCAAAATGCAATGAATCTTCTAGCGCTGTCTGGGCCCGTAGGGACGGGATAATTATTGATGACGTCAAATTTTTTGTCATCTGGTAAGATTCCTTTATCTGTGCACCTATGACCTAAAAATGTTACTTCGTGCATAATAAATGAACATTTTTCTGGATGTAATTTGAGATTGTTTTTTCTACAGAGTTTGAAAACATCTGTTAAATTGTTAATCATATGTTGTTCAGAACAACCAATAACGATTAAATCGTCCATATAAAGGAAAGCTTGCGAAGGCTCAAGGCCTGAGAATGCTATTGTCATCATTCTCTGAAACGAATTAGGCGCTATTTTTAACCCAAATGGTAATCGCGTGAAGCGATATGAACCATTGCTTGTTGAAAAGGACGTAATATTTCTTGAGTTTTCTTCAAGTTCAATTTGAACCTGACATTAAGTCAAGGCATGAAAAATATTTAGCTCGACCCAATTGATCAAGAATATCATCAATTCTGGGGAGTGGTAATTTATCTGACAGCAATTTCTTATTCATTTGGCGATAGTCAATCACTAATCACCATTTTTTCTCTTTAGAGCCCGGAAGAGCTTTCTTCGGGACTAATAAATGTGGGCTATTATATGGTGATACAGACGGTTCAACAATATTTTGTTCAATTAACTTTTCAACTTGACGTTGGATTTCTTCTGCTTGGCTATGCGGACATCGATAACTTTTTACATATACTGGCTCATCATCATTAAGTCTTAATTTTTGCTTATAAAAATTGTCACTATACTCGGTACATATTTCTTCAAGTTGCTTTTTAAACAGAATTGGAAAATTTTTCTTTAATAAACTAATTACAGACTCTTTTCTATTGTCTTCTAGGTTTTGGACTACATCGTAGTTCGAAAGTGATTCACATTTTAGGTTATTAATGCCTACTATTTGGCATGTATCTGTGGTATTTAAGAATCGGACAAAAGCATTTTGGGCTGTTGCAATCGTGTTTGCGACATAAACACCCGGTTTAATTTCCTGATTGGGAATTAAAATGTTTTCTTCTGCTGAAGATAGTTCTATTTTGCGTACCACTTGGGATCTTGCTGGTAGAAGTGTTGAGTTATTACCAGAATTGAATGTTATTGGAACATAAATTGGGTACGTTAAATTTGGTGGTCTAATTATTAACCAATCCTCGGAACTATTGTAATCTAATTGGCAATTAAATCTTTTCATGAAATCTAGTCCTATTATTCCATCGCAGGGGATTGCGAAATCTTCATGAAGTATATGAAATTTATATGGAATAATGTATTTGTCTGTTTGTAGCTCAATTGAGGCTAGTCCTTTGGATTTTATTATCCCTTCTCCTATGCCTCGAATATCTATAATTTTATTTGTATGGATGTCGTGAAAGACATCAGTATTTTCTTTTATAATTGAAATATCTGCACCTGTATCAATCAGAAATGTTAAATTTTTATTTGTTGAAACATTTTTGAATAATACGAAATTATTGAGACTCAAGTTAACCGTATATATTTTATTATTTAGCGCTGAGTATCTGGAGGTGTCTGGAAGTTTCCCGTAGTAGTATCTTGTGCTACTCGGACATTGGGTCTGTTACAACCATTCTGTTGGTTATTTGCTCGGTTACCTCTATTATTATTGTGTCCACCTCCACGGCCGCCTCTTTGGTAGCGTGAATAATTTCGGCCTCGTTGGGCTCTGTGGGCATTGTTATTGCTCCAATTCGAATTGTTATTGTTCCAATTCGAGTTGTTTCTCCAGTTACCATTATTGTTATAGCGGCGTCTACCGCGGTTATTATGCTGGGCATAAAAAATGGTATTATTTTGGAAACTTTCTGTGGAGCCCGACCCTACTGAAAGAGTGGTAAATCTAGTGATGGCTTCTTTATCTGAATCAAAGTTTCCTGATTCCATTAATATCTGGACTCTTTGACCGTTGGTAGTGTATTTTATTGCTTGCTCAATTGGAAGACCATCCGAAATATATGCGCCTTTAAGGGCGTCGGTCAACTTAGTAATCTCCTTTGTGTATGAAACACAGTTATTGGGGTTTCTCTGCAGATTTTTAATTTTAGCTGTTAAAAGATCCACTGATTCACCCTTGAAGATTGTTGATAGTTTTCGTATTACTTCATCAATCGTTGTTTCAGAGCTTAGGGTATTACCTGCTTCACCTTTTAATTTTGATTTTATGATTTCGATGGCTACTGCTTCGTGCGGTTCTTTTATGGTGTCAAGAAGGCGAAGCGCTCCAAGGTAGACTTTTAATATCACCAGTATGGTATCAGCTTGGGGGCTGTATTTATGAATTCTACCCTCGTTTGTGCCATTTTGTTGTTTTCTTTGGGAATTGTTGGTTTGTTAAGACTTATCACTGATGGTTCTTCTTGACTTATTTCTTCATCAGCCAATAGTTGCGTTTTTTCTTCCAGTACTATTGAAGTTTCCAAATCAGATGTTTGTTTAAATTCAATATTGTGTCTGTTTAGCACAGTTATTGCTTTTTGTTTGCAATCACTGTAGAACGCATTTGAGGCTGTTTTTTGCCATGTCTTTAGTTTGCTATAGTGTTCAGTTAATACTGCTCTAATAGCTTGAAGATTCTCGGTTATTATCTTCGTGTGCTTGGTTACTGTGTCTTGGGATGTTTCTCTATTCTGCGAGAGGCACTTACAAGATTTAGTTAATTCTTGTGCGTGTATTCTAGCTTCTCCTATTATATCATCCCAAGTAACCATAGGTTGTAAAGATTAATATCTTAAATTAATTTCTTTTTCTATTTTGGATTCTTGAGAACCCATTTTACTAAAAAAAAAGAAATTTGTCGTTTAGACCTGTTGTTAATTTAAGAAAAAAAATTTTAAAAATGTGTAAGGTTTTACTATTCTATGTCTATTATTTCTACATCTGAGTCTGTTAAATCTATTGGTTCTGCACTCGATTCTGATATGTTTATCAGCGCAATTGAGTCCTTGAAAAGTTCGTGGACCCATCCGGGCACGTCTTTTCTTAAAGGAGTCTTAGCTAATAATCTACTATAAGCTACTTTTATAGATTTTTCCATAGGCTCTACAATATTTTTTTGAAATTTGTAGTTGTGGGCTATCCAATACCTTATTTCCTTGTATTTGTGATTTGTTTCACCTGATTGTATCAGGAAATCAAGGAAAGGTAAATATTTTTGGAGCTTTTTTGTTTCTGCTTTATCCATATTCTACACTAACTGCCTAAGCCTATTAAACTGATTATGGATGTATTTAGTGCTTTGAAAAGAGAGAAAAAAGAACATATATATTTATTCTTTTGTTAAAAATTGTCTTGGTTTATAGTTGCTTGTGTGCATATGTATTTTTTAGATCTTATCTAGATCATTAGCTTGGCTTAGAGCTCTTTTAGTTACACATCTTTTGTGTAATAGGTAAGCTTTATATAATACATATGCGCACAATATTATGACAATTATCAATAGTAGTATGTTCGTTAACCTCATATCAGCATTTGATGATTCAATTTTATTTATGACGTTTGCAGTGGAGTCCACTGATTTTGTTTCGATTAACCCCATTGTGGGTATAACGGATATATCATCAAATTTACTTATGCTATTATCGAACATACGTATGGGATTTTTTTTTTTTAAAGTTTTTTCTTTTGCAATTCTAATTACGGCATCACTGCCATAATTGTTTTTGTTGTTTATTATCCTTCTTTTTTTTAAATATTATTAGAAAAGTTTTTTTTTGTATTTTTGTAATTGTAATTATGATTTTTCTTTCTATGCCATGTGGAAGGTAAATATATATTTAAAGTATTCAAGACTATACTGGAAACCAGATAAAAACCTATCCAGCGTTAAATTCGCGCTGATGCCATCATAGGCAATCCTTTATATTCTACAAGAATTTCTAATAGTGATTATCACGTCTAGTTGAAGCTAATTCTAAATGCAAATTTTCATGTAGCAATTAAAAGATTTTAGAAGAAATTAATTGTTGAAATTAAAAGGTTTTGTTTATTTTATTTTCATTATGTTATGTTATTATCCTTCGTTGGTGGATTCTTACCATATCCTTCCTTGGGAATAAGGATGGGACTTGGGAACTCTGGTTTTCAGTGGTGACACACAGCACAACATTTGATTAGAACGTTATAAGATTGTTTTATTTAGTCGTACTTGATGTAACTAGTTCTATGTCTAAACTAAGACTGTCCGCTCTGTGGAGCGTGGTCCTTTAAATATACCCCGAGATGCCCTATGGGCGCTGGCCGCGGCGTCATGCCGTCGGCAGCGGCGTTGGGATCGTGTCCAAAGTGGGTCGCTTCTTCCGGCGAATTCTGCGTATCGGCAATATTCAAAGAATGGCTTGGCTAATAATACAAAAGTGCTTATGCTAGAAAAGGGAAGTGAAGTGTTTAGTGTGACCCAACATGGGTCGTCTTGGGTCTTATATCTGCTTGGGTCGCATAAATACTAGGAAATATAAGTTGCTTACTTGGCTAAGTGTGTTAAGTGTTTACAGGAAATGAAAGATGTGGGTTTCTTAGTTGACTAAAGGTGACAAATGATGTAGATCGCGATGCACTTAGATCATACGCGTGTGTGTGGTCTGTTGGTGTAACTAGAATGTATGGGAGTGTGTGTGTGGTCAAGTGTTAGTATTACTTAGATCGAGGGAGGGTATTTTACCCGATACTCGTTCAGGCGTTTCTGGTGGAGTGTGCTGATCAAGTCCCTTTGTAATGTGAGAGGCCGCGGCGCGTGGCATGGTCTGGTTTGTAAGGGGAAAGGCGCCCCAGGGGTGCTTGTTGTGTGAGAGGAGGAGAAAGAGGCCTCGTGTGGGGATAGGTAGCGCTGCCGGTCCACTGTTGAGACGCGTTCAAGTTGCTGGTGCTGGTCCACGCACAGGCCGGGAATTCACGCAAGTTAGTGCGCAGCAAACGTTGTAGAATGGACCTTTACAGTCCGCGGGACATTGCCTCTTATATTCTGGGATAGCTGTTGGAACAGGGGGAGTTACTGGTGTGTATATATTTTTAATCTGGCGGTAGGTGCAGGATGGGTTTTGTTTTTTATTTATTAATTGCACTAGTTGTGCTTCACGAAACGAGCGCTTTTCTTGTATGGAAACAGAATCGTTCCATGCTGGCGGGTTATCTTGATTGTTCAAGATTTTGCTGATTTTCTTTTTTTTGTGTCTCCCCACAACTATCCCTCCATCGCTGCTGTCTTCGTATTTTTTGTAATTGTCCCGTTGCTGGAAATTTTGTTGCTGCTGCTGTTGCTAGTGATGGTTTTGATCATAGCTCGCAAATAACTGTCGACCGTTTTTCTTCTTGCGTTCTGAACAAGAGACTCTTGCTGTCTTGATTTATATTTTCTGTTGAGCTCTTTTCGTTGAGCGCTTTGTATATCGGTCTTTCAATGAGCAGTGCATAAAGAGCGAAACGAGAAACGCTCGCACGATGTGAGTCAACAAAAGACCGATTGACCGAAAAACTCAACGCAAACGGTCTTCACATTTATTTTTGTTGTTGTGAAAAATAAACATGATTTTTTGATTTTTTCAATTTAAATTTTTAACTTAAATTTATTTTAAAATTTCTTGGTCTTTTTTTCATATTTTTTTTAGAAAACCATATTTTATTTCATTTTGATTTCATATTCCATTTAGAGCTATAGTTAGTTAACAAAAGAGTTTAAACTATTCATACTTATTTTTTTTGTATTTTTAGTAATATTTTTCATACATTATGTGTTCAGCTTAATGACAAGTAAGGCGTTCAGATTTTCTGCGCTAATCGAACTTCTTCGTTCACTTAATATAAAGTGTAGGGCTGAGCATGCCCGTTCGACCGAAACTTGCGTTGCAGGTGTAGCCAACACAACCTGCGCTAGTGCACTTAGATGAGGAAACTTAAGCTGCAAGTCGTTAAAAAATTCCAATATATTTGAATTTAATGGCAATCGACCATATGTAACGTCAAAATTTTCGATGTCAGCATAAATTTTGACAAATTTTGCAGAAACAGGGTCTTTTTTTGTTTTCTGACACTGTCTGAAAATCGTCCAAAAATGCCGAGAATAGCGACTTCTCTTCAGATGAGGATGCTGTCGATAAAATTGATGAAAATGAGGATTCAAACATCGAACTTCCCGGACTTTCGAGCTCTGGAACATTTTGTGTTTGTGCCTTAAATAATAAATTAATGATAAGTATGAAATGTTTTTTGGATTTTAGTTTAGTACAAGTATTACTTTTTGACGAAGACAGTTTTAATTATAAACATAGTTTCTCAAAATTACAACATAAACAAAACAGGACCCCAATTTCAAACATTCTACGACATACAGCTTACTTGTTTCAACTCAAATATGCGAAAAGCTATTTTTTTTAAATTAACCTTTGCTAACGATTTCTGATAGCTCGTCAACATGCAATTAACCCGAGGATCCAAGTAAATGGCTGTCAACAAAGCTTCATTTTCTAATAATTTACTTTCCCTTATTTTGATCTGTGCCGATAGTTTTTTTTTAATCAAATTGTGGCTATTCTCGCATTTCAATTTTAGTTCCATCCATACTACGAAGAATTCACTATAAACTAAATTTTTGTCTTGTAGCTTTAGGGTTGCCTGGTATGTGTCACTGAAAGCGTCAATGTACGTATCCATCCAATCCCAATCGGCATCTACACAAATACAAGACTGCGTGGCCAAGAAATCCTTTAGGTCCACTAATTTTTTAGCATTAAATAGGTCGAATTCCACCTTGTAACAACGTCGAGCGATGGTATGTTTCTTTTGTTTTCAATTAGGATACGTCTGCATAGATTTTATAAATACATAGTATGTATACATATGTACATATATATAAAAAACTAATTATTACTTACCTATATGTTTCGGTGCGCAGCGATTTGCATAATGTGCGACAGGAACTTATTTTATCGGCGATCTCCTTTGTCTTGTTCACATCGAATACGCAGAGTTGCAGAGTGTGCGCTGCACATCTCACAAGGTGTATATTAGCAAGTTCAATAGTGTCCAGTTCATTCAGAACATTCTCACTTTCTTTGTCGTCTTGAAAAAGGGATTCCTCTGTGGCTTCATTTAACACTTGGACGGATTTTATCATGTTTCGCCCATTATCCGATGTAATGCTGTGTGCATTAATATGAAAATTCTTTAAAAAGTGACATACATATATCGAAATTGTATGTAGTCAAATTTTTACCTGTAGATTTGATCTAATGATATTCCATAATCATCCAAGATTTCCAGAATTTTCTTCTTTATGTATATTCCAGTGTGAGATTCCCCGAGCTCAATCATGCCTAAAGTCTTTACAATGATCTCTGTTTTAGTCAGGCTTGCGTGGACCATTTGCAGATTTATTCCTAGAATGGCTTTATCCATTCTGGTGGCAACATCTATTTTCAGCGACACAAGCTTTCCCTTCACGAGAGCCCTTATGTTTTCTTTGACAAGCTGCTCTTTGACTGACACAAAGTTCATAATATTTCGAGACGTTACAGGGTTCATGCCAAGTGCATTATATATTGGATCCATTATTTCTGTGAACCCTTCACTGTCTAGAAATATAAATGGTTTTCCGTCCGTGGTTACTATTTTAATCAAAGAAGAAACAATTGCTTCTTCGCTTGTTGGATAGGATATTCTTCGTTTCTCTTCACTTTTGGTTGATTTTGAATCTTCAGAATAGTTCCACTCGTTGAAAATGTCCATATGTTTCGTTGTTAAATGCCGTCGTAAGTTTGTTGAGTGATTGCCGGACAATTTAATACCGCAAACATTACAAATTGACTTTTTCTCTTCCAAATTAAATTTAAAGAATTGGTGCACTTTTTTATTCAACTCTTCCCATTTTGCACAACAAATTTTTCACAACTTTACACACTCAATTCACAATCGCAATTAATAAATGTATTCGTCTGCACAGACGCTTAACGATTTGCTTGCCTATGCGTGTGAATGTATACCAATACATACGCAAAAGACTTTTTGCTTGATTGAACACGACGAAACGGTCTTGGAACAACCAGAACAAAACAGTACAGAAAAAAACGGTTTCGCTCCGAGCGCGAGCGAGCTCATTTAAGAACCGAAAAATCGGTTGCTCGCTGAGTCTTTTCGTAGAATGTCGGGAAAAGACACTTATTTACAGACAACGAGAAACGGTCGACAGTTATTTGCGAGCTATGGTTTTGATTCATTTGTTGTTGTTCCCCACAGTCACGGTCGCCATGTAGAAATTAAAAGATTTGCTTGTTGTCTTCGATGTTGACGGATTCAGAATGAATCGTCTATCTTTACTTAATAATGGACTAAGCCTAAAGTACATAATGAGGTTTTGAGTTCTGTCGCTCAGAGTAGCGGCAGAACGGGAGTTTAAAGCATGCCATATGTATGTATTTGTATATATGCATATATATGTACGGATGATACATACTCAAGAAGTGCTTACGGTAGCGTTCTCACGCTGCGGCCAGTCCGCATAAGTCGGGGATCCTATTACTGCACTTATGCATATTTGTTATTGCATAAACCTACCAACAAAGTGTCGTTATGTTATGAGGTGTTACTCTTACTTTATAGTTGGGCATATGACCACTTGTTATGTTGTATACTCTACAATACAGTGGGCATGAGCATATGGCATACAACATACTACAGTATCCCTATATCTTCTAAATTTTCCCCATGTTCTATTATTTTTACGCTGTTGACGACATTAGTCGTTGGATGATATATTATATATATATCCTCCTCTGGATATCTTTTTGGTCTCTTCCGTCGGTTTTTCCTGCCGAGCCCGGTACTCAGTTATCGTAAGTAGGCGTGGTCCCTCGTTTGGACACACCTCTAATACTCTAGAAGGGTCGTCCTTTTGGCAGGTACAGCCGTCAGGAAATCCAAGTCCTCCTGATGAGACGGGTCGGTGCTTGTCATCAGCACGGGCTTTCTTCGTTTTGATTTAATTATTTTGCTGCTCTTTTTTTCCTTTTGTGTGTGTGTGTTTTATCTATTCTGATGATGATTTTATTTATTTTTTTTTTAATCCATTAAATAAAAATGGAATGTACCTGCCGCGTTTGTATAGCAGCATATATTTGGTACAGTTAACAAGAAGCACATTTGTACTTTTGCATTTCCTCTTACTGTGAATTTGTCTCCAGTTATACCGAAATAGGCAGTTCTTTTTTGCACTTGAGTTTACGAGCTTTGAGGGGAGTGGCTTTGCTCACTCCACCAATCATCGATAACTCCAACAAAATTCCTCCTGGTTTGAGTCTTCTTTTCTTTTCTCTCTTCTTTTCTTCTTTTTTAAACAGCTGGATAGCTGACACGTGGTGCCGTCGGCCGGCGCTGCTCCAAAGCATGAGGGACATAAGGGCCTTTTCCGATGCACTGGCAGCACACGAGTGGACCTAGAGCACAGCTCAGCAGATGGCAGACCAGCTCTCTAGCATTCTGGAGGCATCGTGCAACGCGAGCATGGCAGTAAGGAGACCTTTCAAGGGACTCCAGCAACCGGTTTTCTGGTGGAAAAGCTCAATCGGAGATATACGTAGAGGATGCCTTGCCTCTAGGCGGCGTTACCAGAGAGCAAGGAAACGAGGATTGGAAACATGGCCGCAATTATGGGCAGTCTATAGCACACATAGGAAGAAGCTCAAAAAGGCTATATATGAGGCGAAGCGGGAAGTGTACCTCAGTCTCTGCGACTGCCCCTTGGGGCAAGGCGTACAAGATGGTGGTCAAGAGAGTCTACGCTAACAGATTCTCTTCTCCAACCGAAGCCAGCGAGTTGAAACGCATTGTCCGCGATCTTCTAAACAAGACCCCGGGTCCAGATGCCATCCCGAACCGCGCGCTTCGGTGGGCAATGGCAACTCGTCGGGAAATATTCGCGGCAACCTTCGACCAGTGCCTGAAGGAGGGAGTATTCCCATCTCAGTGGAAGACGCAAAAGCTGGTGCTGCTCCCCAAGTCAGGGAAACCAGCAGAGGATGTGGCGTCATATCGACTAATCTGTCTCGTGGACTCGGTGGGAAAAGTGCTGGAAAGCCTCATCAGCGCCAGACTGAACGAGGCGGTTAACGCAGGAGGCGGCCTGTCCGCAAATCAGTATGGTTTCCGCAAGCAAGGTCCACAATAGACGCGGTCAGCAGAGTAGTGAGCATAGCTTCTGATGCTATTAAGGGCTCTCTCGGGAAAGGAGGTGCGAAGCAATACAGCCTGGTGATCACCCTGGATGTGAAAAACGCTTTCAATACGGCGGACTGGGGTTGCATTCTGGATGCTGCCAGAAGTTTTGGGGTCCCATCGTACCTGTACGAAGTGATATGGAGCTTCTTTTCTGGGAGAAAGCTGATGTATGCTGCGTCGTTTGGACCCGTCCAACGTCTGGTGTCTGCAGGAGTACCCCAGGGCTCAGTTTTGGGTCCCCTCCTGTGGAATATCATGTATGATGGCATCCTGCGACTAGACATGCCAGGTAGGTCTAGTCGGCTACGCGGACGATGTCGCGGTCGTAGTGGTTGACAAGGAATTCAGGGATGTTGAGGTAACGGCAAATACAGCCATTGCATCCATCACGACTTGGCTGCGCTCGGTGGGACTAGTTCTTGCGGCGCACAAGACGGAAGCGGTGCTAATCAGCTTCCGAAAGCTAGTGGAAACGGCCACCGTGAAAATCGACGGCTTCGAGGTAAAATCGGCTGGGGCAATTCGGTAACCAGGATTGTGGCTCGACACAAGATTGTGCTTCCGAGAACACCTAGTGGCGGTTCAGCGGAAGGCAGCAGAATCTGGTAGAGCACTCGCCAGGTTCATGCTCAATACAAGAGGGCCCAAGCAGGAACGGAGACTACTGCTGATGAGTGTGGTTAAATCACAAATTCTGTACGCAGCCCAGATCTGGGCACCGGCCGTGGAGGTTGAGAGCTACCGTCGCCTCATCAGTCCGACTCTGCGCTCTCAGAGTCTGTAGCGCTTTTAGGTCGCCAAAGCGGACGCTAGAAGTCGCAGTTTGACCAAATGGCAGGATCGATGGGACGCGGCACTAACCGGTAGATGGACGCCTCATCCCCAATATTGAGGCCTGGGTCGGTAGGAAACACGGGCAATTGAACTTCCATCTCACACAGGTGTTGAGCGGACATGGCTGCTTCCGCCAATACCTCAATAGGTTCGGCCATGATCACGCTCCAACGTGCCCAGCAGGTCCTGAAAACGCAATTGAGGACGACCACCACGTTATCTTCAGCTGCGGACGCTCTTCGTGGATAGACAGCGGGTCGAGCGGGCGATTGGCCATGCCCTAACTGAGACCAGCTTTGTACCCAGCATGCTGGAAAGCAAGGCTAAATGGGCAGCGGCGTGTGCCTACATTGGAGCCATCATGCTCGAGCTTAGGAGACTGGAGCGGGAAAGATCCGGTTCAGCATAAAAGAGGCCATAACCCTGGCGAAGCAATTCCCACTGGGACGTACCGCCGGGCAGGCATCTTCTATGTATTCATGATCGTTTCTGTTTGTCAGTTTGTTTGTTTCTTTTTTCTGTTGATCTTATAATGTTAATAAATGAATAAAAAAAAAAAGGAGAGTGTCAGTACATACATACATATGTACATATTGTTTGGAGCGCTTGCATCAAAGTGCTTGGTCAGCGTTCACACGCCTCTGCATTGTTCCTTATGTGAATATATGTATGTGCATATATAAATGCACACAGGTACATATATTAACATACTTAGTTGTGTACTTATGTGAATATATTTATGTGCCTACATTACTTATTCAAGTGCAAGTTATGATGTTGGATATGTCCACTGGTTCCTGTTAGGGGTTGCCGTTGGTGGGATCCAGCTTATGGATTGATTTATGTTGATTAGGATGAGATACGATTAGGTATCTGAATCACCGTCCTTGTGGATCAGCAAAATATTAGAGATGATAAATTGTGTTTCGGCTAAGTGCCGGACTTATGCTTCTTTATTGTTAAATATGTTGAAGAAAATAAAAGAGAACTAAACCTAAGTACATAAATGGGAATATGAATCTAAAGCTAAATACATAAGAAGTAAATATGTAAGGCGTATCGTCACGCTATGGGCTCTTGTTCAGATGCTGTGTCAGCATATTTATGTTTATATGGAATTCTGCACAGATTGTTCTAAGACTTAGTGCGGAGGCAGTTCGTTGGATTGTTTGTTAACTCATACATTCGGCCTAGAAGCATTATTAGCATTATTGCAAATCTTCTATATTAGTTTCTTTTTCTTTTCCTGTGCAGGAATTTTACTGTTTACTTTGATTTCTGAATTTCTCAGAATTTTGTTATTGTTTTGAATTGTAATGACCGGGTTCCATTTAAGAAGAAATGATATTATTGAGGACGAACACGTCAGTGTCCGTTGATTCTAGTTTTCAGATTGATTCTTTATTGCAAAATATTCTTTTGCTTAAGCTAAGTTTACATATATATTCTTATGCTGCGACTTATGCGACAGCTACAAAAAAGAGAGGGAGAGTGTCAGTACATACATACATATTGTTGGAGCGCATGCATCAAAGTGCTTGGTCAGCGTTCCCACGCTGGCCTGGCTCTAGCTCATGTTACGCTTGTGCATGCGTTGCTTATGTGAATATATGTATGTGCATATACAAATGCACATACATATATGATCATGCTTAGCTGTAGATTTATGTGAATATGTTTATGTACATCAATGTATATATATATAAACATATTCAAGTGCACAATTATATTTTAATGCGTATATGTTTAATTGTTTATACTTGCAACAGGGTGTTACAAGTTGAGCTTATTGTACTGAATGATTATTTGTATGAATATACTACACCTCCCCTTTTTAGAGAATAACGTAATATTATGGAGTTATTAATAATCATTAGATAGTTAATTAAAGGTAAGATAAGGGTAAGGTAAATGTGTATATAAGGGAAAAAAAATTTTTTTTTGTGTCTTAGTTTGTGTCTGCTCAGACAAATTCTCTTTCTCTCTTTCTTTTCGAAATCATATGAATATATGTATTTTCAATAATAGATGAATCCATAAAAAAAATTTTATATATATATATTTGTTTTTTCGTTTTCACTTTTTGATATTATATATTTATTTATTTAAAAAAAAAGATATCTATATATATATTCTTATTAAAATTTTTTTTTCTTTTTTTTTTATATATATATATTTTTTTTGTGTTTTATTTGTTATTTCTTTTTAGTCTATCCTTATGAACTTTTTGTTCCCTATTTTTCCTATTCTTTATAACTACATTATTATTTTTCTCTATACTAATGACCTCAAACGGTCCTATATAAGAAGATTCTAACTTATGACCTGTTTCATTCTTGAGATAAACTTGGTCTCCTATTTCTATTTTAAAATCTAATACTTTGGTATTATTTATTTCTTTTTGCTTAATTTTATTTTTTTCTAAAAGAATTCGAGCTCTCTTTCACGCGTTTTCTAATCTAAACTTAACTTCCTTAGAATAGTCTTCTATATTATATATTGGATCTATAGTATTAACGCTATTAAATTGAATTGGTAGGTTACTTTGTCTACCAAATACAAGTTCATATGGACAATAATTATGTGTTACTGATGGTGTTGTGTTAAAACAATACACGAAATACTGTAACCATATGTCCCAATCAGTTTTATCTACTGAAATATATGAACGAATGTACTCGTTGAAGGTCCTATGACTTCTTTCAACGGTACCTAATGTCTGGTGGTGGTGTGCTGTAGACGTTATATTGTCTATTTTTAAATACTTGCACAAGTCATTTATAATGGAATTTTTATATTCTGTTCCCATGTCCGTAATGAACGTCTTCATTGGACCGTACTTCAGAATAAAAGATTCGACTATGGCTTTTGCCATAGTTGTTGCACTTTTGTTTGCCACAGGAATTGCTACTAAATACTTTGTCAGGTCACATATTAATGTGATTGCGTATTCATTCCCATTTTCCGAACGTGGTAGTGGACCAATTGTGTCCACTATCACTCTGTCAAAAGCATATTGTGGAGTTTCGGTTATAATCATAATGATCGTGTATGTTTCGTCGTTTTCGACGTCAGGCATTTTGGACATTTATTAATGTACTTTTTAACATATTTAGTCATGTTTTTCCAATAATATCGTCTCTTTATTTTTGCAATTGTTTTATTTATGCCTGTATGACCTCCTTGAATTGGATCTTCATGGAATGTAGACAATATAGCTTCTTTTTCTTTATCGTTTTGGATGAGGGTCACCGGCGTGAGTAGCGCTACTCTTAAAAATTGTAAAATTTGATTGCCCATATTTTTGAAAGATTCTATTGAAATAGTTTCAAAGATCTTTTCGCTCGGTGCCACTTTGACTTTGGTGATACTAAGTATACCGGCTTCTTTTTCGAGCCTTTGAAAAAACTGACCTAAGTCGAGAATTCCATTGGTATAGATATCGCAAATGTCAATTCTTGCTATAACTTTCTTGCCATGTTTGAATGTGGTCGAGGAATCAGTTATTCGCAAGGTCACTACTTTTCGTACTTCGTCATTTACAATAACGTCAAATACGTTGGGCTTGGAAGCTTTTTCAAGATTTTGCCTTGGCAATAGTTCTTGTTTATTTTCAGCGCAGAAATTGTTTTGTCTACTTTGGTACCTGGTAGTGACTTTCAGGATTCTTTTGTTCATGTCAATTAGATCGGATATTGTTATCCTTGATAGGGCGTCTGCCACAAAGTTATCTTTACCTCTCAAATACTCTACTGTAAAGTCGTACTCTTCCAATTCTAGCCGCATGCGTGTCAGTTTTGAACTCGGGTTGACCATGGAGAATAAATATGTTAATGGTCTATGGTCTGTTCGCACTGTGAAATGTTTTCCATATATATATGGTCGAAAATATGTTATTGCCCAGTGTATTGCTGCTAGCTCTTGTTCTGTAGTACTCTTGTTGCTTTCACCTTTAGTGAATGCTCTTGATGCATATGAAACTGGAAGCTGGAGTCCATTATAGTTTTGTGTTAAAACTGCTCCACATGCTTGTTTGCTTGCATCTGTGATTATGCAAAATTCTTTGCTAAAATCCGGGTACTGCAATAGATTAGGTTGAACGAGTTTTTCTTTTAAGTATTGGAATGCATTTTCGCATTCTGCTGTCCATTCGAATGGAACATTCTTTTTACATAATCTTGTTATGTGCCGGGAATATTCGGCGAAATTTTTTATGAAACGTCTATAGTAATTGCAAAATGCAACGAAACGTCTAGCACTATCTGCATCATGTGGGACTGGATAATTCTTGATGACGTCAAATTTTGTGTCGTCCGGCAAGATTCCTTAATCTGTGCATTTGTGACCTAGGAATGTCACCTCATGCATAAAGAATGAGCATTTTTCTGGATGCAGTTTTAGATTATTTTTTCTGCAGAGCTTAAAAACGTCTACTAAATTTTTAATCATATGTTGTTCAGAACATCCAATAACGATTAAATCATCCATATAGAGGAAAGCTTGACTTGGCTCAAGCCCCGAGAATGCTATTGTCATCATTCTCTGAAATGAATTAGGTGCTATTTTTAGACCGAAAGGTAATCGTGTAAAACGATATGAGCCATTGCTCGTTGAAAAAGACGTTATATCTCTTGATTTTTCTTCTAGTTCAATTTGATGAAAACCTGACATTAAGTCAAGGCAAGAAAAATATTTTGCTCTTCCCAATTGATCAAGAATATCATCAATTCTGGGGAGCGGAAACTTATCTGACAGCAATTTTTTGTTTATTTGACGATAGTCAATTACTAATCGCCAGTTTTTTTCTTTAGATCCCGAAAGTGTTTTCTTTGGGACTAGCAAGAGTGGGCTATTATAAGGGGAAACAGACGGTTCAACAATACCCTGTTCGATTAACTTTCCAACTTGTCGCTGGATCTCGTTTAGTTGGCTATGCGGACTCCGGTAATTTTTCACATATACCGGTTCATCATCCTTAAGTCTTAATTTTTGTTTATAAAAATTATTTGTTGTGATCGGTTCGGTGTCAAGTCCGAACACATCACTATACTCAGTGCATAACTTTTCGAGTTTGTCTTTGAATAGTGTTGGGAAATTGTTCTTCAATTTATGAATTACAGATTCTTTTCTTATATCTTTGGTATTTTGAACTATATCGTAGTTCGAAAGTGATTCAAATTTTATATTGTTAACGCCTACTATTTGGCATTTATCTGTGGTATTTAAAAATCGGCCAAAAGTACTTTGGGCTGTTGCAATAGTGTTTGCAACATAAACGCCTGGTTTAATTTCCTGATTCGGAATTAAAATGTTATCTTCTGCTGAAGATAGTTCTATTTTGCGTACTACTTGGGATCTTGCTGGTAGAAGTGTTGAGTTATTACCAGAATTGAATGTTATTGGAATATAAATTGGGTACGTTAAATTTGGTGGTCTAATTATTAACCAATCCTCGGAACTACTGTTATCTAATTGGCAATTAAATCTTTTCATGAAATCTAGTCCTATTATTCCATCGCAGGGTATTGCGAAATCTTCATGAAGTATATGAAATTTATTTCGGAATAATGTCTGTTTGTAGCTCAATTGAGGCCAATCCTTTGGATTTTATTACTCCTTCTCCTATGCCTCGAATGTCTACAGTTTTGTTTACTTGGATGTCGTGAAATACATCAGAATTTTCTTTTATTATTGAAATGTCTGCACCGGTATCAATTAAGAATGTTATTTTCTTATTTGTTTTAACATTCTTAAATGATACGAAATTATTAAGACTTAGGTTAATGGAATAGACTTTATTTTTTAATTTTGAGCATTTGGAGGATCTTGTCCGTTTCCCTGGTCGCTTTGGGTAATTCGGACATTTGTGTTGTTGTAACCATTCGGTTGGTTATTTGTATTTTGTCTATTATTATTGCGTCCACCTCCACGGCCGCCTCTTTGGTGGCGTGAATAATTTCGGCCTCGTTGGGCTCTGTGGGCATCATTATTTCTCCAATTCGAGTTGTTATTGTTCCAATTCGAGTTGTTTCTCCAGTTACCATTATTGTTATAGCGGCGTCTGCCGCGGTCATTATGCTGGGCATAAAAAATGGTATTATTTTGGGAACTTTCTGTGTTTTTGGAGCTTTTTTGTTTCTGCTTTATCCATATTCTACACTAACTGCCTAAGCCTATTTAACTGATTATGGATGTATTTAGTTCTTTACTGCTTTGGTTCCTCCATTAGGTAGAAACGCAGTGTGCCTGCTGCGTTTGAAAAACAGCATACATATGGTACCGTGAGAATGAAACTCATCTGTACCCTAGTGCCTCCTTTGACTGGGAAATCTTCGCCCGTTATATCAAGGTAAGCTAACCTAATTTGTACTAAGTTTATGGAGCGTTGAGGCGAGGTACTTCCCTCGCTTCTAAAAACCTCAATTAAGTCTTGGACTATGCTAGGGTGCCTGTTGTTTATTTTTTCAAAGTACCTGTCACAATGGGCCATTTTTTTTTTTTTTTTATTATATATATATTTTATCTTTTGTTAAAAAGGTTTTGATTTATCATTGCTTGTGTGCATATGTATTTTTAAGATCTTATCTATATCATTAGCTTGGCTTAGAGCTCTTTTTGTTACACATTTATTGTGTAGAGCTTTTTTTGTTACACATTTATTGTGTAATAGGTAAGCCTTATATAATACATATGCGCACAATATTATGACAATTATTAATAGTAGTATGTTCGTTAATCTCATATCAGCATTTGATGATTCAATTTTATTTATGACATTCGCAGTGGAGTCCACTGATTTTGTTTCGATTAACCCCATTGTGGGTATATCGGATATGTCATCAAATTTACTTATGCTATTATCGAACATACGTATGGGTTTTTTTTTTATTTATGTATTACAAGTGTGCAAAATATGAAATAAAGACCGGGTTCCATTTAAGAAGAAATGATATTATTGAGGACGGACACGTCAGTGTCCGTTGATTCTAGTTTTCAGATTGACTCTTTATTCCAAAATATTCTTTTGCTTAAGCTAAGTTTACATATATATTCTTATGCTGCGACTTATGCGACAGCTACAAAAAAGAGAGGGAGAGTGTCAGTACATACATACATATTGTTCCCACGCTGGCCTGGCTCTAGCTCATGTTACGCTTGTGCATACATTGCTTATGTTTTTTTTTTTTTTTTTTTAATTCATTTATTGGTATATGGGTAAATATAAACAGGAAAAGAAAGTTATATACAAAAAGCAGAAGTATAGACAAGAGAAGTAAAGGGAAGGAAAAGAATTTTACTATAGGGATCCTGCGGGACTGCCTTGTGGTATTGCTTCGCAGGTCTATAGTGGGCTGACGATGCCCCTCAGGTATTGCGCTCTCTCTCCAGCTCTCGTAGCGTCCTTATTGTTGCTGCAGCATATGTGCATACCGCCGACCACGCCGATTGCGATGTGATCATAATGTTGACCAGGTTGAAAGGTGTGGGCTCTTCTCCAAGGACTGCCGTTAGCCTTTGCCTCTCGTTGGTAAACCTCCTGCAGTAAAAGATCACATGTTCAGGGCTTTCTTGTATGCCTTGTCTACACAGGGTGCATTCCGCACTGGACTCGTGTCCAAATCGGAATAGGTATGACCTGAAACATCCATGGCCGCTAAGGAGCTGGGTCAGTTCAAAGGTGACTTCGCCATGTCGCCTGTTTACCCATGTATGTAAATCCGGGATAAGTTTGAATGTCCATCTGCCCTTCTGCGATGCTGCCCAGCGTGATTGCCATTCTGCTAGGCTTGATCGCCTGGCTTCTGTAGTTGCCTCCCTTCTGGCTGGTGGTAACCATTCCGCACTCTGCCGACTTCTAAAAATGTTTTGCGCTTCTTTAGCTAGTAGGTCTATTGGGACCATACTTGATATTACAAGAGCCGCGTCATCCGAAATTGTGCGGAAGCCACGGCATAAGCGAAGAGCCCCAAGACGGTATGTTGCCTCTAATCCTCGTCTGTATAACTTCGTCTCCATCGCATCCGCCCATACTGGCGCGCCGTAGAGCATGGTCGACCTGACGACGTTCATCAGTAATAATCGTTGAGCTTGTCCCGGGCCTCTTGTGTTGAGCATGATTCGGCTCAGGGATCTTCCCAGTTCAGCCGCTCTTGCACTCGCGTGCCCCAAGTGTTCCCGGAAACAGAGGCGTGTATCCAAGAAAACACCTAAGTACCGGATTGCTCTAGCCGAGCGGATTGTGCATGTGTCTAGCACAATTTTTGCCTGCTCCACCGTTTTCCTGCTGCTGATAAGAACTGCTTCCGTTTTTTGATCTGCGAGTTCTAGTCCTGCGTTCGCAAGCCACTGTTTTGCTATGGCAATCGATGTGACCGTCTTTTCTTCTGCTTCTGAGAGCTGCTTTGCCACGACTACGAGAGCCACGTCATCTGCAAAACCGATGATATGGCAGTCAGTCGGGAGGCTTATTCGTAAAATGCCGTCGTACATAGCATTCCACAGTATCGGGCCAAGTACCGAGCCCTGTGGAACTCCACCTCGTACTTCGTGAATTCGATCGCCACTCCTTGTGCTATATCGTAGCTTGCGATTTCGGAAGTAATCCTTTATTAAGGCAATAAGCGGGACCGGCACATGGAACATGCTTAGCGCCTCGATGATGCGGCTCCAGTTAGTGTGGTTACTAAGCAGTATTTTTTATTACCGTTTTTCCAACGCTGTCCCTCAATTGATTTTCTCGCTATTTCAACAACTGTTGCCAATGCGTGTATTGTTGATTTAGCCTTGCGAAAACCGAATTGCATCGGCGAGAGATTACCCGCTACAGCAATCGCCCTCTCCAGTCTTGTGCAGATTAGTTTTTCTAGCAGTTTGGCTGCAGAGTCTAGCATGCAAAGTGGTCTGTATGCAGACGGGTCATCTTGCGGCTTGTTTGGCTTTGGTATTAGCACTAAATCTTGCTCTTTCCAAATGTCTGGGAAAATGCATTCCTCAAAGCATTTGGAGTACACTTGGGTAAACTTTTCAGGCTGGAGTCGCACTGCTAGTTTGAGCGCTTTGTTGGGAATCGCGTCCGGACCGGGCGCTTTTTGGTCATGCATTTGTGCAGCAGCCGCTAGCAGCTCATCTGTGCTGACACTTATGTGATCAGTGTGATCCATTTGCAGCATTTCCCTGGGAGCCATATATGAGGTATCGGGAAAGAGCGTTTGCACTATGTTCACCATGTGGCCCTCGCTTGGTGCAGCGGGTCTGACTGCTTTCAGCTTTTTAACGGTCATTTTATACGCCATGCCCCAAATGTCGCTCGACGCTTCATCGCATAGCTGTAGGAAACAACTTCGTTTGCTTTCTTTTATAGCGCGTTTTAGTTCGCGGCGTCTGCTTGCAAATTCATCCCCGAGATGTGAATAGGTGATGCTGCCCCCGCGCTCTTTGGTAGGCGCGCCTTGCGCGCAGGCACTTTTTCCGGGCCTCGGCGATATTGTTGGTCCACCAGTATACATGGGGATGGTGTCGCAAGCTGCAACTACAGATTCCATGATCATTTCTGCCTGCTTGTTGGCATCTCCAGTTAGTTCTGGGATCGCTAGTGATGATGCGAATACTTCAGAGTTTAGTGCATCAATTCTGTACATTTTGCGTTTTTCTTGTACCGCTGTTTGTTGGGCTCGACTGCCAATATTACAAATAATGGCCATGTGGTCGCTGGCAGTGTAGTGGCTGCTTAGCTCCCACTGTATGGCGCTTGCAATCTGGCTGCTGGCAAAAGTCACATCAATCACTGACCCGTAGTCCGCTCTGGTAAAAGTGTAGCTTGTACCAGTATTTAGAATCGCCAGATCTAGTATGGCAAAAGCTTCCAGCAGGCTGCGTCCTCGTGCATTTGTTGAGCTGCTTCCCCATTCGTGAGACCATGCATTAAAGTCTCCAGCAATAACGACTTTTCTTTTACTCCTTGCGTGCGCAGCGAGATTGTCGAGTCTACTTTCAAACTCTTCCAAGCGGAGGCTAGGTGGTAGGTAGCAGCTGTCAGAGGAGTATACAGCCTCTGCGGCCGGCGCTCTGTTACTGCAGGCCCATATGGCAGCCTTAGACGTTCTATCCGCAGCCCAAAAACATCCAGTTTGAGTCTTGTAAGGCTCGCTTAGTACTGCTACATCTACGTTTAGCTCGCGTATAGTTTGCGCCAGTAGATCTTGCGCCGCCCCGCAGTGATTTAGATTTAGTTGTAGGATCTTCATCATTTCTTGCTGGCGTCTTGCTCACCTGTGGTTGCCAGCGGGCAACGACGACTACCAGTGTAGTGGCTCACATCTGTGCGTTTCGCGTCTACGCAGTTAAAGCAAACTGGCTTATTGTTGCATGTGGCTGCTTTGTGCTCAGTCTGTCCGCATCTAAGGCACCAGTTTGTGCGGTCTTTGGCACTAGTGCAATTTTCTGCTTTGTGCCCGAAGCATAGACACTTGTAGCATCTTTTTTGGGCATGCCTCTCGCGAATCGGACACATGTCCCAGCCAACTTCTATAAAGCCTTCTTTAAGTAGTTTGGCTGCTATAGTACGCGCCATGCTTAAAATGGCCATCTGTTTGCCTCTAAAGGACTTGCGCAAGCCCCTTATATTCACTTGCTCGACGTCTTCGCCAATTTTCAGTTTCATTGACTTTTTTATTTCCTCTTCTGTCGCTAAGTTGTCGAGGTTGCGCATTTCAAGCCACGCCTCTGCTCCAGCTGCTCGAACTGACGCTTGTTGGCCCAGGACCTGGCTCAAATCCTCGGTCAATTTTTTGCTGTTGGCCTTTCCACCACCCTTGAGTTCAAGGAGTAAATCGCCTGTAGCCGTTTTTCTAGTCCTCTTGACGCTATTTTTGACGTCGTCGAGCTTGCCGTCTGGCCTTCTGGTGACTAGGCTCAGGATTTCGGCATATGTGCAGCCCTCATTTGCTTTGATTAGGATCACCTCCGGTCTGGCTTTCCTCAGAGATGGCTTGTTCACTCTCTTTCGTGATACAGTTTGCCATTCCGCAGCTCCATGGGCTGCCTGCGGCTCTGGCGTGCTGACTTTCTGCAGAGTACCTGGCTCCGGATCGCGACGTGCGGTGTTTTGCGCCATTGCTCGCTGTCGCTTTGGTGGGGTATTGCGCTGGACAATCGCGTCCTCTCTCTGGCGTTTGGGGGTGTTTCCTGCCAAATCTATCTTTTTCGCATCATTTCTGGGCTGTCTAGCATTCAGAGGCGAAGTTTGGATGGCGATTTCGCTCCTTGCCGCCTTTACCACCGATTTGCTGCCCATCATTATGTGGCATATCGCTTCGTGTAGCTCCTTCATTCGTACTATTGCGTTCTTGGTGCCGAGATTAATGTGGCGTACTGGTTTTTTGCCATCATCTCCTTTATTGAACATCGTGTCCATTTCCCAGATGAGCGATCCCAGCTCATCTAGCTCTGCCACATTTGATACAACTTCTGGAGAAACGGAAATCTCCGGGCTGCTGGGAGCTATTGTCAGTGTTCCAGCCGTTCCAGATCGATTAGCGTGAATCGCCAACTTCTCAGTCTCCACGTGAATGGCCTTGCCAGGCGGTGACCGCATAATTTTTGGCCGCTTAGCAAATGCCGCATCCAAACTTTGCTCGTCTTGCCCCAATGCGTCATCGCAGCGGGCTTGATGGTCCATTGACAGGACATAACGCTCCATCTCTCAAACAACAATTTTGGCGCCAGCGCCTCGTTTGTATTTGAATTTTTTGAAATTCGCGGGAAAAAAGAGTGGCGCTTTTTCCCGGTTCAAGCGAGGCTGCAGAGTGGCGCCACCTGCCAGGGCGGCTCCGACTGAGCTTTTGGCGCTGATCAACACTGCGATCACAGCTGTTGGAATTTGTTGCTGCAACGCGGTGGAAGGAAAGTGGAGAAATTTAGCAATTTTTTTTTTTTCTCACCCACACAAGTAAAAGTTGCGAGAGGCGGGAAAAAAGGGTGGCTAGCTACCCCCTCGCCGCTCCCCCTTATTCATAGGGTTGGTTCGGACCTTTGGCCCACCCAAAAGGTGGAATTGGGACTTCTAGCTGGAGCACTGGGAATCCGTGTAATGGTAAGCCTCCCCAGTCCAATTGGAACAATGTTTTTATACTTTGTTTTATTTAAGAGCCGCGGAAACAACCAAAAAGGAAAAACAATTTTACGGAGGAGTCTCAATGTTCTGACGCACTCTCACTGCCATTGCTTATGTGAATATATGTATGTGCATATACAAATGCACATACATATATGATCATGCTTAGCTGTAGATTTATGTGAATATGTTTATGTACATCAATGTATATATATATAAACATATTCAAGTGCACAATTATATTTTAATGCGTATATGTTTAATTGTTTATACTTGCAACAGGGTGTTACAAGTTGAGCTTATTGTACTGAATGATTATTTGTATGAATATACTACAGAATGTTTTGTAAATCCTTTATTGTTATCACAATCACTTGTCCATTCGAATTTAACATTTTTCTTACATAATCTTGTTTTGTGACGACAATATTCAGCAATATTTTTTGTGAATCTTCGATAATAGTTTCAAAATGCAATGAATCTTCTATCGCTGTCCGCATCATGAGGGACTGGATAATTCTTGAAAAGGATGTGATGTCTCGTGACTCTTCTTCGAGTCCAATTTGATGAAAACCTGACTGTTGGTGTTTAAACTATATAAAATAAGATAACAATAAGACAATCATAATATAGAAATATATGTCAAGTTAGTATGTAACCCGATTATAGATATCGATGGCTCATCAGTCATAAGTAGATTTGAGATGGTCAGCAGTTAACAATAAAGACCTAGTTAATTAAGCTGCTATGCAATAAAGACGTATTTTGCTGACCTAACACTATGTCGAACTATGCTCTGGTGAGCTCTCTGTTTTTACTATAAAAGAAATGCATTATTCTTAGTAAGTTCAGATACCAATTGTAGTTACATCGGGTGTGCATCGCTGTGTCTTTGGCCTCCAATCTCTACCTTTGTAATCTCACTCCGAAGTCCACATTTATGTGTTGGTTGCGACAACCTTTAGTCACTGGTTTATGTGCTAGTGCCTATATATGTATATATAAATAAATAAACATTTAATAACTTCAAGAAATACTAACGTCTTTCATTGAACATTTTGGTGACCCCGACATTGGCGGCTCCAAGTTGAAAGATTAACAGACTTGGTGAAACCGTCATCAAGTGAGAAGATTTGGTCAACTCAGGTGACCAATCTCTCAACAACAAGGAAATTGTCAACTAGGCGACTACTTTCTTTGCACGCTTAGGACGCAGTAGAATCCTAAGCGAGGGCACAAATTGGTGAACATTCCACATCAATCTGGGGTCCCGACTAAAAAATCGCAATTGATTAACGTGGCAATCAGTGCGTACCAGTATAAATAAATAAAACAATTTATTGGAAAACTAGTGGTTGGTTTTCCGCAACAGGGTAGCAGTGCATACCCATTGAATGAAAGTTGATCAACTAGGCGATCACTTCTTCAAAAACATTTAAAAAAAAAAAATCATAATAAGTTATTTTTATGTAAAATAAAGTTTGTTCAAATCTGTTGCATTCCCATAAAAAATAAAAAAAAAAAAGAAATTTTAAATTTGGCGTCAGCAATCTCTGACCTAGCTAAACCCAGGTAGTACACACGAGTACCATAATTTGACATCAGTCAGCAATTTTTAAAAGAAACTCAAAAAATTGGTTTCACTGTCGTGGCGTATATCTGTGTAAAAAGAATACGAATATTGGAAATAAAATTAACTATTGTTAAAAACCAAACAAAAAAGCGACTTCTATTTATTTCTTATTCTTATTTGTGCTTGACCAATTTAAGGAACGAGTCGGAGCGTTCCCTGTCTTTGACAAAATAAATAAACTCCCATCGGGTCAAGTACTAGTATAAATAAGCAAGTACATAAGAATATAAAAGAACATGGAGGAGTTCTATAATCAGCAGACAGAACGAAGAGAGGCAATTCATTCCTTCATTCGGAATACCAAAAAGGATTCTATTGCCAGGAAAACGAAGTCATCCTATTTAGAGGAGAAACTTGAGCTCCTGGAATACATGTGCCAACACAAGATGACTACTTTGTAACGGACTATTTCACCAGAATGAAGGCGGTGGTAACTAATACTGTGGAAGATTGGAAGGACCATTTGGCAAAGATAAAATTGGAGAGGCAAGCTCGTCAAAGAGAGGAAGAGCGAGTCATGATCAAGCAAGGTGCGATGTTGTATTCATTGTCCAGGACATTAAGACAAATAGTGCCTGAGGAAAAAATGAATTATAAATCGGTAGTCGACAAATTATGGATGCAAATTGAAGAAATCCATTATGAGATTCATCGGCTAACTGAAAATCCAGCCGAAGCCGGATATAATATAGTTTGTGGCTGCAGAAAATACAATGCTGAAATTCTGTGTGGCACCAGCAGAAAATGTAGAGATACAAACACCGCCTGTAGTGCAACCGATACAATCATTGCAACTACCCAAAATTCACATTCCAAAATTTGATGGGGATTATCTGAAATGGCAACAATTTCATGACATCTATAAAAAGGTGGTTCATGAGTCAAATGCATCCACAATAGAGAAAATGTGGTACTTAAAATCAAACCTTTCTGGAGAAGCAGAGAGATTGATACGGCACCTGGAATTAACAGAAGCCAATTACAACACTGCTTGGTCAGTGTTGCAGGATCGATTTAATAACAAACGAGTTCTAGTAACAGCCATACTGACAAAGCTGTTTGATCACCCAAATGTGGGAAATGACGCAGCTTCGATAAAGAATTTGCATGATAACATCTTTGAATCGTTGCAAGCTTTAAAATATGTTGGCGTCAATATGGAATCGTCAGATGCTGTCATAATGTTTCATATGACAAGGAAATTGGATAGATTCAACCACGCACTATATGAGCAATCTCTTTCAAACACAAGGGATCTACAGGAAGTAAAGGATTTCCTATCATTCTTGGAACAGCGCTTCCTAACATTAGAGGCGATTGGAAAACCAAGAAACGAAAATCGCAGCATTGAAAAACTAAATCCAAGGAAGGCATGCGCAACAGCATCTGGGACAAACAGTACCTTGTGTGCTTTCTGTGAGAAATCAAAACTCAAACTCTTCCAATGTGAAAGGTTTAAAATAAAATCCGCAGCAGAGCGGCTAAATTGGGTGCAGAGACACAAATTGTGTTTCAATTGCTTTAAGCCAGACCATATGGCCAAAAATTGTTCATGGAGGGGATGCTTCAAATGCGATATAAAACATAACACGATGTTGCATTTAGACACAGGCAACCAAATGGCTACATCTGCTTCAGCAGCGTCTGCATATGGAATTGTCAGAAAATACACTCTGTTGGCAACGGCCAAGGTAGTAGTAAAAGGAATCAATGAAAGGACAGGAGAATTTCGAGCACTCTTGGATAGCGGCTAACAAGTAAATCTCGTTTCAGAGAGACTGGTAAAGAAGTTATCATTGAAAATTAACGAGACTCATGTGCACATAAATGGAGTGGGTGGTCAACCACAGATAAGCAAGGCGCGAGTAAGCTTGGTTGTAAGGTCAAGATACAACAAGTTCGCAATGCTAGTTGAGGCATTTGTTTTGCCACACATAATAGGTGACCAACCCACAGAACAGATAACTGAGAAAGTCACATTACCAAACAACATTCAATTAGCGGACCCAACATTTGATAAACCAGGAAAAATTGATATGCTGTTGGGAGCTGATGATCACTATGCTATACTGCTACCAGAAAGGAGACGGGGAAATCGAAACCGTCCAACATTACAAAATTCAGAATTGGGATGGATTGTTGCTGGCAGAATTAATATGTCAACGTCAGCTTCTATCACATGTATGGTAGGCATAACTAATCCAGAGGAATCTCTAGAAAGATTTTGGCAGCTAGACACCCTAGAGCCAATAAAAAGGTATAGAAGTCCAGAGGAAGAGTATTGTGAAAAATTCTTCCTCGATAACCTACACACGGCGGCTGACAATCGACTAATTGTAAAGCTTCCATTTGCTGAAGAAGCTTCATCCCTTGGAGAATCTCGGGAAGTAGCCATAAGAAGATTCATGTCGTTAGAGCGGCGATTAAGCCCTGACATAAAAAAGGAGTATGTGAAATTTATGTCAGAATATGAACAGATTGGACGTATGAAGCAGTTAATGGTGGAGCAAATACCCAAGAACCATTACTTTTTTCCACATCACTGTGTACTAAAGCCCGAAAGTACCACCACCAAGCTAAGAGTAGTGTTTGATGCATCATCCAAAATCACTGAACGACATTTTATATCCAGGACCAGTTGTACAGAGTCAACTCTTCTCAATTCACTGCGGACATTAAAAAAAAAGTATCAAGTTTGGATAAACCCTGCCGATCAATTCAATCAGATGATTGTGTGGAGAGAGGATCCAAGTCAAGAACTAAAGTTTTATCGTTTAAAAACGGTAACTTATGGAACAACATCAGCCCCATATTTAGCGACAAAGTGTCTGGAATATTTGGCACTGAAAAACATGGTAAATTTGTCGTCTGGAGCATTGGCATTAAAAAATGACTTTTATGTTGATGATTGTCTTACAGGGGCAGATAGTTTACCAGAAGCCCTGCAAATAAGACACGAGCTGCTAGAAATCTTGAGACCTAAGGGTTTCAACTTACGGAAGTGGTGTTCAAATAGCAGTCAACTTCTAAAGGAAATTCCAAAGGAAGATACGATTGCTGACATCAATCTCGGTGACTTACTGGAACAAACAAGTGTCAAAACATTGGGAATCATATGGGCACCCAAAGAAGATCAATTATGTGGAAAGGCTCAAGGACATACAAAAGAAATAACCAGACGAGTGGTGCTATCTGAAGTCGGTCAAATCTTTGATCCTCTAGGACTGTTCGCACCGGTAGTGGTAAGAGCGAAAATGTTTCTTTAACATGTTGCTACCGAACGAATTGAGATGGATGGTGACCTACCGCCGTATTTGGAGAAGCAATGGGAAGCCTACCGAGATGATGTACAGGCACTAAACCACATGAAAATTCCAAGGCATATTTTTGATGGCAAGGTCCCCACTACAAAGGAATTGCATACATTTGTTGATGCATCAGAAAAGGCGTATGGTGCCGCAGTTTATGTCCGATCAACCTATAAAAATGGCCAAATTTCGGTCAGATTGTTGTGCGCCAAGTCGAGAGTGGCTCCCCTGGAAAAACAGACACTGCCCCGGCTGGAACTATGTGCAGCTGTACTTGGAGCTGAACTTACGGATAAAGTTCGACAGGATCTCCAATTCGGATCAGAAAGTGTGGAATCATTTCTCTGGTCAGACTCAACAGTAGTACTCTCTTGGATTAATTCACGGGCATCACATTTCCACACGTTTGTGGCTAATCGGTTGACCAAAATACATGCGGTATCACATCCAAGGCAATGGCGTCATGTGTCATCAGCGCTCAACGCAGCTGATGTTCTGTCTCGAGGCATGTTAGCAGCCCAGCTTGCCACACATACATTATGGTTATATGGACCACTATTTTTGCATGGACGAAAACGTGGGTGGCCAGCACCATTTAAGCCTACAGAACACACGATGGATACCGCTGAGAAGAAAGCCAAGGTACTCAGCATGGTGACTGCCACTCCCAACAAAACGAATGAGCGGATGTATTTGTTAAATCACAGAAATTCGTTTTACCGGCTACAGCGATTAGTGGCGTATGTGCAACGGTTTTGTCACAAGCAGAACAGGAAACCAACGGCTCAGTTAGATTTGGAAGAGTTGGACCAAGCACGGAGAGTGATCATTAAGCAAATTCAAGAAACAGGATATGCATATGAATTACGGCACTTAAAGAAACGACCTGATCAACCGCTAGATCGAAAAAGCAACATTGCCACTAATACTGGATGAACATTCAATCATACGAGTAGCAACTCGGCTACAACAAGCACCAGTATCAACGGAACAAGGAATCCATATCTCTTGCCGTATAATGATCCGGTGGTAAAAATGATACTAAGGAAACTTCATAAAGAGAATCTTCATTGTGGACATGAGGCACTACGCTGAATAGCTCGGCAACAGTACCACATCATTAAGGTGAAGCCGATGTTCCGGAATGTGATCCAGGGCTGCGTAACATGCACCAAGTACCGGCCTCAGTTCTTTAAACAAGTCATGGGCGACTTACCTGAGCACCGGGTATCTCAAAATAGACCTTTCTGTATTTGGTCGTTTAGTTTTTAATTGACAACATTTTTTTTTTTTTTTAAATGTTCATTGTTTGCTACTCTATATCTACTATTTCTACATCTGAGTCTGTTAAATCTATGGGTTCTTTACTCGGTTCTGATATATTTATCAGCTCGATTGAGTCCTTGAAAAGTTCGTGTACCTTTTCTTAAAGGAGTCTTGGCTAACAATCTACCGTAAGCTACTTTTATGGATTTTTCATAAGATCTACAATATTTTTTTCAAATTTGTAGTTGTGGGCTATCCAATATCTTATTTCCTTGTATTTGTGATTTGTTTCGCCTGATTGTATCAGGAAATCAAGGAAGGGTAAATATTTTTGTATCCTTTTTGTTTCTGTTTTATCCATGCTTATTTGATTTATTTATTTTTTTTTTTTTTATTTTGGCTTTATTTTCGCAACAACTTATTATTGTTGAGCTTCATCCATCAGGTAGAAGCGAAATGTGCCTGTTGAGTTCGAAAAACAGCATATATTTGGTACAGTGACAATAAAACTCATCTGTACCATTGCACTTCCTTAAACTGTGAATTCTTCTCCCGTTAAATCAAGGTATGCTAATGTGATCTGTACTAATTTTATCGAACTTTGTGCCGAGTTAATATTTACTATCTTCCTAAAATAAATGTCTAACGTACTCATTTTAATCAATATATGTATATATATTTTTATACCTTACACTCATAGGGTGAAATGGTATATTAAAGTCGCTAAAATGTATGTAACAGGCAGAAGGAAGCTTTTCCGACCCCATAAAGTATATATATTCTTGATCAGCATCAAAAGCCGAGACGATCTAGCCATGTCCGTCTGTCCGTCCGTCCGTCCTACCGTCCGTCCGTCCGTCCGTCTGTATGAACACCTAGATCTCGGAGACTATAAGAGCTAAAGCCACCAAATTTGGTATGTAGACTCGTGTAGTATGTACACTGATCAAGTTTATTTCAAATTTCTGCCACGCCCCCTACCGCCCCCGCAAATTACATAAAACCGAATTTCTTAAACATTATATCAACTAGAGACACAAAATTTGGTATGTATATTTGCTTTGTAAATGCGCACACTTTGTATTTATAAAAATTTTGCCACGCCCCCTACCGCCCCCGCAAATTAAATAAAACCGATTTTCTCAAAAACTATTTTAGCCAGAGACACCATAGTTGGTATAAATATTTGCTTAGTAATTGCGCACATTTTTGATGTGTAAAGATTTTGCCACGCCCCTTTCCGCCCCCGTAATTTGAAAAAACTCGATTATCTCCCGTAATTTTCTACCTTGTGCAATCAAATTTAGCACACATAAATTTGATACTAATATCCAGCAAAATACTAAATTTGATCAAAATCGGAATAAAAATAGCCAAGTTATGCATATAAACGTTTTTCCATATGGCCGGAAGTGGCCGTTGGCTGGTGGGGGCGCTAGGGTGCTCGTTTGCTTGAATGAGCGAAATACTAAGATATGCTTGTGAAAAGCATGTGAACAGTTTTTTTTAAATACGAAAATGCATTGGTTATTATAAATTTAAAATATTTGTTTTACTGGTGTATGGTATATCCAAGTCGGCGAGACGACTTACTTACTTCATTTTTTATTCAGCTTTAAATTTTTTTCTTTTATTTGGGAAATTGATATATTTTTTCTTCTTTTGATAATAATTTTTTTGAGATGCACTTTTACGACAATTGATACATATGTTATTTAGCTCTTATCAAGATCATTAGCATGGCTTAAGGCTCTTTTTGTTACACATTTATTGTATGCTTTATATAACACATATGCGCTCATTATTATTACAATTACTAATAAAAGTGCATTTGTTGGTTTTAAATCTACATTTGATGACTCTATTTTATTGATAACGTTAGCAGTGGAGTCCACTGTCTTGGTATCTACTAACCCCATATTGGGTTCATTAAATATGTCATCAAACTTGCTTATTCTATTGTCAAACATCCGAATTTTTGAAACGACATATCTCCGCGCAGATCACCGTCGTTTTAAAACGACATATCTCCGCCGTTAAAAATGCGACATATCTCCGCCAGAAAAATGTACTGGGCGGAGATATGTCGTCGGAGATATGTCGTTATGCCGCCTATGGGCTCAGGCGGTACCGGTGCCGGCCTTCGCACCAGGTTTTCCTTTTGGGGTCGCGTAGCAGTGGCTACAGATATATTCGCAATACGGCGAATATAGTGGTCCCTCGCAGTCGTTTGGGCAGACTATTTTTACTTTTGGTACTTCCTTCTCAGGTTGTGGCGTTATTTTTATACCATACACCCATAGGGTGAAATGGTATATTAAAGTCGCTAAAATGTATGTAACAGGCAGAATGAAGCTTTTCCGACCCCATAAAGTATATATATTCTTGATTAGCATCAACAGCCGAGACGATCTAGCCATGTCCGTCTGTCCGTCCGTCCGTCCGTCCGTCTGTATGAACACCTAGATCTCGGAGACTATAAGAGCTAGAGCCACCAAATTTGGTATGTAGACTCGTGTCATATGTACGCTTATCGAGTTTGTTTCAAATGTTTGCCACGCCCCCTACCGCCCCCGCAAATGATATAAAACCGATTTTCTTAAACACCATAGCAACTAGAGACACAAAATTTGGTATGTATATTTGCTTAGTAAACGCGCACATTTTGTATTTATAAAAATTTTGCCACGCCCCCTACCGCCCCCGCAAATCAAATAAAACCGATTTTCTCAAAACCTATTTTAGCTAGAGACACCATAGTTGGTATAAATATTTGGTTAGTAATTGCGCACAGTTTTGATGTGTAAAGATTTTGCCACGCCCCCCTCCGCCCCCGTAATTTGAAAAAACTCGATTATCTCCCGTAATTTTCTACCTTGTGCAATCAAATTTAGCACACTTAAATTTGATACTAATATCAAACAAAGTACCAAATTTGATCAAAATCGGACTAAAAATAGTCAAGTTATGCATATAAACGTTTTTCCATATGGCCGGAAGTGGCCGTTGGCTGGTGGGGGCGCTAGGGTGCTCGTTTGCTTGAATGAGCGAAATACTAAGATATGCTTGTGAAAACCATGTGAACAGTTTTTTTTAAATAAGAAAATGCATTGGTTATTGTAAATTTAAAATATTTGTTTTACTGGTGTATGGTATATGCAAGTCGGCGAGACGACTTACTTACTTCATTAATTTCGTCTTTGCCACGTTGTGTATTGTAGAGTATGGGATTTCGGTTGTGGCTTCATTTTTCTTTTCGCCCAATTGGCTTTTTTGAATTCTACCTCGGCGTGTAATCTCACCGAGATATTCCAACATCAGTTTATGTATTAGGTCCGCTTTGTCTTCCGGTCACTTTTTATAAATTAGTGACCACTGTCACGGTCGCCATGTAATACGTCCGATGTTGTATCATTCGAGATGTATGTAGTATTTTGAGTTTGCAAAAGAAAGACACAAGCAGGTCTTTTCAGTTTGAGTATGGTTTATTGAATCATTCTTAATTCTGTTACAATTGTTCTCTATAGCTAAGACCGCGTAGCTGCGCTGCTGGCAATGCAGGCAGAGGAGCGGTATGCTTATGTATAAACATATTTATGTATAAATGTATAAATGTTTACATAAGAGTATGTATGTGTGTATCCCGTTGCAGCGGGAGAGTGAGGATGTATCATATTGCATATTGGGCCAGAGTGGCCGCGCGTGTTATATTTGCCGATACAGCAATTGTCCAGCACCATGCACTCATGGGTGGTCATGTTGCTTAAGAGGCAAATAACTAATTGCTACAATATATTTGTATACATTGTAATGTTGTTATTCTAGAACATGCTACAGTGATGATGGTTTTATTTATTTTTTTTTTAATCCATTAAATAAAAATGGAATGTTGTTGTGCCAAAAAGGTGCATTCAACATTTCTTTTGAACAGAGTCAAAGCCAGGAAGTGACTTAACTAAAAATTTTTCTTCAACGTTAGTTACATTTTTAAGTTCCAAATGTAATTTTTTGAAGCGCTTGTATCTATGAGTAATTGGACTGGTCTACCTGCTATCGTTCGCTCTACAAACGGTAGCAGGGAGAAATTTCTAAAAAATTTACCTCTTGCATCTGATCCAGTCAGTAGATTTGGAAGATGAAATCTCATAACTCAGCCTCCGCTAACGCTTGGTACTCTTGGTTCGATTGACTTAGAGAATTTTTATCTTGTGAGAGATGATTAATTCTCTGTTGTTTGGGACCGGTATTTCTATATATTTCTATATTTTCTATATGCAGTGTGTGTGGCTTTCCGCCACAAAACATGGGTCTCGATCCCTCAAAGTCCGGTACAGATTTTACTATGTCCAGTGCTTCGTCACATTTGATACTTACAATAATTTCTGCGTCTTTAAACACTTCAACCTCAGGTGAGGACACTGTTGCGTTCCTAAACTCCGTTCTCATTTCATCCATTTTTCTTTTAAACACTTGCGCTTGATTTTGTAGTGCAGAATTTACCGCGAAGTCAAGCAGCGCTTTCAGATTTTCTTCAATCACTGACATTTTGTTTCTTATTTGGTCTGGCACTAGTTTACCTTCTATCTCTTTTATTAATTCTTCAAGTTCTGCGTCGTATTCCTCTTCTTCGCGTTTACTCATAAGTTTTCCAATTTTATTCAGTATTATTCAGTATTGTAATAAAGTTGCAAAGGGACCGGGTTCCATTAATATAGAAATATTTAAAGCGGACACGTCAGTATCAGTTGAGTGATTTTTTTAGATTTATTCTTTTGCTTAAGCTAAGTTTACATATATATGTATATTCTTATGCTGCGACTTATGCGACAGCTACAAAAGAGAGGGAGTGTGTCAGTACATACATACATATTGTTGGAGCGCTTGCATCAAAGTGCTTGGTCAGCGTTCACACGCTTATGTGAATATATGTATGTGCATATACAAATGTACATACATATATGATCATGCTTAGCTGTAGATTTATGTGAATATGTTTATGTACATACGTCAATGTTTATATATAAACATATTCAGGTGCACAATTATATTTTAATGCGTATATGTTTAATTGTTTATACTTGCAACAAAGTGTTACAAGTTGAGCTCATTGTATTGAATGATTATTTGTATGAATATACTACACCTCCCCTTTTTAGAGAATAACGGAATATTATGGAGTTATTAATAATTATTTTGTAATTGTGTAAAGATAAAATAAAGGTAAGATATAGGAGTATATTAGAAAAATTGTGTATTTTTTTTTGTTTAGTTCGTGTCTGGAGAGACAAATTTTCTCTACTTGTTTTTTTTTTTTTGACATACTGTTGAATTGTATGTATATATTTTAGATGATTTAATTATAGTAGTTGAATCCATAAAAAAATTTTTTTTTGTAAAATTACTTAAGTATCATGAAAATTATAAAATGTTTTTTTGTTTATATTCGTTATTAATTTTAAGGTTGATCATTCCGATTTTTATACCATACACCCATAGGGTGAAATGGTATATTAAAGTCGCCAAAATGTATGTAACAGGCAGAAGGAAGCTTTTCCGACCCCATAAAGTATATATATTCTTGATCAGCATCAATAGCCGAGACGATCTAGCCATGTCCGTCCGTCCGTCCGTCCGTCCGTCTGTATGAACACCTAGATCTCGGAGACTATAAGAGCTAGAGCCACCAAATTTGGTATGTAGACTCGTGTCATATGTACGCTTATCGAGTTTATTTCAAATTTCTGCCACGCCCCCTACCGCCCCCGCAAATTAAATAAAACCGATTTTCTCAAACACTATAGCAACTAGAGACACAATCTTTGGTATGTATATTTGCTAAGTAAATGCGCACATTTTGTATTTGTAAAAATTTTGCCACGCCCCCTACCGCCCCCGCAAATTAAATAAAACCGATTTTCTCAAAAACGATTCTAGCTAGAGACACAAAATTTGGTATGAATATTTGCATTTTTGATGTGTAAAGATTTTGCCAAGCCTCTTTCCGCCCCCGTAATTTGAAAAAACTCGATTATCTCCCGTAATTTTCTACCTTGTGCAATCAAATTTAGCACACTTAAATTTGATACTAATATCCAGCAATACTAAATTTGATCAAAATCGGAATAAAAATAGCCAAGTTATGCATATAAACGTTTTTCCATATGGCCGGAAGTGGCCGTTGGCTGGTGGGGGCGCTACGGTGCTCGAATGCTTAAGTGAGCGAAATACTAAGATATGCTTGTAAAAAGCATGTGAACAGTTTTTTTTAAAAATACGAAAATGCATTGGTTATTATAAATTTAAAATATTTGTTTTACTGGTGTATGGTATATCCAAGTCGGCGAGACGACTTACTTACTTCATTATTTTATAAATGGTTTTAATCTGTTTTTATGAACTTTCTGGTTCTTATTCTTATCATCTGCTATTAATATATTATCATTTTCTTCTATACTCACTACCTTATAGGGCCCTATATATTTAGCATCTAGTTTATGACCTATTTCTTTTCTTAACAAAACTTTATCTCCTATTTTTAAATCAAAATTTGAAGTATTTTTGTCGTAGTATTTCTTATTCTTTAACTTATGGTTTTCTAACACTATCCTAGCTCTTTTATATGCTATTTCTATTCTAAAATTTATTTCCTTAGAGTAGTCGTCTAAATTGTATATTGGATCTATTCTATCTATTTTGTTCAAATCTATGAACTGATTTAGTGGTCTTCCAAATACTAGTTCGAATGGACAATATTCATGCACTGCCGAGGGTGTTGTGTTGTAACAATAAGTGAAATATTGTATCCAAGCATCCCAATCGGACTTATCTGCTTATATGCATGAACGAATATATTCATTGAATAATCTATGACTTCGTTCTATTGTCCCTAAAGTCTGGTGGTGGTATGCTGTTGATGTTAGATTTTTAATCTTCATGTACATATATCTGTTATAATCTGATTATACCATACACCCATAGGGTGAAATGGTATATTAAAGTCGCCAAAATGTATGTAACACGCAGAAGGAAGCTTTTCCGACCCCATAAAGTATATATATTCTTGATCAGCATCAACAGCCGAGACGATCTAGCCATGTCCGTCTGTCCGTCCGTCCGTCCGTCTGTATGAACACCTAGATCTCGGAGACTATAAGAGCTAGAGCCACCAAATTTGGTATGTAGACTCGTGTAGTATGTACACTGATCAAGTTTATTTCAAATTTCTGCCACGCCCCCTACCGCCCCCGCAAATTAAATAAAACCGATTTTCTCAAACACTATAGCAACTAGAGACACAAACTTTGGTATGTATATTTGCTAAGTAAATGCGCACATTTTGTATTTCTAAAAATTTCTGCCACGCCCCCTACCGCCCCCGCAAATTAAATAAAACCGATTTTCTCAAAAACGATTCTAGCTAGAGACACAAAATTTGGTATGAATATTTGCATTTTTGATGTGTAAAGATTTTGCCAAGCCTCTTTCCGCCCCCGTAATTTGAAAAAACTCGATTATCTCCCGTAATTTTCTACCTTGTGCAATCAAATTTAGCACACTTAAATTTGATACTAATATCCAGCAATACTAAATTTGATCAAAATCGGAATAAAAATAGCCAAGTTATGCATATAAACGTTTTTCCATATGGCCGGAAGTGGCCGTTGGCTGGTGGGGGCGCTACGGTGCTCGAATGCTTAAGTGAGCGAAATACTAAGATATGCTTGTAAAAAGCATGTGAACAGTTTTTTTTAAAAATACGAAAATGCATTGGTTATTATAAATTTAAAATATTTGTTTTACTGGTGTATGGTATATCCAAGTCGGCGAGACGACTTACTTACTTCATTCTTTTTCGTATTCTATTAGGGTCACCGGCTGGAGTAGAGCTATTCTTAATGTTTTCAATATAGTATTGCCCATATTTTTAAAAGAATCTATTAAAATAATTTCAAAGATCTTTTCGCGCGGTGCCACTTTTAGTTGGCTGACTTCTAGTATACCGGCTTGCATTTCAAGCCTTTGGAAGAATTGACCTGACCTAAGTCGAGAATTCCATTGGTGTAAAAAATCGCTAACATCAATTCTTGCTATAACTTTCTTTCCATGTTTCAATGAACATTTAGATTCTGTTATTCGCAAGGTCACTACTTTCCGTACCTCGTCATTATTGATGACTTCGTATACGTTGGGCTTAGAAGCATCTTGAAGTTTTTGCCTTGGCAAAAGTTCTTCTTTATTAACTGCGCAGTTTTTCTGTCTACTTTGTTGCCGGATATAGTTATCCGCGATAAGGCGTCTGCCACAAAATTATCTTTACCTCTCAAATACTCTACTGTAAAGTCATACTCTTCCAATTCTAGCCGCATGCGTGTTAGTTTTGAACTCGGGTTGACCATGGAGAATAAATATGTTAATGGCCTATGGTCTGTTCGCACTGTGAAATGTTTTCCATATATAAGTTATGGGTTTCCATTTCCCTTATGGGGGAATTCTTACCATTTCCTTCCTTAGATACCAGGATGGGACTTGGGAAACTCAGGATTTTTACAGTGAGACACAACACAACACTTGATTTGCAACGTTATAAGATTTTATTTGACTTGTAGCTTGATTCAGTTAGTTCTACGTCTAAACTAAGACTGCCGGCTCTGTCGAGCGTGGTCCTTTAAATATACCCCGAGATGCCCAATGGGCGCTGGCTGCGGCGTCATGCCGTCGGCAGCGGCGTTGGGATCATGTCTGAAGTGGGTCGCCTCTTCCGGCGAATTCTGCTTACCGGCAATATTCAAAGAACGGCTAGGCTAGATGATACAAAAGTGCTTATGCTAGAAAAGGGAAGTGAAGTGCCTAGTGTGACCCAACGGGGGTCGTCTTGGGTCACATTTGTTCGGGGGCCGCATAAACAATAGGAAACATAAGTTGCTTACTTGGCTAAGTGTGTTAAGTGTTTACAGGAAATAAAAGATGTAGGTTGCTTAGTTGACTAAAAGTGATATAAATCGCGATGCATTTAGGTCATACGCGTGTGTGTGTGTGGTCAAGGGCTAGTATTACTTAGATCGAGGGAGGATATTTAGCCCGATATTCGTTCAGGCGTTTCTGGTAGAGTGTGCCGATCGAGTCCCTTTGTAATGTGAGAGGCCGGGGTGCGGGGCATGGTCTGGTAAATGAAGGACAAGGCGTCCCAGGGGCGCTAGTTGTGTGAGAGGTGGGGAAAGAGGCCTCGCGTGAGGATGAGTGTGCTAACTCCTCCCCCCTCAAAAATCGACGTCCCGGAAATCCTTTGTACTTATGGGCGGCGATCCTGGGGGAGGGTGGTGTTTCTGGTTTTTGGAGCACCTTCTTCAGAATCCAACCTATGGAGATGGCGAGGAGTACAAAGATCGCGCAACTGGCCGTGATGGTGGTCCCTTTCCGATTCTACAACGCCGTTTGTCATCTTTCCTTTAAAGTTGGTCGTGAATATGGTGCCATATTCCAGCAATTCGATGGGGCTCGCCGTGTTGGTTATTGAATGGCATTTTGCGGTGCCTCCTTTTATCAGTCTTGGCAGGCAAGAATCCTCATCCAGGTGGGTGAGGTCCGATTCCTTACATATGGTGATATTGCCCATGGTCTGGCAGCTCCTTGATATGATGAAGGTGTCCCGTGGTCCTACCAAAATTTTTCCCGAGGGAATGTCGAGTTGTTGTTTGTTTGTTATGGTTGGCCTGATGATCTGCACAGAATATTCCTGTTGTAGTACCCGTGGCATTGCTATGTTGTATAGGAGCAATGTACCGTTCACGAAGATGGTTGGTTAAGCGAATTCAATGGCCTCTATGATGTTATTGTAAATCAGGCTTGATGTAGTTTTGATGACATCTTGCAGTTCGTCTATGTCCAGCAGGTTTGAGTTTATCACGCCGACTTTAGCGAGTTGGCATGCTCGCACAATTTCGTCCAGTTTCCGTTCAAGCAATAGGATCTTATTTAGTAGAATGGACAATTCGGAGTCGTTATCCTTGTTGATCGTGTTCAAGGCTCCTGCTAATTCGTTTATTTTGTCGAATGCTTCTTGGATGCCGGACAAGAATTGTTTATTTATGGTAAACTGCTGGTTATTCCGCCTAATTAGGGAATCATGGGATTGTAGAATCTGGTCCCAGTCAGCTGCATCAGGTGATCCTGCTACCCATTTCCAAGCCGAACCTAACCATTTGAGTGATCGTCTAGCTCTCTTGTTAAAGACCGTGAGTTCCTCAATTTTTGTGTTTAAATCTTTAATTTTGAGAGAGGCCAGTGTTTTCAGGTCGCATGAAGGGTGTTGGTCCAGGGCTAGTGACAAGTTCTTTGCAAGGCCAGCAAAAGAGTCAAGAGGAATTACGTGTACCAAGTTTGTGTGTCCTTCTATTCTCCATAATTTTTCTTGCTGCAACGTCACGATTGGGGAGTCGTATTTAAAAACTTGGTAGCTCTCCACCAATGAGAGGCACAAAAAGAGGGGGCTTGTATTGGAAGTAGAAGGGTGTTTTTAGTGTGATATTAAATTTAACTTACCTTCTAGTTGTTTAGGTGCTATGTGTACACGTGTGTTTCTACTTAATGTGTGACTTGTGTAGCTTCTTTCCTGTTTGTGTGATTACTGTAACCGTTTTGTCTTGAGCGACTTTTTCCTGAAAAAATCTCTTTGCGTGTTTCCTTTTAATTTGTTTGTTGGCCACGAGAATTTCCTGGTCAACTTCATATGACAAAGGATTGTCCCTTTTTAGATTCTTGGCCCTATTTGTAATTGCTTGTTGATGCTCGAGCAACCCTCTAACATTCTCCAGGAGTGTCTCTTTGGGATTGGCGGTTTCGCCCACGCCTTGTGCCGCTGTTCGATTAAAAAAAAGATCGGCGGGTTTCCTTTTAGTTACGGAGTGTATGGAGCGCAGCGCTCAACTTCGGGTGCTCCATGCGTAGACATCGGTATATCTCCAGGAACGTTGAGTGGAACCGCTCTACCTGACCATTTACCTCACTCTGTTGTGAAGGGGTCCGGTAAATTTCGATTTGTAGTTCGTGCAGATGGTTGACAATGATGGGACATAACAATCCTCGCTCGTTGTCCATTACAATTAATTTAGGCTCTGAGAAATATGCTTGAGCGTCCATAAGTTTTTCTCTGAGGTGTATAGACGATCTGTTCTCGATAGGGAATAACATTGCGTATTTCGAGAATTTGTCAATGCAGGACAGAAACCATAGTTTCTCAATTACGAAGAGATCGATGTGTAAAACTTCGCATGGCATGCAAGGAATCGGTGTCGGCTGCAGGTGTGGCTTTTTTGGTCGTCGGTTGTACTTTTGAGTTCCACATATAGTGCATTTTGACACATAGCTTTTGGTTTTGGCCGCCATTTTCGGGAAATAGTACTTCAAGAGAATTTGTTGCTTGTTCTCCAAGTAATTCTTATGGGCTCTTCGGTGTTCCTTTTGGATTATGTCCTGAATTTGATCCTCTGAAGTTATATTTTCCACGATTTCTTGTGCTATGCGGATTTTATAGTCATTAAAATATTCCCAGATTATTGGTTGTATTTCAGAAACGGCGATTTCCGGGATCTTGGGTTCGGTGGAGGTGTCAATACCTGTCCCTACGACTACGATTATCTGGTTTCGAAAAGAGTTGAGTGGGGTGTCGACCCTGTGTAGTGGGAGGCGAAGTGTTTGTCCTGCTGATTGTGCAAGCCTGAGAGGGTTTAGATGTGAGGTAATGCGTGACAAGGCATCGGCCACAGCATTAGCTTTTCCAGGTTTATAAAACAACTTGCAATTATACTCCTCGATCCGAGCCTTCCATCTTTTCAGTTTGGCATTTGAGTTGCGGTTTCCCAGGGCGAAAGTCAACGGCTGGTGATCGGTGTATACCCTGATTTCCTCTGCTCCATACAAATATGAGCGCAATGTCTCTAGTCCCCATAGTATTGCTAGCATTTCTTTTTCGTTCGTTGCATAATTTTCTTCTGTTCGTGATAGAAATGAAGGAGATCGGCCGTTCCTTCTCATCCTGTACCTGCGACAGGACACCTAGTGCCTCGTTGGATGCGTCGGTCTTGAGGTTGAACGGTTTGTTGAAATCAGGAAAGGCTAGGACTTCGGACGAAACCAGCAGCGCCTTAAGATCTTCGAAGGCTTTTAATTCGTTTTCACCCAAGGTGATTTGTACCTTCCTTGATTGACTTGCTCTAACTTGCCCCAGGTCTCCCCTCGTGAGGTTGGTGAGGGGTTTGGCTACCTTGGCGTAGTCACGGATGAATTTCCTGTAATACGACGTCATCCCCAAGAAGCTCTTGAGCTCCTTTAGGTTTGTCGGAGGCTTCACTGCGGTGACGGCTGCCACTTTCTTCTCATCAGTGCGTATTCCCTCACTTGACACCGTATATTCTAGGAAATTTACCTCGGTTTTCATGAAGGTTGTTTTCTCCAAGTTAACCCGAAGGTTGGCCTCTGAAACCTTTTCGAAGACCCTCCTCCTCGCTCCTGCTGAATATTATAATATCGTCAATGTACACGTAACAGCATACTCCGATAAGATCTCGAAGGACATCATCTATCATACGTTGAAATATGGCGGGGGCGTTTTTTAGTCCAAACGGGACTCTTAGGAATTCGTATATCCCGTTTAAGACGGAGAATGCGGTTTTCGGTATGTCCTTCTCGCGCATCCGAACCTGATGAAATCCCGAAGTCAAATCCAGAGTGGTGAAGAATTTAGCCTTACCCAGGCTGGCCAGCGTAGAGTTAATGTCAGGAATGGGATACCGGTCGGCGATAGTAACAGTGTTCAATTTCTTGAAATCGATTACCAGTCTATATTGTTTCTCGCCGTTTGGTTTTGGCTTTTTGGGTACCACCCATACGGGAGAGTTATACGGACTTTTTGAAGGCCTGATGATTTTGTTGTCCAGCAACTCGTTAATTTGCCTCTTAACCTCTCCCATCATTGTGCGGATTTCCGCCCTTACCTCCGTTGTCACTGTTTCTGACTCAACTAAGGGTCCAAAAATGTGGCTGAAGGAATGGATTATTTCATCAAGCTGAGGTGTATACGATTTCGGGGTGGTCATCATGTTCATGGCGGTTGAACACATCATTGTGAGTGGGATTTTTAACCATAATAAGCTGGTTGGTGGAGCGGTCCAATACGGCTCGTATCTTGCGCAGGGTATCGTCGCCAATGATCCCGTCAAAGTCGATCAGGTTGGGCACAACATAAAAGGTGACAGTTGTTTCGTTCCCGAAAGGCTTAAGAAATTGCTCTTTTATGCAGTGGGTAATCTTCATGCTTCCCCCAACGGAAGAGGTGTAAAAAGGTCGTGGCAACAGTTGGCCGTGGGGGGCGTGCCGCTCCTGGATGTAATTGGCTGCGGCCCCAGTATCGATGAGGAAGGTGAGACATTCCCCATCTTTGGTAACGTACTTAAAGTACGGTACTCCGGTTCGGCTGAGTTCATAAAATTTTCAGCCTTTTTAGGGCTTCGTCGGTCAATTTCAGCCGCACCCGCCGCTTCATCATTTTATACGCAGTTTGGTTCCCTCCTGACGTGACCTCAGCCAGTGCTTCTTCAATTGAGTTAAACCACCGGCCGAGTTTGGCATGACCTCCAGAATAGGACGCAAAACCGTTGCACAGGCTGTCTATATGGGCATTCAAATCGGGAGTACAGGGAGGAGCGGGAGCGTTTTAATCGACTTGACCGATCGACTCCACTCGGGATCTCGGTTCAATATGGGTCACAGGAGTATTTACGAGGGTTTCGCTGTCCGATGTGACGTACGCGTTATCTCCTGCGGCTGCGAATTGCTCGCGTTGAGCATCTCGTTCGGCCAATTGATTGATGACCTCCCGTAGCCTTTCAATTTCGGCAGCCAATTGCCCGATTTGAGCATCCCTTTCGGCTACGGCATTCATGGCCTCCTGCAGTGTAACGCTCACGGTTTCGTTGTCACTCATTTTTGTTTTGTTTATAGTAACCATTTTTTACCAAATTTTCAGATAGCTTTATATTTCCTAATCTATGACGCGGTGTTTGGTTTTATGAGTGGATGACTCCTAAGTGTGTATGTGTTTCACATTTCTCCTTTCACCCCTTTTACGCGTTGATTCTGTCCTGCATTGTTGCTTTTTAGGAATTTTTTGTTTCTTGTACCTCAACCGTCTGACTAAGCATATTCTCGTCTTCAAAAACCATAGTGGTCAGAGCTGGTGTAAGGTTTAATTTAGTATCAGCCAAGAACATGGAGCGATCGGACGAAAATTTCAACCCTACTATGCAAGCGGAAGTAATTTATTGTGACTCCTCTTCTGATGACGAGAGCATGGAGGAGGAAATTATAGTTGTGGATTCAAGTTCTGAATCTGATGGGGATTATACTTTCGAATTATTTCCTCGGTTTACCAGAGGTGGGTCACCGAGCTTTGATCAGAGTTACAATTTATTGGAGGATGATTTTGTCAGCTCAGGAATCATTGTGCCTGATCCGGACGATGATGAGGAAACAATCGCCTTTCCGTTCCCGAAGCCGATTAACGTCCCTGAGTTAATCATTCAGGAATATCTGGATTATCCTCCACCATGTGAGGAGTCGTTTACCACTATACACAGCTTGAAGAGACATTCTCTAGAGTCAATTTTCCGTTACAAGGAAAATAGAAGGCGAGCTGGGTGTCCTGCCCGCAGACGGCCAAGATAACCTGATTAATAAACTAAATCACAGAATCAAAGAGCAAGAGTTTGTTTGATATTTTTTATTAGTTGGGGTACTAGCTCGTATTTTCGCAGCTCCTTATGAGGGCCTGGGTTTTCAACCGAATATACTTTTTCCGCAACTCCTTGAAGGAGGGCTTGGTTCTTCAACCATTCGTATGCTTCTACTTTCAGCAGCTCCTTGCTCAGAAGGAAAGCTTGGGTTTTTAACCAGGAATGAACTCTTTCCGCCGCTCCTTGAAGGAGGACTTGGCTTTTCAACCAGTCATTCGTTTTTACTTTCAGCAACCAAGAATGAACTCTTTCCGCCGCTCCTTGAAGGAGGACTTGGCTTTTCAACCAGTCATTCGAAGAATGAACTCTTTCCGCCGCTCCTTGAAGGAGGACTTGGCTTTTCAACCATTCATTTACTGTTGCAAGACACCGGAAGAGGGAGTTAAATGACATATCCACTCATGGGGATAATTGAACTTTGCCACTGCATGTGGCTAGATTTTCTTTCTTTTTATTCTTTTCTATTTTAGGGTCCCGTTCTCAATCACGGAAGCGTGACGCTCCCCATCCGGTTTTTTTAATTTGTATGTTAACGCCCAAAAATGCAAGAGGCGCAAAAAATTTCCCTTCGTTTTGCTAATTCCACCTTGCCACCTTGCGTTCGGGATGGTTACTTGAAGAGTCAGCAGTTTTATGCAAGCCGAGGCACGCGTTGGTTTCAAATATCACCATAATCAGGAGAAGCATTTCCCGTTGGCCTAGTGGCCTATATTATTATTTTCGTGTTTTGTTTTTTATACCCTTGCAGAGGGTATTATAAAATTGGTCAGATGTTTGTAACGCACAGAAGGAGACGTTTCCGACCCCATAAAGTATATATATTCTTGATCAGCATGAGAAGCTAAGTCGATATAGCCATGTCCGTCTGTTCGTCTGTCCGTCTGACCGTCTGTCCGTCGGTGCGTACGCGTTTTACTCAGCCATCTTAAGAGCTATCGGGATGAAATTTTTTTTGGGAGCTTTTTTTTACCCGGGTGAGATAAAGTATGAAAATCTTTGGGATCGGACCACTATATCATATAGCTCTAGAAGAAACATTTTTGCAAAAATTGGAGTATCCCCATGAAATTTACCAATATGATAGTAATAGATATAAAATCTCAGATCCCAAAATTTGAATCTGATCCGATAAATAGAACACAAGTTACAGTCAATATAAATCGGTTCAAACGCTGCCGGCAGCGCTGCTTGCTGCCTACTACTGCCATCATCAAATCAACAGAGCACACGCATATACACACAGACGCAACGCTACATGAACTGTATGTGTATGCGTGCCGTGCTTTGCTTAGAAAATGATGGAAGAAGAAAAACTTGTGGTAAAAAGAGAAATAATATTTTGTTTGTGTATTGATGAATTGAGTTGCAGGGAAAGAAATTTCAAAAAGGAAAAATATTATTGCCAAGTATACTGCAAGGGTATATAAACTTCGGCATAGCCGAAGTTAGCTTCTTTGATATTTTTTTTTTAAATTTGGGATAGGTCAGGTTTGTGCCTGAGCAATTAATTATTTTACTTTAATACGCGTCTTACTGACATGGCTTGCATTCAATTGTGGAGCTCTTCCTACTATTGTCTAGACCCGTAATGCTTCTAGATTCCCCCCGAAGGGTGGTTAGCACTATCATGGCTTCTAGAAAAATTAAGGGTCCCTGCTCGGGCGCCAGTTATGAGTTTCCATTTCCCTTATGGGGGAATTCTTACCATTTCCTTCCTTAGATACCAGGATGGGACTTGGGAAACTCAGGATTTTTACAGTGAGACACAACACAACACTTGATTTGCAACGTTATAAGATTTTATTTGCCTTGTAGCTTGATTCAGTTAGTTCTACGTCTAAACTAAGACTGCCGGCTCTGTCGAGCGTGGTCATTTAAATATACCCCGAGATGCCCAATGGGCGCTGGCTGCGTCGTCATGCCGTCGGGGTGCGGGGAATGGTCTGGTAAATGAAGGAAAAGGCGTCCCAGGGGCGCTGGTTGTATGAGAGGAGGCCTCGCGTGAGGATGAGTGTACTAACTTATATCTGTAGTACTCTTGTTGCTTTCACCTTTAGTGAATGCTCCTGATGCATATGAAACTGGAAGCTGGAGTCCATTATAGTTTTGTGTTAAAACTGCTCCACACGCTTGTTTGCTTGCATCTGTGATTATGCAAAATTCTTTGCTAAAATCTGGGTACTGCAATAGATTAGGTTGAATAAGCTTATCTTTTAAGTATTGGAATGCATTTTCGCATTCTGCTGTCCATTGGAATGGAACATTCTTTTTACATAATCTTGTTATGTGCCGGGAATATTCGGCGAAATTTTTTATGAAACGTCTATAGTAATTGCAAAATGCAACGAAACGTCTAGCACTATCTGCATCATGTGGGACTGGATAATTCTTGATGACGTCAAATTTTGTGTCGTCCGGCAAGATTCCTTAATCTGTGCATTTGTGACCTAGGAATGTCACCTCATGCATAAAGAATGAGCATTTTTCTGGATGCAGGTTTAGATTGTTTTTTCTGCAAAGTCTAAAAACATCTACTAAATTTTTATACCCTTGCAGAAGGTATTATAAAATTGGTCAGATGTTTGTAACGCACAGAAGGAGACGTTTCCGACCCTATAATGTATATATATTCTTGATCAGCATGAGATCAATTTATTACCTGGGAAAAATAAAGTATGAAAATTGGGAGAATCGGACCACTATATCATATAGCTCTGGAGGAAACATTTTTGCAAAAATTGCAAAAATTGGAGTATCGCCATGAAATTTACCAATATGATAGTATTATATATAAAATCTCAGATCCCAAGTTACAGCCGATATAAATCGGTTCGGCTTGCTGCCTACTACGTCATCATCAAAGATTCTGTGCATTAATGAATTGAGATACAGAAAAAGAGTTTGGAACATGTAAAAATATTATGGCCATGGACTGCAAGGGTATATAAACTTCGGCACAGCCGATGTTAGCTTCTTTGATATTTGTTTATAAAAATTATTTGTTGTGATCGGTTCGGTGTCAAGTCCGAACACATCACTATACTCAGTGCATAACTTTTCGAGTTTGTCTTTGAATAGTGTTGGGAAATTTTTCTTCAATTTATGAATTACAGATTCTTTTCTTATATCTTTGGTATATTGAACTATATCGTAGTTCGAAAGTGATTCAAATTTTATATTGTTAAAGCCTACTATTTGGCTTTTATCTGTGGTATTTAAGAATCGGACAAAAGTACTTTGGGCTGTTGCAATAGTGTTTGCAACATAAACGCCCGGTTTAATTTCCTGATTGGAAATTAAAATGTTATCTTCTGCTGAAAACAGTTCTATTTTGCGTACCACTTGGGATCTTGCTGGTAGAAGTGTTGAGTTATTACCAGAATTGAATGTTATTGGAACATAAATTGGGTACGTTAATTTTCGTGGTCTAAGTATAAACCAATCTTCTGAATTGCTGTAATCTTATTTACAATTAAAAGTTTTTATGAAATCTAATCCTATTATTCCATCGCATGGGATTGCGAAATCTGAATGAAGCAGATGAAATTCGTAATTGGTAATTCGTAAATTCGAATTGTCTGCAATTCTCTTGAGACTAGGCCTTTGGAGTTTATTACTCCTTCTCCTATGCCTTGAATGTCTATAGTTTTATTTACTTGGATGTCATGAAATACATCAGAATTTTCTTTTAATATAGAAATGTCTGCACCGGTATCAATAAAGAATGTTATTTTCTTATTTGTTTTAACATTCTTAAATGATACGAAATTATTAAGACTTAGGTTAATAGAATAGACTTTATTTTTTAATTTTGAGCATTTAGAGGAGCTTGTCCGTTTCCCTGGTCGCTTTGGGTAATTCGGGCATTTGTGTTGTTGTAACCATTCTGTTGGTTATTTGTGTTTTGTCTATTATTATTGTGTCCACCTCCACGGCCGCCTCTTTGGTAGCGTGAATAATTTCGGCCTCGTTGGGCTCTGTGGGCATTGTTGTTGCTCCAATTCGAGTTGTTATTGTTCCAATTCGAGTCGTTTCTCCAGTTACCATTATTGTTATAGCGGCGTCTACCGCGGTCATTATGCTGAAAATAAAAAATGGTATTATTTTGGAAACTTTCTGTGGAGCCCGACCCTACTGTGTAGTAAAAAACGTCCAAATTTTAATAAACCACGCATAGGTCTGTTGCATTTAAGTTTTCTTTATTCAATGATTCTTAATTGTATAACAATTGTCGACTATAGGTAAGACCGCGTAGCTGCGCTGCTGACAATGCAGGCAGAGGAGCGGTATGCTTATGTATAAACATATTTATGTATAAATGTTTACATAAGAGTATGTATGTGTGTATCCCGTTGCAGCGGGAGAGTGAGGATGTATCATATTGCATATTGGGCCAAAGCGGCCGCGCGTGTTATATTTGCCGACACAGCAATTGTCCAGCACCATGCACTCATGGGTGGTCATGTTACTTAAGAGGCAAATGCACTTGAATGTTGCGCACATAAATATTGTAACTAATTGCTACAATATGTTTGTAATGTTGTTAATATGTTATTCCAAAACATGCCCTCTTTAGAAAAATAACGTAATTATATGGAGTTATTTTCTAATTTTTATTATATATAAATTTATTTACTTATTATTGATTATTTATTTTTTTTTGTTTTGAATGTTCGACGGTTTGGTTAATGATATATGTGGTAAAATTATATTTGTATATATGTATGTATAGTGTCATTAAATGTAGGGAATTTATTTGTTTAAGTTTATTTGTTTTGTTTTATTATTATTATTTTTTTTATATATATTAATTGGTTAAAATTTTTAACCTATCCTTATGCACCAATTGCTTCTTATTCTTTGTATCTCTAATTAAAATGTTATCCCTATCTTTTATTTCTTCTATGACATATGGGCCTAAATACTTAGATTCTAGCTTATGACCCGTATCATTACGCAATAAAACCTTATCTCCTGTTTCTAATTCAATATTTTTTACTTTTCTATCATATATTTCCTTATTCTTCGCTTTGTGCTGTTCTAACATAATTCTGGCTCTTTTATAAGCCTGTTCTAATCTAAATTTTGATTCCTTAGCATAATCTTCTATGTTATATAGTGGATTTATCTTATCAACACTATTAAAAGTTTTACCGAATACCAACTCATATGGACAATAATCATGTGCCATAGAGGGTGTTGTATTAAAACAATATGCGAAGTATCGTATCCATACATCCCAGTCAGTTTTGTCAACTGAAATGTATGATCGTATAAATTCATTAAGTGTTCGGTGGCTTCGGTCCACAGTGCCTACAGTCTGGTGATGATGTGCAGTTGAAGTTATTTTCTTTATTTGCAAGTTTTTGCATAAATCTTCAATTATTGAGTTTCTATATTCTGTTCCCATGTCCGTAATGAACGTCTTCATTGGACCGTACTGCAGAATGAAATCTTCAAATATAGCTTTCGCTACTGTTTTTGCACTTTTGTCTTTAATTGGTATTATTACAAGATATTTTGTTAGGTCGCAGATTAAAGTTACTGCGTATTCATTTCCGTGTTCTGATTTTGGGAGTGGACCGATTGTATCCACAATAACCCTATCGAAAGCCTGTTGTGGCGTTTCAGTTATAATTAACAGGGTTTTTGGATGCTTTGTTATTTTTGCTTTTTGACACTTATTACATTTTTTATATATTGAGATAAAAAAAAAAAAAAAAAAAAAACGGGTATATCGGTATCTGAATGTCTAGCAATGCTAGACTATCAGACTACCGCGACCCTATCCACCAGAAATCACCTTTCAATCATAAGTCTCGATTTTGAGAAGGCCTATGATAAGATAGGAATGCACGCGGTAATTGATGAACTTGCCAGATGGAGAATAGGCATAAAAATCTTAAACTACGTAAGAAACTTCCTGTCAAACCGCCAAATCAAGGTCCAAATTAATAACCACTCATCAGAATCCAAGCCCCTTTACAACGGCGTACCACAGGGTTCTCCCCTGTCAGTGATAACATTTCTAATAGCCTATAACAGACTATGTCGTACCATCGCTGTCCACAAATGCTTTGATTTCTTCTCTTATGCCGATGACTTTACAATAGTTAAAAAAATTAAAAGGAACTCAAATGCTCTAAACATTAACCCTTTAATCACGGATATCTTAAACTGGTGCAAGTATTCGGGAGCGAAACTCTCGGTACATAAATGCAAACATATGCATGTCTGCCGTAAAACCAGATGCAACTTCCAATTATCCTCCCAGACCTACAGACTAACGCCAAGCAAGAGTATAAGAATCCTAGGATTAACAATCTCTGAGAAGTACAGGTGGAAAGAGCATATAGACATGCTAACAGTGCAAATGGCACAAAGACTGAACATAATAAAGTGGCTCTCTAATCAAAATTATAATTGCGACACTATATCTCTTATTAACACTATCAACGCGTTGATTATGTCAAAGTTAGATTATTGCCTTCATTTCTATGGAAATTGCCCCTCAGCTTCTAAGAATAAGCTAAAATCTTTGTACCATTCCGCACTAAGAAATGCATTTGGAGCATTTCGTTCAACCCCGATCAACAATCTCCTGTATGAAGCAGAGATATTGCCTTTGGAATCGAGATTCAAACTATCTATAGCAAAAATGTACAAGTCTTTAATGCTAGTATCGAACACTCCTGTACAGGAAATTGTAAACAGGATTAAGAAAGCGAAGAGAACTCCCAGAATCCCATCCTCCTTGCATAAAGCATTAAACTTCTGCATAGAGAATGGCTTAATGTTTACGCCTCCAAGACCAAGAGTACAAAAAAAATCCCCCATGGCTTTTTACTGAGAAAACCCTAAACCTTTCTTTACACTTCACAACCAAGGCATCAACTCCGTCCATAGTTTACCAAAAGAAGTTTCTCAGCCTTAAAGAAGATCTGAGAGATTACAAGTTCATATACACAGACGGGTCAAAATCCAACCTAGGAGTGTCCTATAGCATAACAACAGAGACCGAGATTATTAAGACCGCCATATTACCACTCCACTCCTCGAATTACACGGCAGAAGCAGCAGCGATTTTAGCTGCCTGCACTTACGCCCAAAGCTTGAACCACCCGAGTGCAATATGCTCGGACTCTCTATCAGCCATCCAAGCAGTAGGTCAGACAAGTAATCAAAACCCGTATATAACAACGACCCGCGATATTCTAACACACCAATACCCAAAAATAATCATAGTATGGGTCCCAGGCCACACAGGTATTCAGGGAAACGAAACAGCAGATTTGGCCACCAAACAAGCTCACCAATTCCCAAATATATTAGAGTCCAATTTGAATTACAAAGATGGAATAAGCTACATTAAGAGTATTTTCAAAGGACACAGTAGGGATGTATGGCTAAAAACATCAGACCATTACAGGGCAGTCAATCTAAGCCAAACCACAGCGAAGGACTCTCAAATAAAGATAGAAAACCCCATCACTCGGGTCGACTACGTCAAGTTCCAAAGACTCCGGTTTGGACATACACGCCTCACCCATGAGTTTCTCTTTAAGAGAGAACTTCCACCACAGTGTGCTGAATGCAACAGAATTAACACAGTCCTCCACATAATCACAGATTGTACCAAGTACAATACAATAAGAAAGAAATACCTTTCCTCTAATCCTCTCGACTCCCTTAACAACTCCAACGTCCTTTCCATTAAACAATTCCTCCAAGAAGCAAACCTATCCCATCTTATATAATCATCTGGTTCAAAGTTACCAAAATAACTTTCAACAATACAAATTAGCCCTTTTACATATACACATATACATCTAGTATCCTGTAAATATACACATATACATATACACATATACAGCTAGTATCCTGTAAATATACACATATACATCTAGTATCCTGTAAATATATTTCTAACTAATTAGCACAATTTTAGCTTAAGGCCTAGTAGCTATAGCTAGATTTAAGAATTGTCCGTAATTTGCAATCACGGTTTCAATTCAGAATATAAATAAATAAATAAATATATATTGAGATATATCTCGTGTCATATTTTTCCAATAGTAATGCCTTTTTATTTTGGCTATAGTTCTCAATATTCCAGTATGACCTCCTTGTATAGGGTCATCGTGGAACGTAAACAGTATTGCTTCTTTTTCTTTATCATTATTTGATAATAGGGTCACCGGCTTGAGTAGCGCTACTCTTAAAAATTTCAATATTTTATTGCCCATATTTTTGAAAGATTCTATTGAAATAGTTTCAAAGATCTTTTCACTCGGTGCCACTTTGACTTGACTGATATTGAGTATACCGGCTTCTTTTTCGAGCCTTTGAAACAATTGACCTAAGTCAAGAATTCCATTGGTATACATATCGCAAATGTCAATTCTTGCTATAACTTTCTTGCCATGTTTGAATATGCTTAAAGAATCAGTTATTCGCAAGGTCACTACTTTTCGTACTTCGTCATTTACAATGACGTCATATACATTGGGCTCAGAAGCATTAAGAGATTGCTTTTGCAACTCTTTTATATTGTTCTCTTTTTCTTTTCCTGCGCAGGAATTGGACTGTTTACTTTGATTTCTGGTAGTGACTCTCAGAATTTTGTTACTAGTTTGTATATTTTGTAAGTCCTGTATTGTTATTCTTGATAGCGCGTCGGCTACGAAATTATCTTTCCCCTTTAGATACTCTACCGTAAAATTATATTCCTCTAGTTCAAGTCGCATTCTAGTTAGCTTGGAACTTCGATTTGTCATTGAAAACAAATAAGTTAATGCTCTGTGATCTGTTTTGACAGTAAAATGTCTACCATAAATGTATGGTCTGAAATGCGTGATTGCCCAGTGAATCGCAGCTAACTCTTGTTCAGTTGTACTCTTAATACTCTCACCTTTTGTGAAAGCTCTAGATGCGTATGCTACTGGAAGCTGTAGTCCATTTTTATTTTGCGTTAGGACTGCTCCACATGCATATTTACTTGCATCTGTGATTATGCCAAATTCTTTGCTAAAATCTGGGTACTGTTACAGAGTTGGGTTCATAAATGCTGATTTTAAATGCTCGAACGCATTTTGACAATCACTTGTCCATTCGAATTTAACATTTTTCTTACATAATCTTGTTATGTGACGAGAATATTCGGCGAAGTTTTGTATAAATCTTCGATAATAGTTGCAAAATGCAATGAATCTTCTAGCGCTGTCCGCATCATGTGGGACTGGATAATTTTGAATGACATCATACTTTGTGTCATCAGGCAAGATTCCTTTATCTGTGCACTAATGTCCCAAAAAGGTGACTTCATGCATAAAAAATGAACATTGTTCAGGATGTAACTTTAGGTTGTGTTGCCTACACTTCTCAAAAACGTCTGTTAGATTATTGATCATGTGTTTTTCGGAACAACCTATGACTATTAAGTCATCCATGTAAAGGAATGCTTGCGAAGGTTCAAGGCCAGTGAATGCTATAGTCATCATTCTCTGGAACGAATTTGGCGCTATTTTTAAACCGAATGGTAGTCGCGTGAAGCGGAATGAGCCATTACATGTGGAAAAGGATGTTATGTCCCGTGACTCTTCTTCGAGTTCAATTTGATGAAAACCTGACATTAGGTCGAGGCATGAAAAATACTTTACTCTACCTAGTTGGTCTAAAATGTCATCAATTCTAGGTAATGGAAATTTATCCGACAACAATTTTTTATTAATTTGACGATAGTCAATTACTAATCGCCATTTTTTATTTTCAGCACTTGGTAACGATTTTTTCGGTACCAATAAAAGTGCGCTATTGTAAGGAGATACAGAAGGCTCAACTATTTCGTCTTTTATAAGCTTTTGGACTTGTCTTTGTATTTCGTCTTCCTGACTATGAGGATTTCTATAACTTTTGATATATATTGGTTCATTGTCCACCAGTTTTAATTTTTGTTTATAAAAGTTATTTGCACAACTTCGTAAGTCGGCTGTGAAACTGTGGGGGAAAATTTTTTGATAACGTAGTTAGTACTGCGTTTTCACGCTGCTCTTTATTTGCTTCGATTATTTCGTAGCCGGAAAGTGGTTCATATTTCAAACATGATATGTTTACTATTTGATCTATATTTGTAGTGTTTAGCAATCGTATGACTGCGTTTTGGGGTTTAGTTATGGTATTTGCTAAATAAATACCATGCTGAATTTCCTGATTTGGGATTAATACACTGTCTTCTTGTGAACTTATTTCAATTTAAGAGAATATTTTAATATTCTTAGAATATTTTTATTTTCTTATGAAATCGATTCCTAGTATTCCATCACATGGAATAGCGAATCGGTTATTAACGATGTGAAAGTCGTGTGGAATTATATATTTTGAAGATTGTATTTCGACAGAAGTAAACCCTCGGGATTTAGTTACTTCTTGACTAATTCCTTTTATATTTATTATTTTATTGGTTTGGACACTTTGAAAACTGTCTGAATTTTCTTTTACGATCGATATTTCCGATCCTGCGTCTATTAAAAATACTAACTTTTTCCCAGTTGCTACATTCGTGAAGGTAACGAACGTATTTTGATTAAGACTGATGGCGTGAATCTTATTATTCATTACTGCTGGGTATCTAAAGGTGCTTGGGAGTTTCCCGAAGCATTCTGTGCTACCCTAACATTATTGTTATTATAACCGTTTTGTCGGTTATTTCCTCGGTTACCTCTATTATTCCCGTTGTAACCTCGGTTATTTCCTCTGTAACTATTATTTCTATTTTTTCTGAAATTTTGGCCGTTATTGTTATTATTATAATTGTTGTAATAACCACGACCATTGCCTCTACCACGATAATTATATTTGTTATTATAATTACCACGGTTTCTTTGAGCGAACAGAAACGTATTTGGATTACCTGTTATTTCAGTACTTTTTTGTAAATAATTTGCTATAGCTTCGTCCATGGTTTTGAAATTGCCAGAGTCGAGTATAGTTTTAATTCTGTTTTGTTCGCAATTTCCGATCATTGCTTCTATAGCATCAATCCCCGAAGTAAATTTGTCAGCGGTTTTAGCTTTCTGAGTTGTATTCTTCAATTTGGCTTTTATAACTTTGGATGTTTCACCAATTACAACGCCTTGCAATTTTTGTATTATTGCTTCAATTGAAGTTTCCTGTTGGACTTCATATAGTGTTGGGCCAATAATTTTTGATTTTTTTACCTCAACTGCTATACTTTCGTAGTCGCCTTTCATCATATCTACCAACTTCAGAGCTGTTACAAATCTTTGGAGTTGCATTTTCGTTCCGTTAAATTTAGGTATGGCTATATTTATATCTTTCATATATGCCCTTCGGGCATTTAATTCAGTTGTGTTTATTACACTTGTATTAATTTCTAAATCTAATTCGTTGTCCTGTTCAGACAACGCTTCTGTATCAGGTAATGTTAATAGCGCAGGAATTGTTAGATCGTTTAGATCTTTCTCTTCTATTTCTTCCTCGCTTGTTTCAGATTCTTCACCTTCTTGCTCTGTTTCATTTTTACAGGTGTCTATGCTCAGAGGTGAATTAAGTACGGTAGGTACGAATATATATAGATTGTATTTTGTCTTTATAGAGATTAGGTTTGTACGTAACTTGATCAATAGATTGGAAATCTTTGACCAATTTGTTTACCTATGCTCTCTCTATTAACATGCACTGAATTTCTTGCTTCGTTGAAAGAATCAACTAGAATTTTTGCGGGCTTGTTTATTGTTTCCTTTTGGATGTTTCTATTCTGTGTAACGCATTTATAGGATTTTTTGAAATTTTCTTTTATATTTTGGATATGGAGAAGTAATTCTTCCCATTCCATGCTTAAAAGTTTATTTTTCTTTTTTTTTTTTAAATTTCTATAACTTGGTCATCCTCATCTGATTCTTCTACATTAAAAGTTTCTATGTCTGCTTTAAAAATATTATGTACCCATGCAGGCACATCCTTATTCTTAGGTCTTCCTAGTAATAATCTGCTATATGCTATTTTTATGGATTTTTACTCGGTAATTTAGTGACAACTTATTGTTGTTGTGCTTCATCCATCAGGTAGAAGCGAAATGTACCTGTTGAAATTCAGAAACAACATATATTTGGTACTGTGACTATAAAACTCATCTGTACCACTGGACTTCCTTGAATTGGGAAATCTTCTCCCGTTATATCAAGATATGCTGATCTGATCTGTACTAAACATATAGAATTTTGTGCTGAGTTATTATTACCTGTTCTAAAAACCTCAACGAAATCTGCTGCAATTGTAGGATTCCTTTTTATTATTCTCCTAAAATAGTCGTCTAATGTACTCATCTTAATCAATTGATATATATATTTTTTATTTTTTTTTTATTTTTGTGTATTTATTTTTTTTGTTAAATTTGGAAAGTGATTTCCTTTCTTTTTTTTAATAATTTTTTTTTTGTTTCAAATGCACTGTTACAATAATTGATACATATGTTATTTAGATATTATCAAGATCATTAGCATGGCTTAAGGCTCTTGTTGTTACACATTTGTTGTGTAATTTATATGCTTTGTATAACACATATGCGCACATTATTACCACAATTATTAATAAAAGTGAATTTGTTGGCTTTAAATCTACATTTGATGACTCTATTTTGTTGATTACATTTGCAGTGGAGTCCACAGTTTTGGTATCTATTAACCCCATATTGGGTTCATCAAATATGTCATCAAACTTGTTGATTTTGTTATCAAACATTCCATTTAAAGAAAAATTTTAATTAAAAATTTTGTTGTTCATTTCTAATATTTCAGTTTTTAAATGTTTTAAGTGTAGTATAATAGAATAATAATGTAGTAATGTTTTGAGCTGAAGGCTCTTCTTTTTATACCCTTGCAGAGGGTATTATAAAATTGGTCAGATGTTTGTAACGCACGGAAGGAGATGTTTCCGACCCTATAAAGTATATATATTCTTGATCAGCATAAGAAGCTGAGTTGATATAGCCATGTCCGTCTGTCCGTCCGTCTGTGCGTATGCGTTTTACTCAGCCATCTTAAGAGCTATCGGGATGAAATATTTTTTGGGGCTTTTTATTACCTGGGAAAAATAAAGTATGAAAATTGGGAGAATCGGACCACTATATCATATAGCTCTGGAGGAAACATTTTTCCAAAAAATTGCAAAAATTGGAGTATCGCCATGAAATTTACCAATATGATAGTATTATATATAAAATCTCAGATCCCAAAATCTGATCGGATATATAGAACACAAGTTACAGCCGATATAAATCGGTTCGGCTTGCTGCCTACTACGTCATCATCAAATCAACAGAGCACACGCATGCACACATACAGACGCAACGCTACATAAACTATGTATATGTGTATGCGTGCGAGTCGCGGTATGCGTGTAAAAGGTGATGGGGAAGAAGAAGAAGAAATTGAAATGATATTTGAAAGGTTCTGTGCATTAATGAATTGAGATACAGAAAAACAATTTTGGAACATGAAAAAATATTATGGCCATGGACTGCAAGGGTATATAAACTTCGGCACAGCCGATGTTAGCTTCTTTGATATTTTTTGTTACATATATTCCTGCCTACTTTTTCGTATGGTTTTTAGGCCACACTCTAATTGGACAGCTTTAATGCCGCACAATTGTACATTGAGTGTTTTAATTCTATAAAAAAAAAATGTGCATCGCAGTACACTCAAAAAAAATGTGCGAGGCAGCGCATAATTGTTCATTTAAAACTTTCGATTTTCTTCAGCTAGCCTCTAGCATCAGCTGGTCGTCGCCGGTTGGCACGCTGATGCTCCATCGATGGCGTAAAAAGCGGCCTGCTTTTCACGCTTGTAGTCTCAGGTGCTGATATCCGGGGCCTCTGAGCTCAGGCGGTTCCGGTGCCGGTCATCGCACCAGATTTGTTGATACCCTGTTTTTTAGGGCGACACTTCCTTTCCTTGGGGACTGGCTTTTCCTTTGGTGTCCCGTAGCAATGGCTGCATGTATACTCGCAGTAAGCTGAGTATATTGGGCCCTCGCAGTCGTTTGGCAGACCTTTTTTATTTCTGGTAATTCCTTCACAGTTTGTGGACTTATTTTTATTTTTGGTTTTGCCACGTTTTGAATCGTAGGGTATGGGATTCTGGTTGTTGTGGTTTTATTTTTCAGCAATTGGTTTTTTATAAACTCTACCTCGGCGTGTAATTTCACCGAGGTATTCCAATTAATTTTCTCTGGGCTATTTAGTAGCCTCAATATCTGAGCCTTTTTGGCTTTCAATTTTTTCACCACATCAGATTTTTTCCCATCACTCTACTTACTGTGATTGTATTTTCCTTCCTTGTTCATTTTCCAGTGTAGCTTTGTTTTTTTTGTGTAGTGTATCGTCTGATGGTCACTCCTTTTGATGTTTAGTGACCACTGTCACGGTCGCCATGTAGTAGAAAAACGTCCAAATTTTAATGAACCACGCATAGGTCTGTTGCATTTGAGTTTTTTTTGGTTGCACCGCACTGCCTGCTGGTGGACTCCTTGAGTCTTCACGCAGTCTTTTCGGCGTATCGGTTGCACCAAACATCTCCTCTACTCCTACACGCTCATGACCGAACAGAGCCTCTATCGCTAACTGACTGCCTGGACTGTCGACGCAAACAGATTCGGACCATAGAACCGGCGCTGAAGCGAGCGCCATTGATTGACGCCGCCCACTTGGCCCCGCAATCGAGCCAGCCGATCTCAAGCCCTCCATGCTTGCAACCACGTATTTCCCCCTGGAATTTTATGGAAGTTATGCCGCTCCCTTCTCGGCTCCACACACTTGGAAATTTCGTTCTGTGGGCCCCAAGGCAAGCACTCAGCCTTGGAGGCAGATTGCAGGTTCGAGTCCTGTCACGGTCGCCATGTAGTAGAAAAACGTCCAAATTATAATGAACCACGCATAGGTCTGTTGCATTTGAGTTTTCTTTATTCAATGATTCTTAATTCTATAACAATTTTCGACTATAGGTAAGACCGCGTAGCTGCGCTGCCAGTAATGCAGGCAGAGGAGCGGTATGCTTATGTATAAACATATTTATGTATAAATGTTTACATAAGAGTATGTATGTGTGTATCCCGTTGCAGCGGGAGAGTGAGGATGTATCATATTGCATATTGGGCCAAAGCGGCCGCGCGTGTTATATTTGCCGACACAGCAATTGTCCAGCACCATGCACTCATGGGTGGTCATGTTACTTAAGAGGCAAATGCACTTGAATGTTGCGCACATAAATATTGTAACTAATTGCTACAATATGTTTGTAATGTTGTTAATATGTTATTCCAAAACATGCTACAACTGAAAGAGTGGTAAATCTAGTGATGGCTTCTTTAGCTGAATCAAAGTTTCCGGATTCCATTCATATCTGGACTCTTTGACTTTTGGTATGACTTACCATAGCATTTACTGTCGCTTTGGTAGTGTATTTTATTGCTTGCTCAATTGGAAGATAATCCGAAATATATGCGCCTTTAAGGGCGTCGGTCAACTCAGTAATCTCCTTTGTGTATGAAACACAGTTATTGGGGTTTCTCTGCGGATTTTTATACCATACACCCATATGGTATACCATACACCCATGAAATGGTATATTAATGTCGCCAAAATGTATGTAACAGGCAGAAGGAAGCTTTTCCGACCCCATAAAGTATATATATTCTTGATCAGCATCAACAGCCGAGACGTCCGTCCGTCCGTCTGTATGAACACCTAGATCTCGGAGACTATAAGAGCTACAGCCACCAAATTTGGTATGTAGACTCGTGCAGTATGTACACTGATCAAGTTTATTTCAAATTTCTGCCACGCCCCCTACCGCCCCCGCAAATTAAATAAAACCGATTTTCTCAAACACTATAGCAACTAGAGACACAAACTTTGGTATGTATATTTGCTAAGTAAATGCGCACATTTTGTATTTGTAAAAATTTTGCCACGCCCCCTACCGCCCCCGCAAATTAAATAAAACCGATTTTCTCAAAAACGATTCTAGCTAGAAACACAAAATTTGGTATGAATATTTGCTTAGTAATTGCGCACATTTTTGATTTGCCAAGCCTCTTTCCGCCCCCGTAATTTGAAAAAACTCGATTATCTCCCGTAATTTTCTACCTTGTGCAATCAAATTTAGCACACTTAAATTTGATACTAATATCCAGCAAAATACCAAATTGAATCAAAATCGGAATAAAAATAGCCAAGTTATGCATATAAACGTTTTTCCATATGGCCGGAGTTGGCCGTTGGCTGGTGGGGGCGCTAGGGTGCTCATATGCTTGAGTAAGCGAAATACTAAGATATGCTTCTAAAAAGCATGCAAACAGATTTTTTTAAAAATACGAAAATGCATTGGTTATTATAAATTTAAAATATTTGTTTTACTGGTGTATGGTATATCCAAGTCGGCGAGACGACTTACTTCATTCTTTTTCGTATTCTATTAGGGTCACCGGCTGGAGTAGCGCTATTCTTAATGTTTTCAATATAGTATTGCCCATATTTTTAAAAGAATCTATTAAAATAATTTCAAAGATCTTTTCGCGCGGTGCCACTTTTAGTTGGCTGATTTCTAGTATACCGGCTTGCATTTCAAGCCTTTGGAAGAATTGACCTGACCTAAGTCGAGAATTCCATTGGTGTAAAAAATCGCTAACATCAATTCTTGCTATAACTTTCTTTCCATGTTTCAATGAACATTTAGATTCTGTTATTCGCAAGGTCACTACTTTCCGTACCTCGTCATTATTGATGACTTCGTATACGTTGGGCTTAGAAGCATCTTGAAGTTTTTGCCTTGGCAAAAGTTCTTCTTTATTAACTGCGCAGTTTTTCTGTCTACTTTGTTGCCTGGTAGTGACTTTCAGGACTTTTGTAATCATGTCTTTTAATTCGGATATAGTTATCCGCGATAAGGCGTCTGCCACAAAATTATCTTTACCTCTCAAATACTCTACTGTAAAGTCATACTCTTCCAATTCTAGCCGCATGCGTGTTAGTTTTGAACTCGGGTTGACCATGGAGAATAAATATGTTAATGGCCTATGATCTGTTCGCACTGTGAAATGTTTTCCATATATAAGTTATGGGTTTCCATTTCCCTTATGGGGGAATTCTTACCATTTCCTTCCTTAGATACCAGGATGGGACTTGGGAAACTCAGGATTTTTACAGTGAGACACAACACAACACTTGATTTGCAACGTTATAAGATTTTATTTGGCTTGTAGCTTGATTCAGTTAGTTCTACGTCTAAACTAAGACTGCCGGCTCTGTCGAGCGTGGTCCTTTAAATATACCCCGAGATGCCCAATGGGCGCTGGCTGCGGCGTCATGCCGTCGGCAGCGGCGTTGGGATCATGTCTGAAGTGGGTCGCCTCTTCCGGCGAATTCTGCTTACCGGCAATATTCAAAGAACGGCTAGGCTAGATGATACAAAAGTGCTTATGCTAGAAAAGGGAAGTGAAGTGCCTAGTGTGACCCAACGGGGGTCGTCTTGGGTCACATTTGTTCGGGGGCCGCATAAACAATAGGAAACATAAGTTGCTTACTTGGCTAAGTGTGTTAAGTGTTTACAGGAAATAAAAGATGTAGGTTGCTTAGTTGACTAAAAGTGATATAAATCGCGATGCATTTAGGTCATACGCGTGTGTGTGTGTGGTCAAGGGCTAGTATTACTTAGATCGAGGGAGGATATTTAGCCCGATATTCGTTCAGGCGTTTCTGGTAGAGTGTGCCGATCGAGTCCCTTTGTAATGTGAGAGGCCGGGGTGCGGGGCATGGTCTGGCTTGTGAAGGGAAAGGCGTCCCAGGGGCGCTAGTTGTGTGAGAGGTGGGGAAAGAGGCCTCGCGTGAGGATGAGTGTGCTAACTCCTCCCCCCTCAAAAATCGACGTCCCGGAAATCCTTTGTACTTATGGGCGGTGATCCTGGGGGAGGGTGGTGTTTCTGTTTTTTGGAGCACCTTCTTCAGAATCCAAGCTATGGAGATGGCGAGGAGTACAAAGATCGCGCAACTGGCCGTGATGGTGGTCCCTTTTGTTAGAGTGTCGAGGCGGCGTAAATTGTTTATGTGCAAGTTGTGAATGTATTCCACATTTAACCTGTGCCCTTCGTTTATGACTTCAGACAAAGTGGAAGGTATTGCCACCATTCTTGTAATCGTCTGGCTTTTGAAGGTTTTATTACCAATTGTCACTGATTCGTTAGAGAATTGAATGACAAAGGTACCGTTTAGGTCCGATTCTACAACGCCGTTTGTCATCTTTCCTTTAAAGTTGGTCGTGAATATGGTGCCATCTTCCAGCAATTCGATGGGGCTCGCCGTGTTGGTTATTGAATGGCATTTTGCGGTGCCTCCTTTTATCAGTCTTGGCAGGCAAGAATCCTCATCCAGGTGGGTGAGGTCCGATTCCTTACATATGGTGATATTGCCCATGGTCTGGCAGCTCCTTGATATGATGAAGGTGTCCCGTGGTCCTACCAAAATTTTTCCCGAGGGAATGTCGAGTTGTTGGTTGTTTGTTATGGTTGGCCTGATGATCTGCACAGAATATTCCTGTTGTAGTACCCGTGGCATTGCTATGTTGTATAGGAGCAATGTACCGTTCACGAAGATGGTTGGTTAAGCGAATTCAATGGCCTCTATGATGTTATTGTAAATCAGGCTTGATGTAGTTTTGATGATATCTTGCAGTTCGTCTATGTCCAGCAGGTTTGAGTTTATCACGCCGACTTTAGCGAGTTGGCATGCTCGCACAATTTCGTCCAGTTTCCGTTCAAGCAATAGGATCTTATTTAGTAGAATGGACAATTCGGAGTCGTTATCCTTGTTGATCGTGTTCAAGGCTCCTGCTAATTCGTTTATTTTGTCGAATGCTTCTTGGATGCCGGACAAGAATTGTTTATTTATGGTAAACTGCTGGTTATTCCGCCTAATTAGGGAATCATGGGATTGTAGAATCTGGTCCCAGTCAGCTGCATCAGGTGATCCTGCTACCCATTTCCAAGCCGAACCTAACCATTTGAGTGATCGTCTAGCTCTCTTGTTAAAGACCGTGAGTTCCTCAATTTTTGTGTTTAAATCTTTAATTTTGAGAGAGGCCAGTGTTTTCAGGTCGCATGAAGGGTGTTGGTCCAGGGCTAGTGACAAGTTCTTTGCAAGGCCAGCAAAAGAGTCAAGAGGAATTACGTGTACCAAGTTTGTGTGTCCTTCTATTCTCCATAATTTTTCTTGCTGCAACGTCACGATTGGGGAGTCGTATTTAAAAACTTGGTAGCTCTCCACCAATGAGAGGCACAAAAAGAGGGGGCTTGTATTGGAAGTAGAAGGGTGTTTTTAGTGTGATATTAAATTTAACTTACCTTCTAGTTGTTTAGGTGCTATGTGTACACGTGTGTTTCTACTTAATGTGTGACTTGTGTAGCTTCTTTCCTGTTTGTGTGATTACTGTAACCGTTTTGTCTTGAGCGACTTTTTCCTGAAAAATCTCTTTGCGTGTTTCCTTTTAATTTGTTTGTTGGCCACGAGAATTTCCTGGTCAACTTCATATGACAAAGGATTGTCCCTTTTAGATTCTTGGCCCTATTTGTAATTGCTTGTTGATGCTCGAGCAACCCTCTAACATTCTCCAGGAGTGTCTCTTTGGGATTGGCGGTTTCGCCCACGCCTTGTGCCGCTGTTCGATTAAAAAAAGATCGGCGGGTTTCCTTTTTAGTTACGGAGTGTATGGAGCGCAGCGCTCAACTTCGGGTGCTCCATGCGTAGACATCGGTATATCTCCAGGAACGTTGAGTGGAACCGCTCTACCTGACCATTTACCTCACTCTGTTGTGAAGGGGTCCGGTAAATTTCGATTTGTAGTTCGTGCAGATGGTTGACAATGATGGGACATAACAATCCTCGCTCGTTGTCCATTACAATTAATTTAGGCTCTGAGAAATATGCTTGAACGTCCATAAGTTTTTCTCTGAGGTGTATAGACGATCTGTTCTCGATAGGGAATAACATTGCGTATTTCGAGAATTTGTCAATGCAGGATAAAAACCATAATTTTTCGATTACGAAGAGGTCGATGTGTAGAATTTCACATGGCATGCCAGGTATTGGTGTCGGCTGCAGGTGAGGTTTCTTTGGTCGTCGGTTGTATTTTTGTGTTCCACATATAGTACATTTCGACACATAACTCTTGGTTTTGGCCGCCATTTTCGGGAAATAATACCTCAAGAGAATTTGCTGTTTGTTCTCCAGGTAATTCCTATGGGCTCTTCGGTGGTCTTTTTGGATTATGTCCTGGATTTGATCTTCTGAAGTTACATCCTATACGATTTCTTGTGCTAGGCGGATTTTATATCCGTTAAAATATGTCGGAGATGGCAATTTCCGGGGCCTTGATTCCATTTAGATGGGTTTTGGAGAGTGCTCCTTCGAAAGCATTTCGAGATAGGGTAGTGTCTCTGGTCAGATTTATATGTACCATATGTCGCTGGAATCCTGGGTATGGTTCGGTGGAGGTGTCAATGCCCGTCCCTATGATGTTGATTATTTGATTCCGAAATGAATTGAGTGGGGTGTCAACCCGGTGCAGTGGGAGGCGAAGTGTTTGTCCAGCTGATTGTGTTAGCCTGAGAGATTTTAGAAGCGAGGTAATGCGTGACAAGGCATTGGCCACTGCATTTGCTTTTCCCGGCTTATAGAACAACTTGCAATTATACTCCTCGATCCGGGCCTTTCATCTTTTTATACCATCCTTTTCATCCTGTAACTGGGACAGGACACCTCCAAGTGCTTCGTTGGATGCGTCGGTCGTGAGGTTAAACGGCTTGCTGAAATCCGGGAAGGCTAGGACTTCGGATGAAACTAGCAGTGCTTTAAGATCCTCGAAAGCCTTCAATTCGTTTTCTCCCAAGGTGATTTGCACCTTCCTTGATTGGCTTGCTCTAACTTGCCACAGGTCTCCCCCCGTGAGGTTGGTGAGGGGTTTGGCTACCTTGGCGTAGTCACGGATGAATTTCCTGTAATACGACGTCATTCCCAAGAAGCTCTTGAGCTCCTTTAGGTTGGTTGGAGGCTTCATTGCGGTGACGGCTGCTACCTTCTTCTCGTCGGTGGGGATACGCACCTTCACTTGACACGGTGTATCCCAGGAAATTTACCTCGGTTTTCATGAAGGTTGTTTTCTCCAAGTTAACCCGCAGGTTGGCTTCTGAGACCTTCTGAATATCGGTCATATGTTCCGCCTCGCTCCTGCTGAATATTATAATGTCGTCAATGTACACGTAGCAACATACCCCGATGAGGTCCCGAAGGACATCGTCTATCATACGTTGAAATATGGCAGGAGCGTTTTTTAATCCAAATGGAAGTCTTAGGAATTCGTATTTTCCATTCAAGACGGAGAAGGCAGTTTTCGGTATGTCCTTCTCTCGCATCCGAACTTGATGAAATCCCGAAGTCAAGTCCAGAGTGGTGAAGAATTTAGCTTTACCCAGGCTTGCCAACGTCGAGTTAATGTCGGGAATGGGGTACCGGTCGGCGATGGTAACAGTGTTTAATTTCTTGAAATCGATTACCAGTCTGTATTGTTTTTCGCCGTTTGGTTTTGGTTTCTTGGGCACTACCTATACGGGAGAGTTATAAGGGCTATTTGAGGGCCTGATGGTTTTATTGTCCAGCAGTTCGTTGATTTGTCTCTTAAACTCCCCCATCATTGGCGCTGGGAATGGGTAGGTATGCGTGTAGACGGGTTCTTGGTCGATCGTGCGTATCTCAGCCCTTACTTCTGTTGTCACGGTTTCTGATTCAACTAAGGGCCCAAAAATGTGGTTGAAGGAATGGATTATTTCCTCAAGCTGGGGTGTATATGATTTCGGGGCGGTCATCATGTTCATGGCGGTCGAGCTCATCATCGTGAGTGGGAGTTTTACGCCGTGTTCCATAGTCAGGTGGTTGGTGGAGCGGTCCAATACGGCTCGTATCTTGCGCAGGGTATCGTCGCCAATGATCCCGTCAAAGTCGATCAGGTTGGGCAGGACATAAAAGGTGACAGTTGTTTCGTTCCCGAAAGGCTTAAGAAATTGCTCTTTTATGCAGTGGGTAATCTTCATGCTTCCCCCAACGGAAGAGGTGTAAAAAGGTCGTGGCAACAGTTGGCCGTGGGGGGCGTGCCGCTCCTGGATGTAATTGGCTGCGGCCCCAGTATCGATGAGGAAGGTGAGACATTCCCCATCTTTGGTAACGTACTTAAAGTACGGTACTCCGGTTCGGCTGAGTTCATAAAATTTTCAGCCTTTTTAGGGCTTCGTCGGTCAATTTCAGCCGCACCCGCCGCTTCATCATTTTATACGCAGTTTGGTTCCCTCCTGACGTGACCTCAGCCAGTGCTTCTTCAATTGAGTTAATCCACCGGCCGAGTTTGGCATGACCTCCAGAATAGGACGCCAAACCGTTGCACAGGCTGTCTATATGGGCATTCAAATCGGGAGTACAGGGAGGAGCGGGAGCGTTTGAATCGACTTGACCGATCGACTCCACTCGGGATCTCGGTTCAATATGGGTCACAGGAGTATTTACGAGGGTTTCGCTGTCCGATGTGACGTACGCGTTATCTCCTGCGGCTGCCAATTGCTCGCGTTGAGCATCTCCTTTGGCCAATTGATTGATGACCTCCCGTAGCTTTTCAATTTCGGCAGCCAATTGCCCGATTTGAGCATCCCTTTCGGCTACGGCATTCATGGCCTCCTGCAGTGTAACGCTCACGGTTTCGTTGTCACTCATTATACCATACACCCATAGGGTGAAAATGGTATATTAAAGTCGCTAAAATGTATGTAACAGGCAGAAGGAAGCTTTTCCGACCCCATAAAGTATATATATTCTTGATCAGCATCAACAGCCGAGACGATATAGCCATGTCCGTCTGTCCGTCCGTCCGTCTGTATGAACACCTAGATCTCGGAGACTATAAGAGCTAGAGCCACCAAATTTGGTATGTAGACTCGTGTCATATGTACGCTTATCGAGTTTGTTTCAAATGTTTGCCACGCCCCCTACCGCCCCCGCAAATGATATAAAACCGATTTTCTTAAACACCATAGCAACTAGAGACACAAAATTTGGTATGTATATTTGCTTAGTAAACGCGCACATTTTGTATTTATAAAAATTTTGCCACGCCCCCTACCGCCCCCGCAAATCAAATAAAACTGATTTTCTCAAAACCTATTTTAGCTAGAGACACCATAGTTGGTATAAATATTTGCTTAGTAATTGCGCACAGTTTTAATGTGTAAAGATTTTGCCACGCCCCCCTCCGCCCCCGTAATTTGAAAAAACTCGATTATCTCCCGTCATTTTCTACCTTGTGCAATCAAATTTAGCACACTTAAATTTGATACTAATGTTCAGCAAAATACCAAATTTCATCAAAATCGGAATAAAAATAGCCAAGTTATGCATATAAACGTTTTTCCATATGGCCGGAGTTGGCCGTTGGCTGGTGGGGGCGCTAGGGTGCTCGAATGCTTGAGTGAGCGAAATACTAAGATATGCTTCTAAAAAGCGTGCAAACAGATTTTTTTAAAAATACGAAAATGCATTGGTTATTATAAATTTAAAATATTTGTTTTACTGGTGTATGGTATATCCAAGTCGGCGAGACGACTTACTTACTTCATTATACCATACACCCATAGGGTGAAATGGTATATTAAAGTCGCTAAAATGTATGTAACAGGCAGAAGGAAGCTTTTCCGACCCCATAAAGTATATATATTCTTGATCAGCATCAACAGCCGAGACGATCTAGCCATGTCCGTCTGTCCGTCCGTCCGTCCGTCCGTCCGTCCGTCTGTATGAACACCTAGATCTCGGAGACTATAAGAGCTAGAGCCACCAAATTTGGTATGTAGACTCGTGTCATATGTACGCTTATCGAGTTTGTTTCAAATGTTTGCCACGCCCCCTACCGCCCCCGCAAATGATATAAAACCGATTTTCTTAAACACCATAGCAACTAGAGACACAAAATTTGGTATGTATATTTGCTTAGTAAACGCGCACATTTTGTATTTATAAAAATTTTGCCACGCCCCCTACCGCCCCCGCAAATCAAATAAAACTGATTTTCTCAAAACCTATTTTAGCTAGAGACACCATAGTTGGTATAAATATTTGCTTAGTAATTGCGCACAGTTTTAATGTGTAAAGATTTTGCCACACCCCCCTCCGCCCCCGTAATTTGAAAAAACTCGATTATCTCCCGTAATTTTCTACCTTGTGCAATCAAATTTAGCACACTTAAATTTGATACTAATATCCAGCAAAATAGCAAATTTGATCAAAATCGGACAAAAAATAGCCAAGTTGTGCATATAAACGTTTTTCCATATGGCCGGAAGTGGCCGTTGGCTGGTGGGGGCGCTAGGGTGCTCGAATGCTTGAGTGAGCGAAATATTAAGATATGCTTCTAAAAAGCATGCAAACAGATTTTTAAAAAAATACGAAAATGCATTGGTTATTATAAATTTAAAATATTTGTTTTACTGGTGTATGGTATATCCAAGTCGGCGAGACGACTTACTTACTTCATTTTTTTTTAAATTTGGGATAGGTCAGGTTTGTGCCTGAGCAATTAATTATTTTACTTTAATACGCGTCTTACTGACATGGCTTGCATTCAACTGTGGAGCTCTTTCTACTATTGTCTAGACCCGTAATGTTTCTAGATTCCCCCCGAAGGGTGGTTAGCACTATTTTGGCTTCTAGAAAAATTACGGGTCCCTGCTCGGGCGCCAGTTAGGAGTTCCCATTTCGTTTATAGGTGAATCCTTACCATTTCCTTCCTTGAGAATAAGGATTGGACTTGAGAACTCTGGGTTTTTATAGTGTCACACAACACAACGCTTTGATTTAAAACGTTATAAGATTTTATTTAGTTGTATTTGATTTAGCTAGTTCTACGTCTAAACTAAGACTGCCTGCCCTGTGGAGCGTGGTCCTTTAAATATACCCCGAGATGCCCAATGGACGCTGGCCGCGGCGTCATGCCGTCGGCAGCGGCGTTGGGATCGTGTCTGAAGTGGGTCGCCTCTTCCGGCGCATTCTGCTTATCGGCAATATTCAAAGAACGGCTAGGATAGATGATACAAAAGTGCTTATGCTAGAAAAGGGAAGTGAAGTGTCTAGTGTGACCCAACGTGGGTCGTCTTGGGTCACATATCTGCTTGGGTCGCATAAACACTAGGAAACATAAGTTGCTTACTTGGCTAAGTGTGTTAAGTGTTTACAGGAAATGAAAGATGTGGGTTGCTTAGTTGACTAAAAGTGATAAGTGATATAGGTCGCGATGCACTTAGGTCATACGCGTGTGTGTGTGGTCTGTTAGTGTACCTAGAATGTATGGAGGTGTGTGTGTGGTCAAGGGCTAGTATTACTTAGATCGAGGGAGGGTATTTAGCCCGATATTCGTTCAGGCGTTTCTGGTAGAGTGTGCCGATCGAGTCCCTTTGTAATGTGAGAGGCCGGGGTGCGGGGCATGGTCTGGCTTGTGAAGGGAAAGGCGTCCCAGGGGCGCTAGTTGTGTGAGAGGAGGGTAAAGAGGCCTCGCGTGAGGATGAGTATGCTAACTTATATATAATTCCATTAGAGAATAGTTTCTCCTTGCAGAGTCCTTGTAGGTCCTTTAGGACCATGTCACGGTCGCCATGTAATAAAGTTGCAAAGGGGCCGGGTTCCATTAATATAGAAATATTTAAAGCGGACACGTCAGTGTCAGTTGAGTGATTTTTTTAGATTGATTCTTTATTCCCAATTATTCTTTTGCTTAAGCTAAGTTTACATATATATGTATATTCTTATGCTGCGACTTATGCGACAGCTACAAAAGAGAGGGAGAGTGTCAGTACATACATACATATTGTTGGAGCGCTTGCATCAAAGTGCTTGGTCAGCGTTCACACGCTTATGTGAATATATGTATGTGCATATACAAATGTACATACATACATATATGATCATGCTTAGCTGTAGATTTATGTGAATATGTTTATGTACATACGTCAATGTTTATATATAAACATATTCAGGTGCACAATTATATTTTAATGCGTATATGTTTAATTGTTTATACTTGCAGCAAAGTGTTACAAGTTGAGCTCGTTGTATTGAATGCTTAATTGTATGAATATACTATAGTATATTCAGCGTCGCAAAGATTTTTTTACAAACACTTTTTATTTAAATTCCTTCATTTTTTTAAGCAAGCACTCTTCTTACATTTTTTGTGTTAAAAACTATGTTGTTGAATCTACTCTTAAATTAGAGCCTAACAACAAGTTTGAGATATTTTTCTTAGTCTAGTACTTAAGATAAATCCTGGGGATATTGCAGGCGGCCCTAATCACTTGTTATTGGGTTGGTCTGTCATTTCTTTTAAGACGAGTTCTATTATTAGTTCGCGTAAGGGAATTGGCAAGGATATTTGGGTGTGCATCCAGTTTCGCAGAATACTTTAGTTGTTGACTGCCTATTTCAGATTTTACGCTAGGTATATTTAGATAATTTTGAACGTTGTCGTTCCGTATGTACCACGGGGCCCCCGTGATTGATCTTAAAATCTTCGACTGCGCCCTTTGTATAATGTCGACATTGCTGGTACTTGCATTTCCCCATAGTACGGCTCCGTAAGTCCAGACGGGTTTCAGTATGGAGTTGTATAGGAGGACTTTATACTCCAGACGTAGAGGGGACCGAGCATTGGTGATCCAATGTAGGCTATTCGCTTTCAGTTTAAGTTGTGACTTTTTTGCCTCAATGTGCTTGCGACAAATTAGTCTTCTGTCTAGGTGGATGCCAAGGTAAGTGACATCCACGGCTTGAGGAACTGGTAAGTTGTTTAGCACTAGAGCTGGACAGTTTCTTCTGTTGAGTGTAAATGTAACATGTTTGCATTTCTGCTCGTTGACCCGGATACGCCAGGTTGCTAGCCATTCCTCTACCACCTTTAGGTGTTCCTCTAATTTTGCACAGGCTTGTATCGGCAAAAGTGGACGTTGTAAGTCCTAAACTCGTTGGTAAGTCTGCAGTGTACAGCAGGTAGAGCAATGGGCCGAGTACACTGCCTTGCGGTACACCAGCTTTGATTTCGAAGTCAGCCGAACCGGAGCCATTACATCTTACAGCGAATTTCCGATTGTAAAGGTAAGATTCCATGAGTTTGTGGGTGTACTGTGGGAGTTTTTGCCGAATTTTGAACATTAGACGCTGCAGCCAAACTCTATCGTAAGCCTGGGCAACGTCGAGAAAGACAGCCGCACAGTATTCTTTTAGTTCGAATGCTGTTCGTATTTCGGATGTTATGCGATTGACTTGTTCAATTGTACCATGTTTTTCGCGGAAGCCGAACTGGTGTGAAGGGATTGTGTTCTCCGATGCCAAAAATGAGTTTAGTCGGATCTGAGGGACCTTTTCAAAAAGCTTCCAAAGACATGGCAGCAAACTAATTGGCCTATAGTATGATGGCTGGGTTTTGTCCTTTTCCACTTAAGGAATCATGATGATAGTGAACCTTTTCCATGTTCTTGGGAAGTAGCCAATTTTTATTATAGCGTTGAACAGTTTGCAGATATATTGTATGGCGATGATAGGGAGTTCTAGGATCATTTTCGGTGTGATGGCCAGGGGCTTTTTTCGGCTTTATGTGGTTTTTAATAACTGCAGTGATCTCGTCCGATTGGAGTTCCGAGTACTTACTATCCGTTAATGTGCTCGAAGGGGGAAGTACAGGTGAGTTTGATGTCGGATTTGGCTAGAAAACCATTTTAAGATGTGTGGCAAATACGGATGCCCTCTCTTCGTCACTGCGGACCCATCCACCGGTTGGACTCCTTATCGGTGAAATTGTCTCTGTAGGAGCGCTTAAAGTTGGGTAAGCTTACCACAGAGGATGTTTAGTGCTGGTTGGACTGAGCTTTTCTATGTATTTCCTTTGAGTCCAGCTTTCCTCTTGTCTTACATCTTGGAGAGATTGCGATTAGCATGCCTTAGGCGATGTTTTGCTGCTGGTGAGCGAGTAATCTGCCATTCTCTTCTTAGACGTCGTTTTTCCGTTACTAATTGTTCTATCCGCCGGTTCGTAGGCCTGTCAACAGGTTTAGTATAAGAAGAGGCATGTGGAGTAGATACTCTTGCTGCAGCTCCCATCATCGACTCAAGTGCGGAGGCGCACATGTCAATGTCTTCTGCAGCATCCAGTTTCGGATGTGTTAAATGTGTTTCCGATATCAGCAAAACGTCGATTTCACTTTAGTCTAGGAATACTTGCAGTTCATTTTTGTGCTTGGAGATGCCGTTAGCATTCCAAAGACATAGACGTAGGGCAGCCATTATTTATTCTCGATAAGCTTCTGGATAAGCAGGTTTTGATTCCGCATCAGTTCGTGCATACAGTTTTGTATGAACATCATAAAAGTGGTCATGTTTTGATTGAGTGAGATCAATAGGGTCTCTAAACCACTTGGAGTTTGCTGGCCAAGCTCTGGTGCGCTAGGATGCGGATTTTGTAGATGGTGGAGTGACGGGGTCTCTTTCGCGGGCTCCGTCTGTCCAGTTCGGAGCACACTAGCGAAGGATACACTAGGAATGGTTGTAGCAGGCATGTTAGATGATCTAACAGCCTTGGCGAAGAATACCTCCGGTGTAATTTTGGAGGCGTTGAAGGTGATTTTTGGTCCAGCTGGGGGTTTGCCCCCGTTTAGGTGTGATTTAAGATCCTTGAAAACAGGACATCCTCTGTAGTTGACCGTGTGGTTCCCTCCACAGTTGCTGCATAGTCTTAGTCCGACGCTGTTTCTGTCCTTGGTGCAAATGCCATCTTTATGATGTTCGCTGCAGCCAACATACACTGACCTAAGATTGCAATTGTTAGAGGTCTGGTTGTATTCCTGCCAATGGTATCTCTTATGGGGCTCCTCTACAGTGATTCTTCTGTGCAATAGGAGCTGAAGGTTGTAGATTGGGTGTACTACATTAGGCTTCGACCGCTTTGCATCTGGTTGGAGCTCGATTTTAAAGAGCGGCTGTGCGACATTGCTCCTGTTGATGATGTTGACAACGGACTTGACCGCAAACCCTTTTTTTGGCCAAGGCTTCTGCTATTTCTTGAGTAGGGACCGATGGCTCAATCCCCTTTAACACCACCTAAAGCCCTTTACTGCTTTTTAGTTGGTAGGTATAGATGTTGATGTTATTATTGTTGCTGACTCTGGGCGACTTATCGTTGACGGCTTGAGGCAGGTCAATACTTCGGCAGACATTGCAGTAGTTGCTGACAACGAGCTGACGGTGCTGGTCGGTGCAATCGGTGACGCAACAGTACGCGTTGTTGCATTGGACCGAGAGTCGACGCTCACGTTGTTGTTGTACAATTTTTTTCTTGTAGCTGTTGCTGGTGGGGATCGAGAGGGCTTGGGCCCGATTTGGTGGACATGGCTTTTCCAAAAAATTACGCACTTTGTTGTTGTAACTTAGTATTTATTGCTATTAGAACAATCTAATAGCAATATGATTGTAGATAGGCGTCTCTGAGGCGACTGAGAGCCCTACAAAATTTCTTTCCAAACGCGGTTTGTTTTTTTTTTTTTTACACTAAAATTTGCGGAGTGCATTCTTAGTGTTCTTTAACACGTCTGCACACGGCGGCGATTTATGCATCAATTTCCTCAAGCTTTTTCGTCGTTTTCCGCCACTTTGTTGTCGTTTGATGCTAACTCTTATTCGTTTTTTCGTCGTTTTATGTCACTCTCGCGTCGTTTTATGTGTGTTTGTCTCTTTCTCACTCACTGATTTTACTTTGTATATTGAGTCATGTCTTCTTTGTAGGTTGGGCTATGTCTTCTTTGTAGGTTGAGCCCCCATTTTTGTAGGAATTTATTTATATTTATATATATTTTAGTTTATTTAATATAAAACTATTCTTTTGGATATTTTAATTAAGTTTAGTTAGCAATTAATTGTCTTTTCTTCTTTAAGTCGTTTCGTCTTTTATGCAACCGTACTCACTCGCCTCTTCGGTACGACTGCCTCGTCTTTCGCTCAATTTCCCCGCTCAGCAGAGATGCCAGACCCAATCCCACAGCAGTATATACAGGTTGGGGGAGCGGCTGACTGTTTGGGACGTGTCGCTTCTGAATGTAATTGGCGGAGGCCCCTGTATCGATGAGGTGAGACAATCCCCATCCTTGGTGTTGTACTTTAGGCACGGTCTTCCGGCTGGGCTCATAAAATTTCATTTTTGTTGGGGCTTTGCTGGTTGCCCAGCTGGCTTTCCTCGCCCCTGGAGTCGTCTGTAGTGTCAGGCCCTTCTATAGCTAGGTGGTTCAGGGCTTGTTTTTGGTTGGGGCCGCGATCCTAGGCCTTTTTCTGACCGGCTCGATTTTCTTTCCGGTAATTTCCATTATTGCGATTATTTAAGACCCTTAGTTTCTGTCCCAATTCTTCTTCCAATAGGAACTCTTCCCTTTATTGTTGTTACTCTTGTAGTCCTTATTCCCGGACTTGTAATTTCCCCTGAAGCGAGTCTCGCTGCTCCGGTAATTCTTGTCGGAGAGCGGATGGCTATTGTCTTTGTCCCCGTGGCTGCTGCTTGTTGCGGCCTTTTCAAGCCGTAAGTTCGAATTTACGTTCAAAGCTTCATGGTACGCAGCATCCAACGTCGTTGGGACGAAGCGTCTAAGATGTTTCCAAAGTTCCCTATTTAGGTTTCGGACGAAGTCGTTCGAGCTGTATATTTCCTGTTGCTTGATTACCATTTCCTTTAGCTCAGGCGTGAGTGGACCCTCTTCTATCTTTTCTACATATAGCTTGTGTAGGGTTCGAAATTGGATGTAATAGGAGTCTACTGTGTCACGCTCCTGCTGTATATTCCGGAGATCTAATAAAACGTCCCCTGCGGATCGTTTATTGGCGAAGTGTTTCCTGAGTATGCGTTTAATCGATTCCCAGGTTACGTTGTCTCCTTCTTTCTCGTACATTACTATTCCGGCCTTACCGGTTATCTTCTGCAGGATGTGCCTCATCATTATCTTATATGCGGCCGTACTTCCGCTCTCCGCGATGTCCGCAAGTGCGCTTTCGATCTCGCGAATCCATCTAGCGACCTCCGAGTGACCTCCGGAATACACGGGCAACCCATTGCCCATATTCTGGACGCATTTGAGTTAACATTATCGTTTAACGCTGAGTAGGCGGCGTCCCTTGAAGCTGCCAAGATTGCATTTTTGCTCGATTTGAGCACCCCTCTCGGCCAATGCACTGATGGCCTCCTGTAATCTACCGTTCAAAATTTCGTTATCGCTCATTTTCATTTTTTAGTAATGCCTGTCTATATTTCTTGTACTTCTAAGCTTCCTACTATTGGACGCGTTCTTAGTTTTTATAGGAGGATAACTGCTAGCGTGTGCGTGTATAAGTGGATTTGGTCACCCGTGTTGGTGTGGCGTGAAAAATTCTGCAATGCATGATACTCACAATGTTATCTGTAAAATTGAAAGTCAGACATTAGCACCCCATATGTTAACTGTTGGTATCTAGTTCGCGTTGTCAGTGTGTCATAAAGTCTCGTTGAATAAAAGGGTAGCGAGTTTTTATTGCTAAATAAAAACTATGCTATGAAATAAAATATATATATTTTTGATCAGCATCAACAGCCGAGACGTTCTAGCCATGTCCGTCTATCCGTCCGTATGAACACCTAGCTCTCGGAGACTATAAGAGCCAGAGACACAAAATTTGTTACGTATATTTGCTTAGTAAATGCGCACATTTTTAATGTGTAAAGATTTTGCCACGCCCCTTTCCGGCCCCGTAATTTGAAAAAACTCGATTATCTCCCGTAATTTTCTACCTTGTGCAATCAAATTTAGCACACTTAAATTTGACTTATATCAAGCAAAACACCAAATTTGATCAAAATCGGACTAAAAATAGCCAAGTTATGCATATAAACGTTTTTCCATATGGTCGGAGTTGGCCGTAGGCTTGTGGCGGCGCTAAAGTGCTCGTGTGTTTCTGTAAGGGTGAGCGAAATAGCATATGCATGAGGCGAATTTAATAGACATATTCGAAATTTAAAATATTTTTTCACCGTTGCGTGGTATACCGAAGTCGGCGGGACTGACTTACTTACTATTTTAATTATTCCAACGTTTTTTCTATTCATTGGCTACGGTATTTGCCAAAGTCAAAAACAAGTATATTAAACTAAAATGTATTATTTCATATACATTTTTTTTGGAAAATATCGAATTTATTGAGAAAAGTCAGAGCGATACAATATTGTCGTCTTATCTTTGAAAAAATGTCAATCACTATTTTTAGCTGGCAAATATGTAGATCATCAATCAATTGCTTTAATATTCAAAATGTCAATCACTTTTTTTAGGGGGAAGAACCCCAATGAATTATGATATATATTGTTATTGGTGATTTAGGTATACTTTTTAAGAAACAACAGATTCTGTAACTAAGTATCAGTTAAGTATCAATGTTCGAATGGCCTTGTTAAGCACTAAAATTGATAAGATATGATTAAAAGAGGCTACATCAAATGGATTACATAATAAAAGGTGTGGCGGCTTCCTTCGAGGCATTCACCACGCAAAACAAGCGATGGAAATATAATGGGGACAGATGTCTTGACGTTGGCCCATTCGAGGTTATAAGTAAACAAGCAAACAGAAACGAGCAAGAAACATCCTACATCTAAAGAGCCAAAACGACTCTAAGGACAAAAACTAAAAATAATATATTTTGAGTAGATCCCAGAGGAGCCAAATTGCGAAATCGATTGACGGTACAAAAGTGATCTTGAATGGAAAGAACTCATCAACAGCTTGGCAATACAGTTCTAGAAAAAGAATAAAAGAGGATCCACATCGCACAACTAACAATACTAATGATCAAATCATCAAAGATGGGACAGCGAAAACGCACTATATGACAACAAGAAACCGACGGAAACAAATACTTTTATTCGTATTGCTGCGAAAACAGAAGAAAATTCAAATCGGAGAATGGAATAACTTTGAGTAAACAAAAATGCCGAAACAGGTATGGAAATCATCATTTAAATTCGATGCTAACTCCAAAATGAGAAAGTTCTAAAGACCGGATTACTGACAAACAAGTCCGCAAAATGAGCCAGCAGTGGAAGTTCTGAAGCGACAATGAATCAGTCAAGATATACATAGAGAATATACGAAAACTGATAAAAGATCTGAAAGATTTAAGTTACAAGTTGTAGGTAAATCCTTCTCTTCAATAAAATTGTTTGTGGCGTTATCACTAAGGCCATAACTAATAGCAGAGACCCATCAAACTTCAGAGGCAGGACATACATATGTGAGCAGACAAATATTAGCAACTACTGCCCAAAATTATATCCTGCTGGGTGGAAGTTTCGAAACGTACTTATAAAACTAACCGAATCAACGACAAGCTGGGAAAATATAAGAAAAATTGAGGAAGGAATCATTTCAGCAGCCAGCAATTTCAGCACATTTTCTGGGATATCGCATTTCTCGAAACTAGAACATATCGAAGTTAAAACATCAAAGTATAATATGTATAATCTACAATGCTTGTAAAAAAATGTATTAGATCAATGGGATAAGAGGAATAATAACTCATAAAGATGCATAGATGAAAATCAAAATATAATGGTTCTACCAAAATTCGATTAAATCAGAACAGAAAAAAAAGGAATGCCCAATGTGGAATGCTCAAATAGAGATGCAGTCAAATGGCCAAACAGCAATCTCATTGCGAACATGAAAATATGAAATGACAACACCTCAGACAAATCCAAACACCGGAAAAAACACTAGGGAGGCCATGACTGGGTTCATTGGCCACAATAAGCTGCTGGCACTGTTTTGGGGTGCACCATCGCCAAATGGAAGTAGTGTGGCAACTGGTAATATAAGAAGGAATTGAGGTACCGTAAAGGGTAGAGTATTTTCAAAAATAATGAAATATTTAATATAAAAGAATGAATATATAATATAAAAACAATAAACTTATGTCAAGTTATGATAAAAAAAAAAAAGAAATAGAATTAAAGATTCATTTAAATAGGCAATAAATAAGTAAGTAATAAAAGTAAGTGTGTGTAATTTATCAATAATAAAAAGAGGGACATGGACAAAGATGCGAGACGAACCATATACACGAATACACAACACAACACTGCAAATGTATAAAAGTAGAAAAGAAGTTCTAATCCGCCAAAATATAAAGAAAAAATACTCAGTAAATCGCCAACTAGTAAAAGGAGGCAAAAAGCCCAACAGAAAAGATGCGACCTGGGTTCAAAAAAAAAAAAAAATTAAAAAGAAAAAAAGATAGAAAAAACAATGAAAATCTGAACTCTTCCTAAAGAGTTAGAAAGGGGGTGTGTGTGGAATGTATGTCTATATATGCACCTAACATGGGCAAAGAAAATATTTAAATGAATTTAACAATTGTAAGCAAAATAGAAACAGACCGAATTGGAAACAACAAAAATCACTTTCCAAACCACAATATCTAATTTTAATGAGTGAGTTATGTGATTTACATAAAAGTAGAGGGGAAAAGAAGTTTGCATTAACTCAACCAAATAGTCTGGTAAAAACACTAAGGTATCTATTAACACTCTAAAATTTAAATCGAAAATTGAAAATTTGATATATAATCTTTACTATGGCATGCGTTATAAACAATCGGTTGAAAATAGTGAATTTTATCAATAACATCAATTCAAGAAATTAATATGTGTTAGTTTAATACACCAATGTATGACTGTGCCAAATTTCATCAATGGTAATAACGGCATCCACAAATAGTACTGTTGTTGACAAAAATATTTACAAACAATTCTGATGACTGCCATATAAAAACGTAAAAATCCAATATTATATTGATATTGTATAACTGACATTCAAATTAGTTATTATTGATTTCTTTTAATTATGACTAACAGAATATTGTAATCAAATTTGAACTTATCTGAGCCCATTGCGAAAATAAAAGCTTGAAAAATGTATAAATCTTTAGAACGACTATATTTTTTTCCAAAATGCATAACGAAATCACCGAAAAAGCACAGTCGTCTATGTTAATTAAAGGATTTATTCTACTTATGTTATTAAAATGGAGATGTGAATTACTCTATTTACCAAATATGTACTAGTTGATAGTGACAGTAATTATGTGTTACTGATGGTGTTATGTTAAATGAGTACACAAGTGATTTTATCAACTTTTCCGTTTTGCTTTCTATCTACTGAATCTCTTTGGTATATTAAAGTCGCACTAATACGTATGGACAATATTCATGCACTGCCGAGGGTGTTGTGTTGTAACAATAAGTGAAATATTGTATCCAAGCATCCCAATCGGACTTATCTGCTTATATGTATGAACGAATATATTCATTGAATGTTCTATGACTTCGTTCTATTGTCCCTAAAGTCTGGTGGTGGTATGCTGTAGATGTTAGATTTTTAATCTTCATATACTTGCATATATCTGTTATAATCTGATTTTTATACTCAGTTCCCATGTCCGTAATGAGTGTTTTCATTGGACCGTACTGTAGTATACAATTTTCGAATATAGCTTTAGCAACATTACTTGCACTCTTAGATGCAACTGGAATGGCTATTAAGTATTTTGTAAGATCGCATATCAAGGTGACAATATACTCATTTTCATTATCTGATTTTGGTAGCGGACCTATTGTGTCCACTATAACTTTATCAAAAGCCTTCGCTGGTGTTTCTGTTATTATCATGGGGGTCTTCGTATGCGTCATCGTTTTTGACACCTGGCATTTATGACATCTCCTTATGTACTCTTTGATATGGCGTCCCATATTTTACCAATAGTAGTGTCTTTTGATTTTTGCCAGCGTTCTGGTAATACCAGTATGACCTCCTTGAATTGGATCATCATGGTATGTAGACAGTATTGCTTCTTTTTATACCATACACCCATAGGGTGAAATGGTATATTAAAGTCGCTAAAATGTATGTAACAGGCAGAAGGAAGCTTTTCCGACCCCATAAAGTATATATATTCTTGATCAGCATCAACAGCCGAGACGATCTAGCCATGTCCGTCTGTCCGTCCGTCCGTCCGTCCGTCCGTCCGTCCGTCTGTATGAACACCTAGATCTCGGAGACTATAAGAGCTAGAGCCACCAAATTTGGTATGTAGACTCGTGTCATATGTACGCTTATCGAGTTTGTTTCAAATGTTTGCCACGCCCCCTACCGCCCCCGCAAATGATATAAAACCGATTTTCTTAAACACCATAGCAACTAGAGACACAAAATTTGGTATGTATATTTGTTAAGTAAATGCGCACATTTTGTATTTGTAAAAATTTTGCCACGCCCCCTACCGCCCCCGCAAATTTAATAAAACCGATTTTCTCAAAAACTATTCTAGCTAGAGACACAAAATTTGGTATGTATATTTGCTTAGTAATTGCGCACAGTTTTCATGTGTAAAGATTTTGCCACGCCCCCCTCCGCCCCCGTAATTTGAAAAAACTCGATTATCTCCCGTAATTTTCTACCTTGTGCAATCAATTTAGCACACTTAAATTTGATACTAATATCAAGCAAAATACCAAATTTGATCAAAATCGAAATAAAAATAGTCAAGTTATGCATATAAACGTTTTTCCATATGGCCGGAAGTGGCCGTTGGCTGGTGGGGGCGCTAGGGTGCTCGAATGCTTGAGTGAGCGAAATACTAAGATATGCTTCTAAAAAGCGTGCAAACAGATTTTTTTAAAAATACGAAAATGCATTGGTTATTATAAATTTAAAATATTTGTTTTACTGGTGTATGGTATATCCAAGTCGGCGAGACGACTTACTTACTTCATTCTGTCTACTTTGTTGCCTGGTAGTGACTTTCAGGACTTTTGTATTCATGTCTTTTAATTCGGATATAGTTATCCGCGATAAGGCGTCTGCCACAAAATTATCTTTACCTCTCAAATACTCTACTGTAAAGTCATACTCTTCCAATTCTAGCCGCATGCGTGTTAGTTTTGAACTCGGGTTGACCATGGAGAATAAATATGTTAATGGCCTATGGTCTGTTCGCACTGTGAAATATTTTCCATATATATATGGTCGGAAATATGTTATTGCCCAGTGTAATGCTGCTAGCTCTTGTTCTGTAGTACTCTTGTTGCTTTCACCTTTAGTGAATGCTTCTGATGCATATGAAACTGGAAGCTGGAGTCCATTATAGTTTTGTGTTAAAACTGCTCCACACGCTTGTTTGCTTGCATCTGTGATTATGCAAAATTCTTTGCTAAAATCTAGGTACTGCAATAGATTAGGTTGAATAAGCTTATCTTTTAAGTATTGGAATGCATTTTCGCATTCTGCTGTCCATTGGAATGGAACATTCTTTTTACATAATCTTGTTATGTGCCGGGAATATTCGGCGAAATTTTTTATGAAACGTCTATAGTAATTGCAAAATGCAACGAAACGTCTAGCACCATCTGCATCATGTGGGACTGGATAATTATTGATGACGTCAAATTTGGTGTCGTCTGGCAAGATTCCTTTGTCTGTGCATTTGTGACCTAGGAATGTCACCTCATGCATAATGAAGTAAGTAAGTCGTCTCGCCGACTTGGATATACCATACACCAGTAAAACAAATATTTTAAAGTTATAATAACCAATGCATTTTCGTATTTTAAAAAAAATCTGTTTGCATGCTTTTTAGAAGCATATCTTAGTATTTCGCTCACTCAAGCATTCGAGCACCCTAGCGCCCCCACCAGCCAACGGCCAACTCCGGCCATATGGAAAAACGTTCATATGCATAACTTGGCTATTTTTATTCCGATTTTGATCAAATTTGGTATTTTGCTGGATATTAGTATCAAATTTAAGTGTGCTAAATTTGATTGCACAAGGTAGAAAATTACGGGAGATAATCGAGTTTTTTCAAATTACGGGGGTGGAAAGAGGCGTGGCAAAATCTTTACACATCAAAAATGTGCGCAATTACTAAGCAAATATTCATACCAAATTTTGTGTCTCTAGCTAGAATAGTTTTTGAGAAAATCGGTTTTATTTAATTTGCGGGGGCGGTAGGGGGCGTGGCAAAATTTTTACAAATACAAAACGTGCGCATTTACTTAGCAAATATACATACCAAATTTTGTGTCTCTAGTTGCTATAGTGTTTGAGAAAATCGGTTTTATTTAATTTGCGGGGGCGGTAGGGGGCGTGGCAAAATTTTACAAATACAAAATGTGCGCGTTTACTAAGCGAATATACATACCAAATTTTGTGTCTCTAGTTGCTATCGTGTTTGAGAAAATCGGTTTTATATCATTTGCGGGGGCGGTAGGGGGCGTGGCAAACATTTGAAACAAACTCGATAAGCGTACATATGACACGAGTCTACATACCAAATTTGGTGGCTCTAGCTCTTATAGTCTCCGAGATCTAGGTGTTCATACAGACGGACGGACGGACGGACGGACGGACGGACAGACGGACATGGCTAGATCGTCTCGGCTGTTGATGCTGATCAAGAATATATATACTTTATGGGGTCGGAAAAGCTTCCTTCTGCCTGTTACATACATTTTAGCGACTTTAATATACCATTTTCACCCTATGGGTGTATGGTATAAAAAGTGAGCATTTTTCTGGAAGCAGTTTTAGATTGTTTTTTCTGCAAAGTCTAAAAACATCTACTAAATTTTTATACCCTTGCAGAAGGTAGTATAAAATTGGTCAGATGTTTGTAACGCACAGAAGGAGACGTTTCCGACCCTATAATGTATATATATTCTTGATCTGCATGAGAAGCTGAGTTGATATAGCCATGTCCGTCTGTCCGTCCGTCTGTGCGTATGCGTTTTACTCAGCCATCTTAAGAGCTATCGGGATGAAATTTTTTTGGGGGCTTTTTATTACCTGGGAAAAATAAAGTATGAAAATTGGGAAAATCGGACCACTATATCATATAGCTCTGGAGGAAACATTTTTGCGAAAATTGCAAAAATTGAAGTATCGCCATGAAATTTACCAATATGATAGTATTATATATAAAATCTCAGATCCCAAGTTACAGCCGATATAAATCTGTTCGGCTTGCTGCCTACTACGTCATCATCAAATCAACAGAGCACACGCATGCACACATACAGACGCAACACTACATAAACTATATGTGTATGCGTGCGAATCGTGGCATGCGTGTAAAAGGGGATGGGGAAGAAGAAGAAGAAATTGAAATGATATTTGAAAGGTTCTGTGCATTAATGAATTGAGATACAGAATAAGAGTTTGCAACATGTAAAAATATTATGGCCATGGACTGCAAGGGTATATGTATATGTAAA
>JAEIFP010001093.1:0-15371 GCA_018903935.1 Drosophila insularis | reverse complement strand
ATTATTATACCCTTGCAGAGGGTATTATAAAATTGGTCAGATGTTTGTAACGCACAGAAGGAGACGTTTCCGACCCCATAAAGTATATATATTCTTGATCAGCATGAGAAGCTAAGTCGATATAGCCATGTCCGTCTGACCGTCTGTCCGTCTGTCCGTCGGTGCGTACGCGTTTTACTCAGCCATCTTAAGAGCTATCGGGATGAAATTTTTTTGGGAGCTTTTTTTACCCGGGTGAGATAAAGTATGAAAATCTTTGGGATCGGACCACTATATCATATAGCTCTAGAAGAAACATTTTTGCAAAAATTGGAGTATCCCCATGAAATTTACCAATATGATAGTAATAGATATAAAATCTCAGATCCCAAAATTTGAATCTGATCCGATAAATAGAACACAAGTTACAGTCAATATAAATCGGTTCAAACGCTGCCGGCAGCGCTGCTTGCTGCCTACTACTGCCATCATCAAATCAACAGAGCACACGCATACACACACAGACGCAACGCTACATGAACTGTATGTGTATGCGTGCCGTGCTTTGCTTAGAAAATGATGGAAGAAGAAAAACTTGTGGTAAAAAGAGAAATAATATTTTGTTTGTGTATTGATGAATTGAGTTGCAGGGAAAGAAATTTCAAAAAGGAAAAATATTATTGCCAAGTATACTGCAAGGGTATATAAACTTCGGCATAGCCGAAGTTAGCTTCTTTGATATTTATACTTATTTTTAACCTCTACGTGTAATACCTTTTTACTTGTGTCATTATTAGCGTTGTTTAGTTTTGTCTCATGATCGAGCAAACGGTGCTTAACAAAAACTAGAGTAAGATTTTCTTCCGACAGTGTCTCTATAGCAGTGATGACACCGTCATATGATGTTGGCAAAGTGTGCAGTAAGTGCGAAACCTTGTCCATTTTGTCTATATTGGCGCCTGATGCTAACAATTCATTAATCATTTCGTCAAAAATAATAAAGTGGTGTACAAGAGACATCTCGTTTTTTAGTTTTAGCGACAACAACAGTTTCCCGCAGATAACTGAGATGCCACACTTTTTCGTTCATACACAGAGTCCAGATTCCTTAGAATATCACGTGCTGTGTTGTTGCCTGTTGGGAAATCCAAAAATGCATATTTCTCACCGTTAAACTGATTTATAGTAAGCTTTATCTTTTCCATAATTCTATATATTTTTATACCCTTGCAGAGGGTATTATAAAATTGGTCAGATGTTTGTAACGCACAGAAGGAGACGTTTCCGACCCCATAAAGTATATATATTCTTGATCAGCATGAGAAGCTAAGTCGATATAGTCGATTACTCAGCCATCTTAAGAGCTATCGGGATGAAATTTTTTTTGGGAGCTTTTTTTTACCCGGGTGAGATAAAGTATGAAAATCTTTGGGATCGGACCACTATATCATATAGCTCTAGAAGAAACATTTTTGCAAAAATTGGAGTATCCCCATGAAATTTACCAATATGATAGTAATAGATATAAAATCTCAGATCCCAAAATTTGAATCTGATCCGATAAATAGAACACAAGTTACAGTCAATATAAATCGGTTCAAACGCTGCCGGCAGCGCTGCTTGCTGCCTACTACTGCCATCATCAAATCAACAGAGCACACGCATACACACACAGACGCAACGCTACATGAACTGTATGTGTATGCGTGCCGTGCTTTGCTTAGAAAATGATGGAAGAAGAAAAACTTGTGGTAAAAAGAGAAATAATATTTTGTTTGTGTATTGATGAATTGAGTTGCAGGGAAAGAAATTTCAAAAAGGAAAAATATTATTGCCAAGTATACTGCAAGGGTATGCCGAAGTTAGCTTCTTTGATATTTTTTATTTGAATTTATATGTAGTTATGTCTAAAACAAACGTCTATTGTGAAAGAAATAAAATTTAATGTACAAATTAAAATTTTTTTATTTTATTTTTTTTTTTTATAGAACGCACTCTGGGCCCATAACCTGTTGTAATATTGGTTTGGTTGGCTTAGTATTAGTTTAGTTTTTAATAAAAGGACAATAATCTTTTCAATTGTTTTATGATTGATTTTATTTTATCAATTTTCACACGACCAGCCACTTGCACGTTTCGAATAGGAAGAGGAAGTAAAAAAGAAGGTGTGCCCGTACATTAATTTTTAGGCTTTTTATAATGTTATTTTTGCAGGTTTAAATAACGTCGCAACTTTAGCTACATATGTTATGTTAGTCAACACTGATCAAGAATATATATACCTTATAGGGTCGGAAACGTCTCCTTCTGTGCGTTACAAACATCTGACCAATTTTATAATACCCTCTGCAAGGGTATAAAAAGAAATAATGTGGTCAACGAACTTCATTGTCCACCTCAATTGGCCAGTTTGGGTTCTGCATTCACATCATATTTGTGGAAAGACGGTCTCCTTTGCGCATTCAAGCACAAAGTTTAAATTTCAAATTCTATCCATTTTTTTCGGATGTGTACTTTTATATGGGAAATGTTATCCTAAGATAAGATATAAATGTATTTTTCATTCCCATCATTATTTCCTGTAAGTCCAATTTATACCATTACAATTACTCAAATTGAAAATTAACGCTGTATTTCGTCTACAGATTTGTTTAGCTTTTCGATTTAGAAGTTGATACATCCATCTTTCGTCTTTTCCGATTAAAATTTTTCTTTCTCTATAAAATACAATGCAATGCATACAAAAATTGTTTCACGCATTGATCCATGCTTCATTCCCTGTAAAGATCTTAACACATTGCACCAGTTTAGGTTGGTGCTTCATCGGCATACAAAAAATTAAGTTCATCAACGATCTCTTGTGATAATCCACGTCGAAATAATCAATGTGGATGGTAGATCAGCTGGGGCAAAGAACCCCGGTCTTGAGCTCCCATTTCTCCCTTTCTGTACGGACAATTACCATTTCGAAGTAGTTAAAAGTGTATGATTCAAATTATTACTCTGTCCCGTTTTATTCTGCTATACCCGCAATTTGGTTCTCTTCTTTTTTCCTCACTCCATGTCCAATGGATGCAGACGCTTTAGCCTACGCCTACAGTTGTTGGCTAAGGTTGTTGGTAAGGGATTCGGATGAGCTTCCAGACGGTCGCCATTGCGTGTGTTGTGTTGTCTTATTAGTTCAGCTACCGTGGGTAGGCCCAGACCGTGAATTTCGGACGTACCAACCAATATTCCCTACCCTTCTTACCACTTCTAGGATCGAATGTATTCAATTCCATTGAAAAGAACTTTTCATGATGTTGTCTACGAATTGGACATATACTTTCTTATAAGTCTTTTCCCAGCCCATGTGAAGGATAGATTCTGGCTTTCCCGTACGTAGCCGCCAAATCATGACCTGAAGGTCACCATCGGACAACTTATTAATGGCGGAACAAATGGAGCGATTGTGTTTCTTTTTTTATACCCTTGCAGAGGGTATTATAAAATTTGTCAGATGTTTGTAACGCACAGAAGGAGACGTTTCCGACCCTATAAAGTATATATATTCTTGATCAGCATGAGAAGCTGAGTTGATATAGCCATGTCCGTCTGTCCGTCCGTCTGTGCGTATGCGTTTTACTCAGCCATCTTAAGAGCTATCGGGATGAAATTTTTTTGGGGGGCTTTTTATTACCTGGGAAAAATAAAGTATGAAAATTAGGAGAATCGGACCACTATATCATATAGCTCTGGAGGAAACATTTTTGCAAAAATTGGAGTATCGCCATGAAATTTACCAATATGATAGTATTATATATAAAATCTCAGATCCCAAAATTTGTATCTGATCGGATATATAGAAGTAACAGCCGATATAAATCGGTTCGGCTAGCTGCCACTACGTCATCATCAAATCAACAGAGCACACGCATGCACACATACAGACGCAACGCTACATAAACTATTTATTTGTGTATGCGTGCGAGTCGCGGCATGCGTGTAAAAGGGGATGGGGAAGAAGAAGAAGAAATTGATATGATATTTGAAAGGTTCTGTGCATTAATGAATTGAGATACAGAAAAAGAGTTTGGAACATGTAAAAATATTATGGCCATGGTCTGCAAGGGTATATAAACTTCGGCACAGCCGATGTTAGCTTCTTTGATATTTTTTTTATTGTATACAATTCTCTGAATTGGCCGTTAAATTTGCACGCTTTTCTTCTGTTTCTTAGTCCTTGTCCCAATGTTTAGTGAAAAATGAACTTCATTTTGTTTCCCATCAACTATGTCTGGGTGATTAAATTTTTTTTCGAGAAGACTTCAACGATTTGCAGTCTGTATATAGGCAAAAGCTGTCCTCCTTCCAGTTAGTTTATGGGAAGAGGTATCTTCATGACCTCGACGAGTTCTTTGCCAAGTGGATAATAATTCATGTTAGCCTTATTCCGCTGAGATCTACACGATGATCCCCTTCAGTTGTCGACAGCGTCTTGACTCCGCATGTCAATATTTCAATACATTTACGATATTTAAACAGTTTCTAAATTCAGTGTCTGTTTTAAAAGTGGAAAATTTTGGTCGAAAAATGTAGACGTATGTTCAAAATTTTAAGTATTAATAATCTGCACCCATACCAAAGAAATTTACCTCACATATTTGGCTTTATCTTTATTAGTTTTCGAGAAAATCATTATACCATACACCCATAGGGTGAAATGGTATATTAAAGTCGCCAAAATGTATGTAACAGGCAGAAAGCTTTTCCGACCCCATAAAGTATATATATTCTTGATCAGCATCAACAGCCGAGACGATCTAGCCATGTCCGTCTGTCCGTCCGTCCGTCCGTCTGTATGAACACCTAGATCTCGGAGACTATAAGAGCTAGAGCTCCCAAATTTGTAGTATGTACACTGATCAAGTTTATTTCAAATTACTGCCACGCCCCCTACCGCCCCCGCAAATTATATAAAACCGATTTTCTCAAACACTATAGCAACTAGAGACACAAAATTTGGTATGAGTATTTGCTTAGTAATTGCGCACATTTTTGATGTGTAAAGATTTTGCCACGCCTCTTTCCGCCCCCGTAATTTGAAAAAACTCTATTATCTCCCGTAATTTTCAACCTTGTGCAATCAAATTTAGCACACTTAAATTTGATACTAATATCCAAAAAATACCAAATTTGATCAAAATCGGAATAAAAATAGCCAAGTTATTCATATAAACGTTTTTCCATATGGCCGGAGTTGGCCGTTGGCTGGTGGGGGCGCTAGGGTGCTCGTATGCTTGAGTGAGCGAAATACTAAGATATGCTTGTAAAAAGCATGCAAACCGATTTTTTTAAAAATACGAACATGCATTTGTTATTATAAATTTGAAATATTTGTTTTATTGGTGTATGGTATACCCAAGTCGGCGAGACGACTTACTTACTTAATTTTTTTATTTAATATGCGGGGGAGGAAATGGGCGTGGCAAAATTTGAGAAAATCAAAATCTGCGCGTGTACTAAGCCAGTTCGCATATCAAATTTGATGCCGGTAGCTACAATGCGTTTTAAGAAAATCGGTTTTATCTAATTTGCGGAAGCGTAAGGGGGCGTGGTAAAATTAAATTTAACTTTATATATTTACTTACTACACGAGTCTGCATACCAAATTTGGTGGCTCTAGCTCTTATAGTCTCCGAGATGTATGTGTTCATTCAGACGGACATGGCTAGATGGACTCGGCTGTTAATCCTGATCAAGAATACATATGTATATACTTTAAAGAATATATAATTTAACACTTTCCTTGTTCTCCGTAGGAAAAAAATAAAATTTATTTATTTATTTATTTATTTTATTTATTTATTTACGTCAACTAACACAGCAGTCGACGAAAAAGCTAAGCTAAAGACAGATAGTAATTAAATTGAAAAAGATAGCTTAGCTATATACACAACTAAACATCCCCGACCCGGTGGAGGTGTTTTATTTGCATAAGGTGCCAGCTATGCCCCGATTCACAGCCAATGTGGTCAGGGATGAGTTGCAGCCAATCCAAGTCAAGAATATTTTCATTGGTTTCGCTGTAGATGATTAAAAAGTATAGCGCGAAGAGAAGTGACAGAAAGATGAGGAGAAATTAGGTGAGAAAGGTTGTTAAAAGATTGGCAAAGAACACGAAAAGGTTCGTGAAGAGAGTAGTTAGTCAGACATCTACTAAGGTAAGTAGGAAAAAAGTTTCTGGTCCGACGTGAGGGAACACAAAAATATAGCGTACTTAGTAAATTAGTAGAAATAACTTCGCCGTTGACTAGTTTATGGAGAAAGAGAATGCCAAAAACGAGCCTACGGTTGTAAAGTGAAGGGAGATTAATAAGAAGAAGTCTGTCAGAATAAGAAGGTAGGCGAAGACTCGGGTCCCAATTAAGACCGCGTAACGCAAACTTAAGGAATTGTTTCTGTACCAATTGAATACAACGCTGGTGAACATCATATTACGGGTTCCACACTGGCGAGCAATATTCGAGAGTAGGGCGAACTAACGAAGTGTATAAAACCTTTGGATCATCAAATTCTTTGGCCCAACGTTTAATGAAGGAAAACGTTGTATGCTCTATTGACAATTGAAGAAATATGAACATTAAATGAAAGTCTTTGAACGATGGTACACAATCTAACAGAACAAACTTAATAGAGTAACGAGCTAGGAACGGAGACAAACGACTGAAAGTCCTAAAAGAACACTTAGAGGCATTAGGGTGTCTTTTATTAACGTTGCACCAATCACAGAACGCATCGAGATCAGATTGCAAGTACTGTTGGAAAGAAGGATCATTATAGGAAAAACAAATCTTGACGTCATCCGCAAACATGAGCACGCGTGAATGAACCAAGGCCAAGGGTAAATCATTTATAAACAGGGTAAATAACAGTGGGCCCAGATGACTGCCTTGGGGTACACCTGACGTAACTTTAATAGTTTTAGATAATGAGGAACAAAAAGACACCTTTTGGGTTCTGCCAATAAGATACGACTTTAGCCAAGCCAACAGTTTCGGGGAAAAACCCATGATGTTAAGTTTCGCGAGAAGCATAGAATGATCAACCGTATCGAAAGCCTTACTAAAGTCAGTATAAATAACATCAGTTTGACACTTTTTACGTAAGCCATGGTGTACAAGGGTAGTCAATTCTAAAAGGTTTGTAAGCGACGAACGACCTTTCATGAAGCCATGCTGACAAGGAGAAATAGTGGAACTGGATAGGTGTTGAAGGGAAGACGTAATAATTTTCTCAAACAGCTTTGGTATTGCCGAAAGTTTGGCAACGCCACGGTAGTTAGAAACATCCGATTTGCTACCCTTTTTAAAAAGCGGAATAATAAAAGACTCCTTCCAAATATCGGGAAAGCTACAAGTCTCACTCGATATAAAGAATAACCGAGATAAAGGCTTAGATAGGGAAATCGAACACATTTTAAGGATGCAACTAGGTATATTATCAGGACCGGGAACGAAGGAAGACGTAATAGATGACAAGCTAGAGATAATACAGTCTTCAGTAATACTAGGAAAAAACATACAATTTAAATGTGGGATTGAAAAGGGATAGGTTGTGGGATCCGAAACAGTAGTATTGTTAGCGAAACAGTAGCGATGTTATTAAGTGATTTAGTAACGGAATTGTAAGAAATAGTAATTTCAATGGTAGGGTGATAAGGATCTTCAGGTTTCACTAGGGGCTGTGTTCGGGATACAGCACTAACAGTGGGATCAGAGACAAAAACAAGATCAAGGATTCTTTTAGAAGAGTTAAGGAAAGAATTCAACTGATATAGCGGACATTCAAGTAGGCAATCAAGAAAAACATGTTGAGATGAAGGAATTAAGAAAAATAGATTATCATCAACAAGCCAAGAAATATTAGGCAAGTTGAAATCACCTAAAACCATAAGAAAATCACGATCTTTAAGACTATTAAAAATAGTTTGCAAAGCATCAGCATGGTGCATATAGGTCATGATATCAGAAGCTGGAGGAATATATGAACAAGAAATATATAAGCTAAAGTTGGAACATGTAACTTCGACGCAAATAAACTCAACACCTAAGGGCAGATCAATCGGCACGACACTTGAACACAGATTCGAGTTAACAGCAATGAGTACCCCACCGCCACGACGACCAACACGATCAAGCCTATAAGAAATAAAGTTATTAGAAAGAATTTCATTATCCAAAACAGAGGAGTTAAGCCAAGTTTCAGAGAAAGCTAATATGTCAGCCGAAAAGGTTTGGCTATCACAGAACAGGTTCGAGAGCTTGGTAAGAAGTCCTCTTACATTTTGATAATGAATGCAAAGACTAGACGTTATTAGTTTTTTGAAGCAGAAGATAAATTAGGAAGGTGGACAGGCAACGGACGGGAGCGCTTATTGGGCGCAAACTCGTGTACAACTAGGCCCTCTGGCCAGAAATTAGTGTCAACCATAGCTGAAAAATACTCATTTGGTACTGTAATTTTAAAAGAGGAGATTTCGCGAGGCCTTGAAAACTTAAACTTTTGAATTAAAACCTTAGCAGGGCATATATTACCAATGTAAGCTGCCACAGACGACTCAGAAGTATCTGGAGCAAGCCTAGAGATAAATAATTGTTTGCGATGAGGCACTACAGTTAGTGGAGGCGGAGGAGCATTGGGATCCGCAAGTGATTGAGAGCCAGCATGATCCTGTGATTGATCAGAGTTCCCGTGAGGGATAGATTGAGGTACACCAGGGCTTGTAATGGGTACTTCAATCTGAAAAGAAGAACATAAAGAGGGACAAGAAGATGGTGTAGGCGAAAGTAAAATGGGAGACGATGTAATAGAGAGTGCTGGCGACTGCTCAAGGGTACAATAATTATCGATATAAAATCAATAAATACAAATAAAACAAAGAGACAGCTAGAGTACACAGCACAAGAAAGAGTGCAAGAACAGTTATAAGCCAAGCTTTGAGAGGCGGCGTTACAAAAGTAATTACGCGGCAGAGAGCACAAGCACAAAGAAGAGAGAACAACAAAAATAAAATAATAAAAAAAAAAACACTAGCACTGATGGTATGATCGGAGCGGTGAGGGGAGCAACTATAGAAGCAAATATTTTAATTTACTGGAAGACTTTAAGACAACTACTATGAACAAGGATCGCGGAGCTCCAACGAAGTTACAAGTTGCACTCCGGTTGATGACTGAATTTGGGTTGATCGATTATGTTTGGATGAAGCCTCTGGTGTTGGGAGTCGTTGGTGACAGCGACGTCTGCTGAGTCCAAAAGTCCAACGCTGGCGTGGGATCTGTTTATCGATGAATTGATTTAGGCGACTTGTCCGTCCGTCTGTGCGTATGCGTTTTACTCAGCCATCTTAAGAGCCATCGGGAGGCCTTTTTATTACCTGGGAAAAATAAAGTATGACAATTGACAGAATCGGACCACTATCATATAGCTCTGGAGGAAACATTTTTGCAAAAATTGGAGTATCCCCATGAAATTTACCAATATGATAGTATTATATATAAAATCTGAGATCCCAAAATCATCAAATCAATAGAGCACACGCATCCACACATACAGACGCAACGCTACATAATCTATATGTGTATGCGTGCGAATCGCGGCATGCGTGTAAAAGGGGATGGGGAAGAAGAAGAAGAAATTTAAATGATATTTGAAAGGTTCTGTGCATCAATGAATTGAGATACAGAAAAAGAGTTTGATATTTTTTTGTTTTTTATGCATCCAGTTAACTAACCCGACATAACAAGCTCTGCAAACTGTATTTGGCGCCCACGATTCATTAAATATGACATCACAATTAAATTAATGTCGAAGTGCAGTAACAAAATTTTCACTAACTGATCCATGTTTATCACTCGCCGGGGTAAAACATCCACAACAGTAGCAGAAGTTTTTAATATTTGCTGGACACTTGCACATTTTGCATAAACTTGGGCCTTTAAACTGCGGGCACCTGTTCTTAATACTGATTTTTACAACAGTAAGTAAGCTTACTGTAAGTTTTGTAAGCTGTGCTTGATAATATTCCGTTACTTAGCGGAGTCAATTGCTACCGCTCATATGCTTTAAACTATATTCTATTAGAATCGGAAGGGAGAATTTTTTTAAAAATTTATACATTCCGTTGGAATGCCTCGCCTTATGTCTAAATTTTTATACCCTTGCATAGGGTATTATAAAATTGGTCAGATGTTTGTAACGCACAGAAGGAGACGTTTCCGACCCTATAAAGTATATATATTCTTCATCTGCATGAGAAGCTGAGTTGATATAGCCATGTCCGTCTGTGCGTATGCGTTTTACTCAGCATATCTTAAGAGCTATCGGGATGAAATTTTTTTTTGGGGTCTTTTTATTACCTGGGAAAAATAAAGTATGAAAATTGGCAGAATCGGACCACTATATCATATAGCTCTGGAGGAAACATTTTTGCAAAAACTGGAGTATCGCCATGAAATTTACCAACATGATAGTATTATATATAAAATCTCAGATCCCAAAATTTGAATCTGATCGGATATATAGAACGCAAGTTACAGCCGATATAAATCGGTTCGGCTTGCTGCCTACTACGACATCATCAAATCAACAGAGCACACGCATGCACACATACAGACGCAACGCTACATAAACTATATATACTAAGAAGAAATTGAAATGGTATTTGAAAGGTTCTGTGCATTAATGAATTGAGATACAGAAAAAGAATTTGGAACATGTAAAAATATTATGGCCGTGGACTGCAAGGGTATATAAACTTCGGCACAGCCGATGTTAGCTTCTTTGATATTTTTTATTACTATTAGTATAGGATAAAATGGTACACTTTCAACCTTCGTTTTTACAAGGACTACCAACTTCATCCACCATACACTAGACTGAGCCCGGATCCTTATTGTTAGTTGCTTAATTGACTGGGCCTCTTAGACAACTCATTAACCGAGGACTGCTCATTTCCGACTTAAATATTTCGTTCCCTATTGCCTACTTTCAAAGCTAACTGAATTCCCAATACTTCACTCATTTTCTAAAGAAAAATTGAAACTAGGCAGTAGCTTTAACATTTGCGCCAAATTTTTTATGTCTGGGTGATTAAATTTGTTTGTCGAGAAGACTTCAACGATTTGCAGTCTGTATATAGGCAAAAGCAGTCCTCCTTCCAGTTAGTTTATGGGACGAGGTATCTTCATGACCTCGACGAGTTCTTTGCCAAGTGGATAATAATTCATGTTAGCCTTATTCCGCTGAGATCTACACGATGATCCCCTTCAGTTGTCGACAGCGTCTTAACTCCGCATGTCCATTTTTTTAGCCGCTGATGTGTCAATATTTCAATACATTTACGATTTTTAAACAGTTTCTAAATTCAGTGTCTGTTTTAAAAGTGGAAAATTTTGGTCGAAAAACGTAGACGTATTTTCAGTTCCGAGGTTCACTCGATGTCACATCTTTGTGGTTTTTCTATTGTTTTCAATCATAATACTAAAATTAAGTAAGCAAGCCGACTTCGGTAAACCCTGCATCATGTGTCAATATATTTTAAACTTCGATGAATAATTCGGATTTGTCTACATTATGGAGGCAAAAGTGGGCGTAGCAAAAATTTTAAGTATTAATAAAAAAAATTTTAACTGCTCCTCAATGCCTTATAACGTTCTACTGTGTAAAAATCGTACTCTAATCGCTTTTCGGGGCTCTATAATCGCTGCACAGGTAAATAACAGGGCTACAGATAACGCACCTGCATTAAGTATAGTTAAATAGCCTTGGTAAAACTAAAAGTTTTTGTTTTTTACCATGCACCCAAATGGTAAAGGAAAAGGAAATAGGTTGGTCAACATCAACAGGCCAGTCGATCTAGCCAAGAACGTCTGTAAGTAAGTGTAAGTGTATTTTTTCAAACTCTTTAAACCTCAGTTTGAGGTCAGTCTTAAATCGCTGCAATTTATGAATTCTATGATTTCTTGTACAAAGAATAATGATTTTTATTACTTTCTGCTTATTTAAAAACCAGATGAAGATTACTTAATGGGATCGATCCTTCTATGTTTTACATACGTCTGCTCAATTTTAAACGCTCTGGAAGGTTATAATAATATAAATAATCCATGTTCTATTCGAGTTCTATTCCCATTAGCAAAGTTTAGTCATTTAATTCACATGAAACATTTAAATTTAACACTTTTAACTCACACTCGGGGCAAGGAGAAAAGGCACATCATGAAATATACATAACAAGCCAAAAACACAACTGAATGCAGTTTTTTGTTTCAGAAATAAATATTTTTTAATAATTTTCGTAAAGCAAAATAAAACAATTTAATTGGTCCACACAAGCACATACACATACACACACACGAGTAGGGAAAACTAATCCATTTTAATTAATGTAAATAAAATTAAATTTCAAAGAGGGCTCAAAGTGGGATTATGAAATCAGAGAAAAGTTGGCGAACAAACGAATAAAATTATTGGTCGTGAACAGATAAAAGTTGGCTTGTGCTTGTGCTTATTGTAAATAAATAATATTTCATTATAATTTATTGACAATTGTGAATTTATTAGCTAACCAGCGCAACCGAAATGTCTGCTGGAGCTAACAGAGCGATTAATTAGCGATAAGTTCTTGACAGTCTCCCATCCCCTATCACTAGTCATTGTCAACACAAAATATTTAACTGCTCATTAGTTCAGGGAGCACAAAATGTGATGTCCTTCCTTTGTCCGTGACCACCTGCCCCCTGGCTCATTAGAATTCAGTTAGCTTCTCAGACTGCAGCCTTAAGCAGCAGCGCCTGTAAGTATGCAACGGCAGAAAAAAACGCAAAGAAATATGTGTTCCTGTCTCTGTGTGAGTGTGTGTGCGTTTAGCTGAACGAAATGTTTCAGAACTCGTTAGAGAGCTGACAGTTTTCGGCTTAGCCTAGCTGCCGGCCCAATCAATGTCTGGACTAGTCCTAAACCTGAGGACTGCACCCACTTAGTAAGTAATTTATTTACCATCAATTGATGCTGACTTTTGTATTGAGCTTGACATGTGCGTCAAAAGCGCTGGTTGTATTACATTTAATTCCTTTGTGTCCTTGTGTCAAAGTAATTGAAAACTTATTTTCCACCCAGTCCTATCCGCTTTCTTGTGCGGATTGCCTTTCCACCAAAAGAAGCATTTCTCATATTTTTATGCATGCAAAATACAAGCAGAAAACGACAAAATCCCGCCCCAACTTACCTTATCGATCGTCTTGCACTTACAATTCCTTTCGATTTTCCTACAGCCACTTTATCAATTTCGCCAATAATATTTCAAACAGTTCTTTTTCTGACTTTTTCCGTTTTTGTTTTTTTTTTCGTTGGGGTTTTCTTGTATTCTTTGTTGTATCCCAGCAACAAAAGTAAAAAGCAGTCGACTCTGTTGGAAAGAGGGACGACAGGTAGGAGGGAGAAATGACTCATTCATCATCATCCGATTTGTGAGGGTTTGGATTTGGTTGGTTTGTGTGGGACTAACAATTGTTTTGCTTGTCTACCTGGGATGATGGATTCTAAGAGATATGAGTTAGCTGCCCCTCAAGATGCTCCTCTCCCCAATTGTATCAGCTAATTGGTTTTATTGTGCTATTTGCTCGAAACTAAATTAATCCAAATGGCTAACTATGAGTGATTAGTTTTACAGTTTTGTCACTTGCCAAAACAAGCTGTAATCCAAACCAAGTTTCTACCATTTCTCTTCTGTTCAGCAGCCAGACAAGAAAGATATGCCAATACTTTTCCCTTTTCTATGTCTCTTTACCGCTTCGGGGTCCAAAACATTAGTTCAGGTGTCAAGCACATGACAAAACACAAAGAAAAAGTGGGAAAAAAGGAAATGGGCGAAATCGCATAGATTTTACGGAGAAGAGCTGTTATAGTCACTGTCGATGTTTTACCTGGTTTAATTAATATTTATGCTGTTGAACGGATTGATAATTAGAGTAAATACATGGACTCATTGGACTGGTTCACATTGTTACTCGTTCGTTTTTAAAAGAACATTACAATTTAAGTATTAGTAATATTTGTCTGCATTGTCACTATTGTGGTCATAATGGGAGACACCGTTTAAAATTAAAAACCAATTTAGCCCTACGAGTTTTTGTTCAACTTTTCGATTACCTATGTAAAGTATAATGATCAATAAAAAGACCAATTCTCATCCTAGAAATGTTGTTGAGATAAGCTTTAAGGACCCTGAAAGACCTTTGCGTTGATTTATGAGAACGGACCATATAATCGAATATATTTCTTTCTATGTATTGCGCTATTCTAAGCTAAATATATACATATATAGAAAAACTAACTAAGATAGGTGGATAGCATTAACACGCAGATATTTGTAGAACAATCCATAGCTATAGGTATATTCAGATCAGACATAGTTGAATTGTATTTATTAACAGTTAATTAAATCGATTGACTGAATAGGATAAGAGCAAAACACTTTTCCAATACAAAATGAAGTAAGTAAGTCGTCTCGCCGACTTGGGTATACCATACACCAGTAAAACAAATATTTTAAATTTATAATAACCAATGCATTTTTGTATTTAAAAAACTGTTCACATGCTTTTTACAAGCATATCTTAGTATTTCGCTCACTCAAGCATATGAGCACCCTAGCGCCCCCACCAGCCAACGGCCAACTCCGGCCATATGGAAAAACGTTTATATGCATAACTTGGCTATTTATACCATACACCCATAGGGTGAAATGGTATATTAAAGTCGCCAAAATGTATGTAACAGGCAGGAAGGAAGCCCCATAAAGTATATATATTCTTGATCAGCATCAACAGCCGAGACGATCTAGGCATGTCCGTTTGTCCGTCCGTCCGTCCGTCCGTCTGTATGAACACCTAGATCTCGGAGACTATAAGAGCTAGAGCCACCAAATTTGGTATGTAGACTCGTGTAGTATGTACACTGATCAAGTTTATTTCAAATTTCTGCCATGCCCCCTACCGCCCCCGCAAATTATATAAAACCGATTTTCTCAAACACTATAGCAACTAGAGACACAAAATTTGGTTTGTATATTTGCTAAGTAAATGGGCACATTTTGTATTTGTAAAAATTTTGCCACGCCCCCTACCGCCCCTGAAAATTAAATAAAACCGTTTTTCTCAAAAACTATTTTAGTTAGAGACACCATAGTTGATATAAATATTTGCTTAGTAATTGTGCACATTTTTGATGTGTAAAGATTTTGCCACGCCCGCTTCCGCCCCCGTAATTTGAAAAAACTCGATTATCTCCCGTAATTTTCTACCTTGTGCAATCAAATTTAGCACCCTTAAATTTGATTAAATATCAAT
>JAEIFP010001092.1:0-29479 GCA_018903935.1 Drosophila insularis | reverse complement strand
CTCCTAACTGTGATCATGGAAAAAGATTTTAAAAATTAAAATCCACACATTCCTGAAAATTCATTTTCTTTACCATTGACCAATTTAACGCACTGTTGTCAATAGAATCAGAGGAACTTTACGGAATGACGAATTGGATTACTTTGATCTGGATGACGGACTTGAAGTAAAACTAAAAACAACTCTTTTTAGAGTTTCCGTGAATTATATAAATATAATATATAAATATTTAATTTTCCCAGGCAAAATCGTTAAATTAAAAATACTGTCAAAACCACTAGGAAAGGGGTATAAAACAATTAATAAATTATAAACAATATTTCTGTAGAATTTGAAAAATTCAAATATAGTTTTTCTGTGCCAGCCTACCATTTGTGGCACAGTGTAAAATGCAATATTGCTTCTCTAAAGTATAAAAAGGTAAATCTTTGTAAATTAGCTATAGCTAATTTTTTAACTCGTCAAACTATAGTCTGTAAGATAATTTCTTTAAAAAATAAAAAAATAAGCTAGCGATCGGGAGTCAGTGGACCAAAAAATTAAAATTAGACGTCTTCGTCACAATATTCGTCTCAGATTGTCCAAAGCAATTTGGCAACTAATTGTCACAACATAGGCATGTAAACACTCTTTTACTTTGAAATCTTTTTTAGAAGATGGCCCTGGCAAATACGAATTAGAAACACTCTTACATATTTATTTCTTTATCTAGAATATGGAGATGATCATTTCTAAGGCAGCATTTGAATGTAAGTTCTTTCCCCAACATAAAAAATTTAGTGTTTCTGTTTAAATTAAAATTTACTTAACTTAGGTGGACACGCACATTTAGAATGTTCTTAGTTTTCGCCTTTGAACTCGTGTAACGTTTTTTTAATGGTTTTTTTTTTGTTTCTCAGATTTCCTGTGTTTGACACATTTTAATTGTTTTTGATAAGAAAAACTGAAAAGTTAAATTACATTTGGCACAAACACACACACAGGTACATGCATACTCACATATTCGTGCGAGTGTACATATGTGGAAAGAAGAAGAGCGAAAAGGGAACTGGGCTCCATCTGTTGCAAACAGAAAGTCATTTTGTCTTTTTCACTTGCAGTTAGAATAGAATTCCACGAAAGCCTTATTTACATACTCCGATTACTGAATAACAATGAACTTTAAGTAGAGCGAAATGCCTTTGTTTGTTAGTTTATCAGTTTTTCGTAAAGAGTTAATTAGAAGCTTAAAAAAAACATTCGGAAACTTAAGAATTAATTCCAAAAATTTTAATTAAAATGCCCGAATAGATAATTCTTACTTAGCCTGTGACGAGTCACATTTCCATTGCAGTTTAAACTACGCCCATGTGGGGCCCCTCTTTATTGTTACTTCTATTTTTCATACGCCCGTGGAGGGTACATTAAATATCTCAATACTCAAACTAACTGTAGTTCCTTTTTTTTGATCGCCGTCTCCCTCTCTTTCTAACTACCGTCTTGATACCGCTGCAGCATCGACGCGTCGCGGAGAGAACAACCTCCCGACAGCGGACGCTGCGCTGCATGTCGACGCTGAAGAAACCATGAGAAAATCGAAAGTGAAAGAGAGAGACGGCGATCGTGACGCCTGCCAAAGCACAAGACGCATCGAATGTTTTCACCGTTAGGACATAAGTAGGCAGAGCAAGGGTTGGTTTGAACAGAGAGTTAGAATTAGGAGAAAATCACTTCGCCAGTAACCACGAGAGCGAAAGGTCGACAAGTGTGAACAATAGCAGCGGAAAATAATAGGCGTAGGGCCCTAAGGAAAACATCCAGGATTAGCAGGTGAGCTCGTGTCCTTAGATCCCCTTAATTTTCACTTGAGTGCGGTAGAGATCCAACTTATTAAAGATGTTTAGTATCAGTTAATCAACAATAAAATATACATTAACATTAAATACACCAGCATTATTTCTTTATAGGTGACCAAATTGTGCATACCCTTTCCCTTCCCTTTTCCTTGCCCACTTAACTATTTGAGTGGAGCCAAAGGATCAGCGGACTTCGGCAGGGTGAGTTATTCTCCTGCAGTCGAAGTCAGTCGCTGGTCTCTAGGCTCGGTCACTCAAGGTGAAGAGGCAACGGATCTCGGCCAAGCGGGCTTCGCTTGGTAGACGAGATCAGTCGTTGCAGTTCCTCTTCACCATCCCTTTCTAATAACCTTTCTAACATTTCCTTTCACGCTTCCTTTTCCCAGTCCAAGAGGCAACGGATCTTGGCCAAGCGGGCTTCGCTTGGCAGACAAGATCAGGCGTTGCTATTCCTCTTGGACTCTCCTTCTACTCCTTTCCCTTTCTTTCCTCCCCTTTATGTGGTCTCAGTCCCCTATCCTAATACTCATCAAGGACTCCAGATCAAATAAATGTTCTGTAGACGGGACTCTGGGACTGAGAACTGTAGCCAGCCAGAGCTTCCTTACAGATGGCGCCCGAGCAGGGACCTTGATGAGTATTATGGGGGAAATGTTAAATTATATATATATAGGTATGCACATTTATAGATATATATATATATGTATATATATATACATATATGAGTCCACACAAGGCTGAAAATTTTATATGTATATATTTTTAAATATTTAAAGCAAAAAAAAAATTTCTGGTTCACTCACGACGTACATATGCGTGAAGTGGCGACTCATAGACACTGACACATTCGTATGGGTATTCGTATGGAAGGGTATGCACAGGTATGTCGCCTAAGTTTAACACACATGAGCAAAAGAAAACCATTCGTTTTTATGCAGACTTTCTTTGATCAAGATTGTTTTTTTTTTTTGTTTTTTTTTTGTTGAGTACAGTGAAACATAAGCAACATTTCTTTTTTTAAAAAAAAAAGAAAAACATATATATTTATATCCATATATTTCAAATATCATTTCAATTTCTTCTTCTTCTTCCCCATCCCCTTTTACACGCATGACACGACTCGCACGCATACACATATAGTTTATGTAGCGTTGCGTCTGTATGTGTGCATGCGTGTGCTCTATTGATTTGATGATGACGTAGTAGGCAGCAAGCCGAACCGATTTATATCGGCTGTAACTTGTGTTCTATATATCCGATCAGATTCAAATTTTGGGATCTGAGATTTTATATATAATACTATCATATTGGTAAATTTCATGGCGATACTCCAATTTTTGGAATTTTTGCAAAAATGTTTCCTCCAGAGCTATATGATATAGTGGTCCGATTCTTCCAATTTTCATACTTTATTTTGCCCAGGTAATAAAAAGCCCCCAAAAAATATTTCATCCCGATAGCTCTTAAGATGGCTGAGTAAAACGCATACGCACAGACGGACGGACAGACGGTCAGATGGACAGACGGACATGGCTATATCAACTCAGCTTCTCATGCTGATCAAGAATATATATACTTTATAGGGTCGGAAACGTCTCCTTCTGTGCGTTACAAACATCTGACCAATTTTATAATACCCTCTGCAAGGGTATAAAAAATAAGTCTCTTACCACTGGTGGGGGAAAACTACAGAGTTCCTTTTTATCGAAGGACCAAAATGAATAGGGCTTCCAGGGCGAAGGAAAGAATAACCCGATCTTCATTCGTTGAATTCAAAATATGAACTGATTTTATTTACAAAAGTACGGAGTTTATATAGGAAATCTTAGGCTCTAGTAGGTAACAATTGTTTTTAAGGCGATCTTATTCTAATACGAGTCACACCCACGTATTCGGGGGTTGAAAAATTATTATTATTTTGGGCACGGCGTCGGCCACTTGACATCCTGCCGTTGTGATCGTTTTGGGTTAGTTTACAATTACAAGTGTTTGTTCCCACAACATGTGTGGCTGGTAGATCAGCTGGAGCAAAGAACCCCGGTCTTGAGCTCCCATTTCTCCCTTTCTGTACGGACAATTACCATTTCGAAGTAGTTAAAAGTGTACGATTAAAATTATTACTCTGTCCCGTTTTATTCTGCTATACCCGCAATTTGGTTCTCTTCTTTTTCCCCTTACTCCATGTCCAATGGATGCAGACGCTTTAGCCTACGCCTACAGTTATTGGCTAAGGTTATTGGTAAGGGATTCGGATGAGCTTCCAGACGGTCGCCATTGCGTGTGTTGTGTTGGCGTATTAGTTCAGCTACCGTGGGTAGGCCCAGACCGTGAATTTCGGACGTACCAACCAATATTCGCTACCCTTCTTACCACTTCTAGGATCGAATGTATTTTCAATTGAACTTTTCATGATGGTGTCTACGAATTGGTCATATACTTTCTTATAAGTCTTTTCCCAGCCCATGTGAAGGATAGATTCTGGCTTTCCCGTACGTAGCCGCCAAATCATGACCTGAAGGTCACTATCGGGCAACTTATTAATGGCGGAACAAATGGAGCGATTGTGTTTCTTTTTTTTTTTATTGAATACAATTCTCTGAATTGGCCGTTAAATTTTCACGCTTTTCTTCTGTTTCTTAGTCCTTGTCCCTTTGTTTAGTGAAAAATGAACTTCAATTTGTTTCCCATCAACTATATCTGGGTGATTAAATTTTTTTTTCGAGAAGACTTCAACGATTTGCAGTCTGTATATAGGCAAAAGCAGTCCTCCTTCCAGTTAGTTTATGGGACGAGGTATCTTCATGACCTCGACGAGTTCTTTGCCAAGTGGATAAAAATTAATGTTAACCTTATTCGCCTGAGATCTACACGATGATCCCCTTCAGTTGTCGACAGCGTCTTGACTCCGCATGTCCATTTTTTTAGCCGCTGATGTGTCAAAATTTCAATAAATTTACGATTTTTAAAAAGTTTCTAAATTCAGTGTCTGTTTTAAAAGTGGAAAATTTTGGTCGAAAAACGTAGACGTATTTTCAGTTCCGACGTTCACTCGATGTCACATCTTTATGGTTTTCCTATTGTTTTCAATCATAATACTAAAATTAAGTAAGCAAGCCGACTTCGGTAAACCCTGCATCATGTGTCAATATATTTTAAACTTCGATGACTAATTCGGTTTTGTCTACATTATGGAGGCAAAAGTGGGCGTAGCAAAAATTTTAAGTATTAATAATCTGCACCCATACTAAAGAAATTTACCTCACATATTTGTCTTTATCTTTATTAGTTTTCGAGAAAATCATTTTATTTAATATGCGGGGGAGGAAATGGGCGTGGCAAAATTTGAGAGAATCAAAATCTGCGCGTGTACTAAGCCAGTTCGCATATCAAATTTGATGCCTGTAGCTAAAATGCGTTTTAAGAAAATCGGTTATATCTAATTTGCGGAAGCGTAAGGGGGCGTGGTAAAATTAAATTTAACTTTATATATTTACATACTACACGAGTCTGCATACCAAATTTGGTGGCTCTAGCTCTTATAGTCTCCGAGATCTATGTGTTTATTCAGACGGACATGGCTAGATGGACTCGGCTGTTAATCCTGATCAAGAATACATATATAAACTTTCCTTGTTCTCCGTAGGAAAAAAATAAAATTTATTTAAAAATCTTTATTAGTTTTCCGTTCACAAATCTTTTAATTTACTGGAAGACTTTAAGACAACTACTATGAACAAGGATCGCGGAGCTCCAACGAAGTTACAAGTTGCACTCAGGTTGAAGACTGACTTCGGGTTGATCGATTATGTTTGGATGAAGCCTCTGGTGTTGGGCGTCGTTGGTGACAGCGACGTCTGCTTAGAATCGATGAATTGATATCGGGATGAAAATTTTTTTTTGGTTGCTTTTTATTACCTGGGAAAAATAAAGTATGAAAATTGGCAGAATAATATATGTATATATATCATATAGCTCTGGAGGAAACATTTTTGAAAAATTTGAGTAAGAAATGAAAATTTACCAATATGATAGTTTTATATATAAAATCTCAGATCCCAAAATTTGAATCTGATCGGATATATAGAACACAAGTTACAGCCGATATAAATCGGTTCGGCTTGCTGCCTACTACTTAAACTACATAAACTATATGTGTATGCGTGAGAATCGCGCCATGCGTGTAAAAGGGGATGTGGAAGAAGAAGAAATTTAAAAGATATTTGAAAGGTTCTGTGCATTAATGAATTGAGATACAGAAAAAGAGTTTAAAACATGTAAAAATATTATGGCCATGGGTATATAAACTTCGGCACAGCCGAAGTTAGCTTCTTTGATATTTTTTTTGTTTTTTATGCATCCAGTTAACTAACCCGACATAATAAGCTCTGCAAACTGTATTTGGCGCCCACGATTCATTAAATATGACATCACAATTAAATTAATGTCGAAGTGCAGTAACAAAATTTTCACTAACTGATCCATGCTTATCACTCGCCGGGGTAAAACATCCACAACAGTAGCAGAAGTTTTTAATATTTGCTGGACACTTGCACATTTTGCTTAAACTTAGGCATTTAAACTGATTTAAACTGAGTAAGTAAGCTTACTGTAAGTTTTGTAAGTTGTGCTTGATAATATTCCGTTACTTAGCGGAGTCAATTGCTACCGCTCATATGCTTTAAACTATATTCTATTAGAATCGGAAGGGAGAATTTTTTTTATAATTTATACATTCCGTTGGAATGCCTCGCGTTATGTCTAAATTTTTATACCCTTGCATAGGGTATTATAAAATTGGTCAGATGTTTGTAACGCACAGAAGGAGACGTTTCCGACCCTATAAAGTATATATATTCTTGATCATGTGTTTTACTCAGCCATCTTAAGAGATATCGGGATGAAATTTTTTTTTTGGGTCTTTTTATTACCTGGGAAAAATAAAGTAGGAAAATTGGCAGAATCGGACCACTATATCATATAGCTCAGGAAAAGGTAATAGGTTGGTCAACATCAACAGGCCAGTCGATCTAGCCAAGAACGTCTGTAAGTAAGTGTAAGTGTATTTTTACAAACTCTTTAAACCTCAGTTTGAGGTCAGTCTTAAATCGCTGCAATTTATGAATTCTATGATTTCTTGTACAAAGAATAATGTTTTTTATTACTTTCTGCTCCTTTAAAAACCAGATGAAGATTACTTAATGGGATCGATCCTTCTATGTTTTACATATGTACGTCTGCTCAATTTTAAACGCTCTGGAAGGTTATAATAATATAAATAATCCATGTTCTATTCGAGTTCTATTCCCATTAGCAAAGTTTAGTCATTTAATGCACATGAAACATTTAAATTTAACATTTTTAACTCAAATTCGGGGCAAGGAGAAAAGGCACATCATGAAATATACATAACAAGCAAAAAACACAACTGAATGCAGTTTTTTGTTTCAGAAATAAATATTTTTTAATAATTTTCGTAAAGCAAAATAAAACAATTTAATTGGTCCACACAAGCACATACACATACACATACACACACACGAGTAGGGAAAACTAATCCATTTTAATTAATGTAAATAAAATTAAATTTCAAAGAGGGCTCAAAGAGGGATTATGAAATCAGAGAAAAGTTGGCGATCAAACGAATAAAATTATTGGTCGTGAACAGATATAAGTTGTCTTGTGCTTGTGCTTATTGTAAATAAATAATATTTCATTATAATTTGTTGACAATTGTGAATTTATTAGCTAACCAGCGCAACCGAAATGTCTGCTGAAGCTTACAGAGCGATTAATTAGCGATAAGTTCTTGACAGTCTCCCATCCCCTATCACTAGTCAACACAAAATATTTAACTGCTCATTAGTACAGGGAGCACAAAATGTGATGTCCTTCCTTTGTCCGTGACCACCTGCCCCCTGGCTCATTAGAATTCAGTTAGCGTCTCGCTCGGGACTCAAGTTTAGCTTCTCAGACTGCAGCCTTAAGCAGCAGCGCCTGTAAGTATGCAACGGCAGAAAAAAACGCAAAGAAATATGTGTTCCTGTCTCTGTGTGAGTGTGTGTGGGTGCTCTCACACGAAAACTACTTGGTATTCAGTGCGTTGAAATTCGTTTAGCTGGACGAAATGTTTCAGAACTCGTTAGAGAGCTGACAGTTTTCGGCTTAGCCTAGCTGCCGGCCCAATCAATGTCTGGACTAGTCCTAAACCTGAGGACTGCACCCACTTAGTAAGTAATTTATTTACCATCAATTGATGCAGACTTTTGTATTCAGCTTGACATGTGCGTCAAAAGCGCTGGTTGTATTAAATTTAATTCCTTTTGCACATTCCGAAATAATCGAAATCTGAATCGTGAAAATTTAAATGTTGTCAAAGTAATTGAAAACTTATTTTCCACCCAGTCCTAGCCGCTTTCTTGTGCGGATTGCCTTTCTACCAAAAGAAGCATTTCTCATATTTTTATACATGCAAAATACAAGCAGAAAACGACAAAATCCCGCCCCAACTTACCTTATCGATCGTCTTGCACTTACAATTCCTTTCGATTTTCCTACAGCCACTTTATCAATTTCGCCAATAATATTTCAAACAGTTCTTTTTCTGACTTTTTCCGTTTTTGTTTTTTTTTTCGTTGGGGTTTTCTTGTATTCTTTGTTGTATCCCAGCAACAAAAGTAAAAAGCAGTCGACTCTGTTGGAAAGAGGGACGACAGGTAGGAGGGAGAAATGCCTCATTCATCATCATCCGATTTGTGAGGGTTTGGATTTGGTTGGTTTGTGTGGGACTAACAATTGTTTTGCTTGTCTACCTGCGATGATGGATTCTAAGAGATATGAGTTAGCTGCCCCTCAAGATGCTCCTCTCCCCAATTGTATCAGCTAATTGGTTTTATTGTGCTATTTGCTCGAAACTAAATTAATCCAAATGGCTAACTATGAGTGATTAGTTTTACAGTTTTGTCACTTGCCAAAACAAGCTGTAATCCAAACCAAGTTTCTACCATTTCTCTTCTGTTCAGCAGCCAGACAAGAAAGATATGCCAATACATTTCACTTTTCTATGTCTCTTTTCCGCTTCGGGGTACAAAACATTAGTTCAGGTATCAAGCACATGACAAAACACAAAGAAAAAGTGGGAAAAAAGGAAATGGGCGAAATCGCATAGATTTTACGGAGAAGAACTGTTATAGTAATTGTCGATATTTTACCTGGTTTAATTAATATTTATGCTGTTGAACGGATTGATAATTATAGTAAATACATGGACTCATTGGACTGGTTCACATTGTTACTCGTTCGTTTTTAAAAGAACATTACAATTTAAGTATTAGTAATATTTGTCTGCATTGTCACTACTTTTATACATATGTATTTATTATAGAATGAAGTTATTGTGGTCATAATGGGAGACACCGTTTAAAATTAAAAACCAATTTAGCCCTACGAGTTTTTGTTCAACTTTTAAAGGTAGAAAATTACGGGGGATAATCGAGTTTTTTCAAATTACGGGGCGGAAAGGGGCGTGGCAAAATCTTTACACATCAAATGAAGTAAGTAAGTCGTCTCGCCGACTTGGATATACCATACACCAGTAAAACAAATATTTTAAATTTATAATAACCAATACATTTTCGTATTTAAAAAAAACTGTTCACATGCTTTTCACAAGCATATCTTAGTATTTCGCTCACTCAAGCATACGAGCACCCTAGCGCCCCCACCAGCCAACGGCCAACTCCGGCCATATGGAAAAACGTTTATATGCATAACTTGGCTATTTTTAGTCCGATTTTGATCAAATTTGGTATTTTGCTTGATATTAGTATCAAATTTAAGTGTGCTAAATTTGATTGCACAAGGTAGAAAATTACGGGAGATAATCGAGTTTTTTTAAATTACGGGGGCGGAGGGGGGCGTGGCAAAATCTTTACACATCAAAAATGTGCGCAATTACTAAGCAAATATTTATACTAACTATGGTGTCTCTAGTTGAAATAGTTTTTGAGAAAATCGGTTTTATTTAATTTGCGGGGGCGGTAGGGGGCGTGGCAAAATTTTTATAAATACAAAATGTGCGCGTTTACTAAGCAAATATACATACCAAATTTTGTGTCTCTAGTTGCTATAGTGTTTAAGAAAATCGGTTTTATATCATTTGCGGGGGCGGTAGGGGGCGTGGCAAACATTTGAAACAAACTCGATAAGCGTACATATGACACAAGTCTACATACCAAATTTGGTGGCTCTAGCTCTTATAGTCTCCGAGATCTAGGCGTTCATACAGACGGACGGACGGACGGACGGACGGACGGACAGACGGACGGACGGACGGACGGACGGACGGACGGACGGACAGACGGACATGGCTAGATCGTCTCGGCTGTTGATGCTGATCAAGAATATATATACTTTATGGGGTCGGAAAAGCTTCCTTCTGCCTGTTACATACATTTTAGCGACTTTAATATACCATTTCACCCTATGGGTGTATGGTATAAAAAGTGCGCAATTACTAAGCAAATATACATACCAACTATGGTGTCTCTAGCTAGAACAGTTTTTGAGAAAATCGGTTTTATTTAATTTGCGGGGGCGGTAGAGGGCGTGGCAGAAATTTTTACAAACACAAAATGTGCGCATTTACTTAGCAAATATACATACCAAATTTTGTGTCTCTAGATGCTATAGTGTTTGAGAAAATCGGTTTTATATAATTTGCGGTATGAACACCTAGATCTCGGAGACTATAAGAGCTAAAGCCACCAAATTTGGTATGTAGACTCGTGTAGTATGTAGACTGATCAAGTTTATTTCAAATTTCTGCCACGCCCCCTACCGTCCCCGCAAATTATATAAAACCGATTTTCTCAAACACTACAGCAACTAGAGACACAAAATTTGGTATGTATATTTGCTAAGTAAATGCGCACATTTTGTATTTGTAAAAATTTTGCCACGACCCCTACCGCCCCCGCAAATTAAATAAAACCAATTTTCTCAAAAACTATTCTAGCTAGAGACACCATAGTTGCTACGTATATTTGCTTAGTAATTGCGCACATTTTTGATGTGTTAAGATTTTGCACGCCCCTTTCCGCCCCCGTAATTTGAAAAAACTCGATTATTTCTAGGGTGCTCATATGCTTGAGTCATTCTCATCGGATTTGCCGAAGCTTTCGGACGAGCGAAATACTAAGATATGCTTCTAAAAAGCATGCAAACAGATTTTTTTAAAAATACGAAAATGCATTGGTTATTATAAATTTAAAATATTTGTTTTACTGGTGTATGGTATATCCAAGTCGGCGAGACGACTTACTTACTTCATTTTTTTTTTAACGGCGATCTCCTATTTATAATCTGTCCTTTTGTGGGCAATAAGTAAATTGTGGGGCGTGACAGTGACTTAGGGAATTGAATTTTACAACAAATATAACAGAATATGATGTTTATGCAAAATCGTTGTGAGGACTAGGGTATTTAAGGTGTTTAAGGGTTATGTGTGTGGAAGGGAGGGGAGGCGTTGGTGGTGGGAGTCAGTGAGCTGATCACTCCTCTTTTTATGGCAAATGTAACGTGCGCTGACTTCTCTGTGTTATGTTCCATCTTTGTAGCCATGCACCAGTGGAATCAATTTGATCTTGCATTAGATTGCCAGCAGTCTGTGAAGATTGATCCACGGCTAAAAAGGCAGTGACATCCGCATAGGTGGCAGTGAGAACCGGTGGGTCCGGATGGGTCGGCATGTCGGCAGTGTAGATTGTATACAATATAGGGCCCAGCACGCTGCCCTGGGGGACTCCTGCTCTTATGGTCTTGATTTCAGAGGTGTAATCACCGCATCTCACATAGAACATCCTATGGGAAAGATAGGAGCGCAGCCACATATAGTGTGCCAAACCCTATGCAGTACTTCTTCTCCTCAAATGCCTCTAGTATTTTACCCATGATCCTGTAGCACTGCTCCGGTGTGCCATGGCACTCTCTGAAGCCAAACTGGTGATCGGGGATCAAATCTATCCAGTGTTGGCCGCATTCTACGCACAAATAGTCTCTCAACTATACTGCCAATAGACTGATCGGACGATATGAGGCGAGATTGGCTGCAGGTTTCCCAGGTTTTTGGATCAGGATGATTTCGGCGCACTTCCACTGGGAGGGAAAGTGTCTCATCAGGAAGCATTTGTTTATAATGTTGAGGAGAAGCTGATTTGCATGCGTCAATGCCATCATATCCAGGCGATTTGGACGACTTTAGCCTCGCGATCTCAGCGAGCAGTTCATCTGTTTCTACGTGCCATATGGGGAGAGCCATTTGGCAGGGGACATCTAGGAACTCTAGCGTTTGGCCAGCTTCAGACAAATGGTTGCAATCCCTTGTGTGGTGCAATCCCTTGATGACAATGCGGTATGCGCGCTCGTCCTTTGGCTGAAATGTTTGAAATAGCTTCGACTTTTCAATTAAGAAGTTATTGAGCTTAGTGAAGCTCTCTTTGTCTGTTGTATTTATCCTCACACATCCGTCTCTGCCCGACTTATAAGTAAATTTCTGCTTTCCAATGACCGCAGATATGTCCGATATCATGTCCTTTATGTTAACAACACCCGGAACAAAGATTGGGGGAGGGGGCTTTATTATCCGCACAGGTGCTGTGGGGGCTGTTCTTGGATTACAGATGCCATTTCATCATCATCATCCTCCTCTTCCTCATCATTTGAGAGAATGTGGAATCTGTTGCTGCTACTTGTAGCTTCCTTGTTGTCAATATTCGGAGCATTGGTGATACCGGATTGCTGCCTTGTGTGCAATGGGGTTTTTCTTTTCATTTCCCCAGGCTCGGTGCTTGAGGAGCTATTGTCGCTTTCGCTCGTATAGATGTCTCTCTTAGCCTGTTTTGGCGTTGAGGCACCTTTTACATGTTCGGTCTGCACTGACTTTGGCTTTGGGTTATACTGCCAGGATGGTGATGATGGTAATGGTGCGTTGGTTGTGGATGGAGAGTCCATTATGCCTATTAAGGCCACCTCCGCCCACAAGTCTGTGGTACTTTTAATCTCTAGGGACACGTCCGCACGCTCCGAGAATGTACTAACACACTAACACTTGCGTAACTTCTCACACAGTCAGCCTGTCAGAAAATTTTATTTTGCTGTTCAAAAGAAAATTGTCGAATTTTCTATTAATCCACGTTGTATCGTCAGCGTTTGTTCGGCTTTTGGACGCAATTTTACAATCAATTAATTAATAATCAATTTCTTTAGTTATCAATTAATTATTAATAATTAATTTATTTACAGAACTCACTCACACTTGTTATTTTTATACCATACACCCATAAGGTGAAATGGTATATTAAAGTCGCCAAAATGTATGTAACAGGCAGAAGGAAGCTTTTCCGACCCCATAAAGTATATATATTCTTGTAGCGTTGCGTCTGTATGTGTGCATGCGTGTGCTCTATTGAATTAATGATGACGTAGTGGCAGCAAGCCGAAGCGATTTATATCGGCTGTAACTTGTGTTCTATTTATCCGATCAGATTCAAATTTTGGGATCTGAGATTTTATATGAAATACTATCATATTGGTAAATTTCATGGTGATACTCCAATTTTTGGAAAAAAGTTTCCTCCAGAGCTATATGATATAGTGGTACTCCAATTTTTGCAAAAATGTTTCCTCCAGAGCTATATGATATAGTGGTCCGATTCTCCCAATTTTCATACTTTATTTTTCCCAGGTAATAAAAAGCGCCAAAAAAAATTTCATCCCGATAGCTCTTAAGATGGCTGAGTAAAACGCATATGCACAGACGGACATGGCTATATCAACTCAGCTTCTCATGCTGATCAAGAATATATATACTTTATAGGGTCGGAAACGTCTCCTTCTGTGCGTTACAAACATCTGACCAATTTTATAATACCCTCTGCAAGGGTATAAAAATATGTCTCCAAATTTATGTTTCTTGAAAGAAGTAAACAACAACAAAGTCAACGACTACAAAAATTATGCACATCAGTCCAAGAAATACCAAAGACAGACAGTTTTTTGGTTATCGGCATATAAATGTGGGTGGTTTATCTCAGTCGTTTTCAGATTTTATTGATTTGATTTGATTAAAATGAATAAATTTAAATGGTTGTTTTACAGATAAAATGATAAAATAGCCAAGTTATGCATATAAACGTTTTTCCATATGGCCGGAGTTGGCCGTTGGCTGGTGGGGGCGCTAGGGTGCTCATTTGCTTGAGTGAGCGAAATACTAAGATAGGCTTGTAAAAAGCATGTGAACAGTTTTTTAAATACGAAAATGCATTGGTTATTACAAATTTAAAATATTTTGTTTTACTGGTGTATGATATACCTAAGTCGTCGAGACGACTTACTTACTTCATTTTTAAAACTATAATTCACACATTTTCTTTATTATTTGACCCACTGTATGTTCGTGATTTAGAGGAAATAAGTTTGTTCTACAAAAATCCAAATAAGCGAGGAAAGTGAGGCAAAATCTGATAGTTAGGCAGCCGTGCAATGATTTCGCGTTTGTTGTGCAGCGGTTGGGTGAAAATGTTCAGTTTACAGAACGAGGCCGAAAAAATGTAGCAAATTTTTTTGAGCTTTGTGTGCAGCTGCCGTTTTTTTCTGCATATGAAATTAATGCAAATTTGCATGTGTGTGTGTGTGTGCGGTCGTTTCTTCCTAAATACAGTTATAATTATGCGCACGCATTTTTAATTAAGTTTTGCACTGGGACGGTCCCCGGTTTTCTTTTTTATCCTTATTGTTGGTTTCGCTTGGCTTTGGTTTAGCTAAATATTATGCATACGCCCTGTTAAATTGCATTAATTTGAGCCGCTCTTCCGCCTGTGTTCGTGTTTGTCAAAAAATTACATATATTAAACATTTTGTTATCTTGAATATTATGCAACTCGCGTACCGCTTGTAACTGCTCGTAGATGCTTCAAAGTTTATTTGAGTTAAATACGAGAGAAGATGGCAAAAGAGATGTTAAGAGTCCTCTGTGACAACATTTTTCATTGTACAAATAAAAAGAGATTTTTGTTTGTTGCTAAAATTCAGAATTAAATTCACCTGAAATTGAATATTTATGAAAATTGGTAGAATCGGACCACTATATCATATAGCTCTGGAGGAAACATTTTTGCAAAAATTGGAGTATCGCCGTGAAATTTACCATTATGATAGTTTATATATAAAATCTCAGATCCCAAAATTTGAATCTGATCGGATAAATAGAACATAAGTTACAGTCGATATAAATCGCTGCCTGCTGCCTACTACGTCATCGCTCGAATCATCGCGAATCGCGGCATGCGGCATGGGAGAAGAAGAAGAAATTGAAATGATATTTGAAAGGTTCTGTGCATTAATGAATTGAGATACAGAAAAAGAGTTTGGCCATGGACTGCAAGGGTATATAAACTTCGGCATAGCCGATGATAGCTCATTTGATATTTTCTTTTCTAACAAGTTATTAGATTTTAAGAAAGATTCTAAACTGACTGATTTTTGCTGCTTTATCAACGATTTCAATCAACGTGCTTTGTCTTATTAAAATTGGGTGATTTGGCACTGATGTTTCGAGGATATATGTACTTGGAATATTCAAAAGTTATTTATTATTCTGGACGAATTCACAAATTTACGGACGGGGAAATATAATGTTTAAATTCACAAAGCTTGGTGTGGTTTAACGGGGGAACGTAAATGGAAAAAAATTCTATAAAGTGATTGGGCTATACTAAACACATTTGTTTTTTATGTCAATAAGAATGTCTGCAAGGACGATCAATGCAATAAGGATGCTTGGAAAAAAAGAGCTGAAATTGAGAAGAGGGATTTACTTAGAGTTACTTAGAAACTTGCATCTAGGAATTTAAAAAAAATCGTACACCCATAGTGTGAAATGGTATATTAAAGTCGACAAAATAGATGTAACAGGCAGAAGGAAGCTTTTCCGACCCCATAAAGTATATATATTCTTGATCAGCATCAACAGCCGAGACGATCTAGCCATGTCCGACCGCCGGTCCGTCCGTCCGTCCTTCTGTATGAACACCTAGATCTCGGAGACTATAAGAGCTAGAGCCACCAAATTTGGTATGTAGGCTCATGTAGTATGTAGAGTGAACAAGTTTATCTCAAATTTCTGCCACGCCCCCTACCGCCCCCGCAAATTATATAATACCGATTTTCTTAAACACTATTCTAGCTAGAGACACCATAGTTGGAATGTATATTTGCTTAGTAATTGCGCACATTTTTTATGTGTAATGATTTAGCCACGCCCCTTTCCGCCCCCGTAATTTGAAAAAACTCAATTATCTCCCGTAGTTTTCTACCTTGTGCAATTAATTTTAGCACACTTAAATTTGATACTATCAAGCAAAACACCAAATTTGATCAAAATCGGAATAAAAATAGCCAGGATATGCATATTAACGTTTTTCCATATGGCCGGAGTTGGCCGTTGGCTGGTGGGGGCGCTACGGTGTTCGTATGCTTGAGTGAGCGAAATTCTGACAATAAGAATGCTCGTAAAAAAAATGTGAACAGATTTTTTTAAAAATACGAAAATGCATTTGTTATTATGAATTTGAAATATTTGTTTTACTGGTGTATGATATACCTAAGTCGGCGAGACGACTCACTTACTTCATTTATTTTTGGATTCGTGTTTAAATTAAAAGTTTCAGGCGTGGGGCGCAGCCCCATATCGTATTGGCAGAAATTGCTTTTGAACAGATTCAATTTTACTTTGGTGCGTCTCATATTGAGGTGACCATATGCAAGATCCGTACTCTAAGCAAGGACGGATTAAAGAAGTATACAGAATTTTGGTTGTGTACGGATCGTCAAACTCTTTTGACCACCGTTTCACAAACCCAAGAACATTCATAGCTTTACTAACTAATTTTACAGCCGTTGAGGTTTAATAGGTTGGTTTCACATCAACTCTGAAGATCATTAAAATCCGATTGAAGTAGGCAAGAAGACGATATGTCTTTAAAACTGGAGTAAAGCTTGACATCATCCGCGTACATAAGCACCCGAGAATGTGACACTACCAATGGAAGATCATTTATAAAAAGAGTGGATAGCAATGGACCCAAATGACTACCCTGAGGTACTCCAGAGATCACTTGGATGGCCTTAGAAAATGAAGACTTAAAGAGGACGTTTTGTGTACGATTAGAAAGATATTGAAGAATCCAATCTTGCGAAAGGCTGGGGATGCCAAGTGCGTTTAACTTATATAAAAGCAGAGTATGATTACGTTCTTCAAGTCAAAGGCCTTGCTGAAGTCAGTATAAATGACGTCAGTTTACACGGCAGTCTTGTACCCTTTGATTGAGTGAGATTTAAAATCTAATAGGTTAGTAGTTGTCTATCTACGTTTTTTAAACCCATGTTAAGATGACGAAATGATTGAGCTACAAAAATGCTGCAATTGAGATGTTATTATTTTCTCAAATGCTTTGGGTATGGCAGACAATTTAGAAATACCCCTATAATTGGAGGCTTCGGACTTCTTCCCCTTTTTATGAAGAGGAATTATATATGATTCCTTCCAGATAGGCGGGAAGGCGGAAGATGTGACGGAAAGTATAAACAACTTAAGTATTCGCTTACATAGGGCCTCTGCGCAAAACCTTAATACGCAGCCTGGTATTCCATCAGGGCCAGGTGCATATATTGGTTTGACGGAGCTGAGCACACTAAGAACCGAACTTTCATCAAACACAGGTTCTAAAATGCAATTAGACGATTGCAAGTGATGAGTTTAAGGAGGATTTGCTTGATAAATCGAACAGGAAAAAGTTCTTTTGAAAAAATCAGCAAACATATCGGCAATTGCCTGATCATTGTCAGCTTTATTGTTTTCGAAAGACAAGTAAGATGTCTTACGTTTAACATTGACAAATTTATAAAATTGCTTAGGATCGCGAGAAAACCTAAGTATACATCGCTGAAGATAATCCTTATAGCAATGTGAATTCAGCACCATAAAATTTTATCGAGCAACTACATATAGGGAAGTTATAAATCTTTTATAACATCTTGATTTCAAATTACATAACTCACAAGAACCAAGGAGGTCTATCAGACCATCCTTGAGTCACACGCGGGACACAAACATCAAAGAACGACTCAAGAGTTTTATAGAAGACAGAAATGGCAGAGTCCATATCAGTGCAAGTATACAGATATGTCCAATCATTAGTTATCAAGTGTTTTTTAAGTTTAGTAAAGTTTGCCTTGCGAAAACATCGGGTTGGAGGCATCGAGTTATTATGTCGAGACATAACCCCAAAAGGAAGGTCAATTACATCCAGAGTTGGATGGAAGTTGTCTTCAGGGATAACTAAGGGATCAGTCCTGGAAACATCGCAGTTGGAAGAATCCAGCACAAATACCAGATCTAAATTAAAATCTCCCAGAACAACGAGCAAGTCTTTGTCAGAGAGATATGAGGAAATAAGTTGAATAGCTTGCAAAAGGTGAGTGTATACTGCCAAGTCGGACTGTGGTGGAATAAACGAACAAGTAATATAGGCAGAAAAAGAATGAAACCAAATTTTAACTCAAACAACTTTGATCTCCTGATTGGAGGACTGGATAATTTCAGACGAGAAGGACGAGTCAACAGCGATCAAAACACCACCACCATTACGGATAGTCCGATCATGTCTATATAATAAATATTTTGAGGGGAAAATTGAAGCATCGGCAATATCAGGCTTCAGCCAAGTCTCAGTAAAGGCAGGAATATGAAAGTCAAAAGCTAAACTATCTACATAGAGTCTAGAGAGTTTAGACTTTAGTCCCCGTACGTTCTGATAGGCCAGAGTTAGGGACGAAATATAGTCTGACGAATTTCGTAAAACCATCAATAATAACAAACAAGTGCTTTTTGCTTCTGCCTGATGCTATAGGACCACAATGAATACTGTGCAATATTCCTTCCTCTTTTCCAGACTTTGGCGAATACGCAACATATTTTAAGCAATTGCTAATGTGTTTCACAACATTCTCCTTTATGTTAGGAAACCAATAATTTATCCTCAGCAAATTCCAACTTTCTTTTTATTTCCTGCAACTTTTCGTCCCTGTTCTGGCATATACATAACAAGATTGTCTTCAAAACTATTTGTATCTACAACAAGTATGTTCGTACATCTACTAAGCGCATCTACATGTTGCATCTGTTTGCCTGCCCTGTGCACTACTTCATAATCATAATTCTGTAGCTCAAGAGCCCATCTCGCAATTCTTGGGTTTAATTCAATTCGATTGAGAGTGAGAGTTACTGAATTACAATCTGTAAGTACTTCAAAATATCTTCCCTGTAAATACACTCTGAACCTGCGGACTGCATATACTATTGCCAAGGTCTCTAATTCGAAACTGTGGTAGATTGATTCTACATCAGACGTCCGTTTTGAGAAATAAAAAACAGGGTGAAGTTTTTTGTCTTCTTTCAAGCTATGGCATTTGATGGCATTAATTTGAAGGGACAAAGCCTGAAAATAAGGCGTCCACATGATTATCAACCAATGCCTGGCATCACGGATACGCCGGCCATAAAGCCCGCAGTTGTTTCTAGTGGAGTTATATCGACAGTGGTTCCTGACTCGCCCCACAAAATATTTATTGGAGGTCTACCAAACTATTTAAATGACGATCAGGTTAAGGAATTGTTGCTGTCATTTGGCAAATTAAGAGCATTCAATGTAGTAAAAGACGCAGCAACTGGCTTAAGTAAAGGTTACTCCTTTTGCGAATACGTAGATCTAAACATTACCGATCAGTCAATTGCCGGTCTAAACGGCATGCAGTTAGGTGACAAGAAACTCATTGTTCAAAGGGCCAGTGTTGGAGCGAAGAATGCACAAAATGGGGCTAATACAACGCAATCCGTAATGCTGCAAGTGCCAGGTCTATCTACAGTTGTTACCTCTGGACCACCCACTGAAGTGCTCTGCCTCTGACTAGGGTATTTAAGGTGTTTAAGGGTTATGTGTGTGGAAGGGAGGGGAGGCGTTGGTGGTGGGAGTCAGTGAGCTGATCACTCCTCTTTTTATGGCAAATGTAACGTGCGCTGACTTCTCTGTGTTATGTTCCATCTTTGTAGCCATGCACCAGTGGAATCAATTTGATCTTGCATTAGATTGCCAGCAGTCTGTGAAGATTGATCCACGGCTAAAAAGGCAGTGACATCCGCATAGGTGGCAGTGAGAACCGGTGGGTCCGGATGGGTCGGCATGTCGGCAGTGTAGATTGTATACAATATAGGGCCCAGCACGCTGCCCTGGGGGACTCCTGCTCTTATGGTCTTGATTTCAGAGGTGTAATCACCGCATCTCACATAGAACATCCTATGGGAAAGATAGGAGCGCAGCCACATATAGTGTGCCAAACCCTATGCAGTACTTCTTCTCCTCAAATGCCTCTAGTATTTTACCCATGATCCTGTAGCACTGCTCCGGTGTGCCATGGCACTCTCTGAAGCCAAACTGGTGATCGGGGATCAAATCTATCCAGTGTTGGCCGCATTCTACGCACAAATAGTCTCTCAACTATACTGCCAATAGACTGATCGGACGATATGAGGCGAGATTGGCTGCAGGTTTCCCAGGTTTTTGGATCAGGATGATTTCGGCGCACTTCCACTGGGAGGGAAAGTGTGTCATCAGGAAGCATTTGTTTATAATGTTGAGGAGAAGCTGATTTGCATGCGTCAATGCCATCATATCCAGGCGATTTGGACGACTTTAGCCTCGCGATCTCAGCGAGCAGTTCATCTGTTTCTACGTGCCATATGGGGAGAGCCATTTGGCAGGGGACATCTAGGAACTCTAGCGTTTGGCCAGCTTCAGACAAATGGTTGCAATCCCTTGTGTGGTGCAATCCCTTGATGACAATGCGGTATGCGCGCTCGTCCTTTGGCTGAAATGTTTGAAATAGCTTCGACTTTTCAATTAAGAAGTTTTTGAGCTTAGTGAAGCTCTCTTTGTCTGTTGTATTTATCCTCACACATCCGTCTCTGCCCGACTTATAAGTAAATTTCTGCTTTCCAATGACCGCAGATATGTCCGATATCATGTCCTTTATGTTAACAACACCCGGAACAAAGATTGGGGGAGGGGGCTTTATTATCCGCACAGGTGCTGTGGGGGCTGTTCTTGGATTACAGATGCCATTTCATCATCATCATCCTCCTCTTCCTCATCATTTGAGAGAATGTGGAATCTGTTGCTGCTACTTGTAGCTTCCTTGTTGTCAATTGCTGCCTTGTGTGCAATGGGGTTTTTCTTTTCATTTCCCCAGGCTCGGTGCTTGAGGAGCTATTGTCGCTTTCGCTCGTATAGATGTCTCTCTTAGCCTGTTTTGGCGTTGAGGCACCTTTTACATGTTCGGTCAGGATGGTGATGATGGTAATGGTGCGTTGGTTGTGGATGGAGAGTCCATTATGCCTATTAAGGCCACCTCCGCCCACAAGTCTGTGGTACTTTTAATCTCTAGGGACACGTCCGCACGCTCCGAGAATGTACTAACACACTAACACTTGCGTAACTTCTCACACAGTCAGCCTGTCAGAAAATTTTATTTTGCTGTTCAAAAGAAAATTGTCGAATTTTCTATTAATCCACGTTGTATCGTCAGCGTTTGTTCGGCTTTTGGACGCAATTTTACAATCAATTAATTAATAATCAATTTCTTTAGTTATCAATTAATTATTAATAATTAATTTATTTACAGAACTCACTCACACTTGTTATTTTTATACCATACACCCATAAGGTGAAATGGTATATTAAAGTCGCCAAAATGTATGTAACAGGCAGAAGGAAGCTTTTCCGACCCCATAAAGTATATATATTCTTGTAGCGTTGCGTCTGTATGTGTGCATGCGTGTGCTCTATTGAATTAATGATGACGTAGTGGCAGCAAGCCGAAGCGATTTATATCGGCTGTAACTTGTGTTCTATTTATCCGATCAGATTCAAATTTTGGGATCTGAGATTTTATATGAAATACTATCATATTGGTAAATTTCATGGTGATACTCCAATTTTTGGAAAAAAGTTTCCTCCAGAGCTATATGATATAGTGGTACTCCAATTTTTGCAAAAATGTTTCCTCCAGAGCTATATGATATAGTGGTCCGATTCTCCCAATTTTCATACTTTATTTTTCCCAGGTAATAAAAAGCGCCAAAAAAATTTCATCCCGATAGCTCTTAAGATGGCTGAGTAAAACGCATATGCACAGACGGACATGGCTATATCAACTCAGCTTCTCATGCTGATCAAGAATATATATACTTTATAGGGTCGGAAACGTCTCCTTCTGTGCGTTACAAACATCTGACCAATTTTATAATACCCTCTGCAAGGGTATAAAAATATGTCTCCAAATTTATGTTTCTTGAAAGAAGTAAACAACAACAAAGTCAACGACTACAAAAATTATGCACATCAGTCCAAGAAATACCAAAGACAGACAGTTTTTTGGTTATCGGCATATAAATGTGGGTGGTTTATCTCAGTCGTTTTCAGATTTTATTGATTTGATTTGATTAAAATGAATAAATTTAAATGGTTGTTTTACAGATAAAATGATAAAATAGCCAAGTTATGCATATAAACGTTTTTCCATATGGCCGGAGTTGGCCGTTGGCTGGTGGGGGCGCTAGGGTGCTCATTTGCTTGAGTGAGCGAAATACTAAGATAGGCTTGTAAAAAGCATGTGAACAGTTTTTTTAAATACGAAAATGCATTGGTTATTACAAATTTAAAATATTTTGTTTTACTGGTGTATGATATACCTAAGTCGTCGAGACGACTTACTTACTTCATTTTTAAAACTATAATTCACACATTTTCTTTATTATTTGACCCACTGTATGTTCGTGATTTAGAGGAAATAAGTTTGTTCTACAAAAATCCAAATAAGCGAGGAAAGTGAGGCAAAATCTGATAGTTAGGCAGCCGTGCAATGATTTCGCGTTTGTTGTGCAGCGGTTGGGTGAAAATGTTCAGTTTACAGAACGAGGCCGAAAAAAATGTAGCAAATTTTTTGAGCTTTGTGTGCAGCTGCCGTTTTTTTCTGCATATGAAATTAATGCAAATTTGCATGTGTGTGTGTGTGTGCGGTCGTTTCTTCCTAAATACAGTTATAATTATGCGCACGCATTTTTAATTAAGTTTTGCACTGGGACGGTCCCCGGTTTTCTTTTTTATCCTTATTGTTGGTTTCGCTTGGCTTTGGTTTAGCTAAATATTATGCATACGCCCTGTTAAATTGCATTAATTTGAGCCGCTCTTCCGCCTGTGTTCGTGTTTGTCAAAAAATTACATATATTAAACATTTTGTTATCTTGAATATTATGCAACTCGCGTACCGCTTGTAACTGCTCGTAGATGCTTCAAAGTTTATTTGAGTTAAATACGAGAGAAGATGGCAAAAGAGATGTTAAGAGTCCTCTGTGACAACATTTTTCATTGTACAAATAAAAAGAGATTTTTGTTTGTTGCTAAAATTCAGAATTAAATTCACCTGAAATTGAATATTTATGAAAATTGGTAGAATCGGACCACTATATCATATAGCTCTGGAGGAAACATTTTTGCAAAAATTGGAGTATCGCCGTGAAATTTACCATTATGATAGTTTATATATAAAATCTCAGATCCCAAAATTTGAATCTGATCTGATAAATAGAACATAAGTTACAGTCGATATAAATCGCTGCCTGCTGCCTACTACGTCATCGCTCGAATCATCGCGAATCGCGGCATGCGGCATGGGAGAAGAAGAAGAAATTGAAATGATATTTGAAAGGTTCTGTGCATTAATGAATTGAGATACAGAAAAAGAGTTTGGCCATGGACTGCAAGGGTATATAAACTTCGGCATAGCCGATGATAGCTCATTTGATATTTTCTTTTCTAACAAGTTATTAGATTTTAAGAAAGATTCTAAACTGACTGATTTTTGCTGCTTTATCAACGATTTCAATCAACGTGCTTTGTCTTATTAAAATTGGGTGATTTGGCACTGATGTTTCGGGGATATATGTACTTGGAATATTCAAAAGTTATTTATTATTCTGGACGAATTCACAAATTTACGGACGGGGAAATATAATGTTTAAATTCACAAAGCTTGGTGTGGTTTAACGGGGGAACGTAAATGGAAAAAAATTCTATAAAGTGATTGGGCTATACTAAACACATTTGTTTTTTATGTCAATAAGAATGTCTGCAAGGACGATCAATGCAATAAGGATGCTTGGAAAAAAAGAGCTGAAAGTGAGAAGAGGGATTTACTTAGAGTTACTTAGAAACTTGCATCTAGGAATTTAAAAAAATCGTACACCCATAGTGTGAAATGGTATATTAAAGTCGACAAAATAGATGTAACAGGCAGAAGGAAGCTTTTCCGACCCCATAAAGTATATATATTCTTGATCAGCATCAACAGCCGAGACGATCTAGCCATGTCCGACCGCCGGTCCGTCCGTCCGTCCTTCTGTATGAACACCTAGATCTCGGAGACTATAAGAGCTAGAGCCACCAAATTTGGTATGTAGGCTCATGTAGTATGTAGAGTGAACAAGTTTATCTCAAATTTCTGCCACGCCCCCTACCGCCCCCGCAAATTATATAATACCGATTTTCTTAAACACTATTCTAGCTAGAGACACCATAGTTGGAATGTATATTTGCTTAGTAATTGCGCACATTTTTTATGTGTAATGATTTAGCCACGCCCCTTTCCGCCCCCGTAATTTGAAAAAACTCAATTATCTCCCGTAGTTTTCTACCTTGTGCAATTAATTTTAGCACACTTAAATTTGATACTATCAAGCAAAACACCAAATTTGATCAAAATCGGAATAAAAATAGCCAGGATATGCATATTAACGTTTTTCCATATGGCCGGAGTTGGCCGTTGGCTGGTGGGGGCGCTACGGTGTTCGTATGCTTGAGTGAGCGAAATACTGACAATAAGAATGCTCGTAAAAAAAATGTGAACAGATTTTTTAAAAATACGAAAATGCATTTGTTATTATGAATTTGAAATATTTGTTTTACTGGTGTATGATATACCTAAGTCGGCGAGACGACTCACTTACTTCATTTATTTTTGGATTCGTGTTTAAATTAAAAGTTTCAGGCGTGGGGCGCAGCCCCATATCGTATTGGCAGAAATTGCTTTTGAACAGATTCAATTTTACTTTGGTGCGTCTCATATTGAGGTGACCATATGCAAGATCCGTACTCTAAGCAAGGACGGATTAAAGAAGTATACAGAATTTTGGTTGTGTACGGATCGTCAAACTCTTTTGACCACCGTTTCACAAACCCAAGAACATTCATAGCTTTACTAACTAATTTTACAGCCGTTGAGGTTTAATAGGTTGGTTTCACATCAACTCTGAAGATCATTAAAATCCGATTGAAGTAGGCAAGAAGACGATATGTCTTTAAAACTGGAGTAAAGCTTGACATCATCCGCGTACATAAGCACCCGAGAATGTGACACTACCAATGGAAGATCATTTATAAAAAGAGTGGATAGCAATGGACCCAAATGACTACCCTGAGGTACTCCAGAGATCACTTGGATGGCCTTAGAAAATGAAGACTTAAAGAGGACGTTTTGTGTACGATTAGAAAGATATTGAAGAATCCAATCTTGCGAAAGGCTGGGGATGCCAAGTGCGTTTAACTTATATAAAAGCAGAGTATGATTACGTTCTTCAAGTCAAAGGCCTTGCTGAAGTCAGTATAAATGACGTCAGTTTACACGGCAGTCTTGTACCCTTTGATTGAGTGAGATTTAAAATCTAATAGGTTAGTAGTTGTCTATCTACGTTTTTTAAACCCATGTTAAGATGACGAAATGATTGAGCTACAAAAATGCTGCAATTGAGATGTTATTATTTTCTCAAATGCTTTGGGTATGGCAGACAATTTAGAAATACCCCTATAATTGGAGGCTTCGGACTTCTTCCCCTTTTTATGAAGAGGAATTATATGATTCCTTCCAGATAGGCGGGAAGGCGGAAGATGTGACGGAAAGTATAAACAACTTAAGTATTCGCTTACATAGGGCCTCTGCGCAAAACCTTAATACGCAGCCTGGTATTCCATCAGGGCCAGGTGCATATATTGGTTTGACGGAGCTGAGCACACTAAGAACCGAACTTTCATCAAACACAGGTTCTAAAATGCAATTAGACGATTGCAAGTGATGAGTTTAAGGAGGATTTGCTTGATAAATCGAACAGGAAAAAGTTCTTTTGAAAAAATCAGCAAACATATCGGCAATTGCCTGATCATTGTCAGCTTTATTGTTTTCGAAAGACAAGTAAGATGTCTTACGTTTAACATTGACAAATTTATAAAATTGCTTAGGATCATGAGAAAACCTAAGTATACATCGCTGAAGATAATCCTTATAGCAATGTGAATTCAGCACCATAAAATTTTATCGAGCAACTACATATAGGGAAGTTATAAATCTTTTATAACATCTTGATTTCAAATTACATAACTCACAAGAACCAAGGAGGTCTATCAGACCATCCTTGAGTCACACGCGGGACACAAACATCAAAGAACGACTCAAGAGTTTTATAGAAGACAGAAATGGCAGAGTCCATATTAGTGCAAGTATACAGATATGTCCAATCATTAGTTATCAAGAGTTTTTTAAGTTTAGTAAAGTTTGCCTTGCGAAAACATCGGGTTGGAGGCATCGAGTTATTATGTCGAGACATAACCCCAAAAGGAAGGTCAATTACATCCAGAGTTGGATGGAAGTTGTCTTCAGGGATAACTAAGGGATCAGTCCTGGAAACATCGCAGTTGGAAGAATCCAGCACAAATACCAGATCTAAATTAAAATCTCCCAGAACAACGAGCAAGTCTTTGTCAGAGAGATATGAGGAAATAAGTTGAATAGCTTGCAAAAGGTGAGTGTATACTGCCAAGTCGGACTGTGGTGGAATAAACGAACAAGTAATATAGGCAGAAAAAGAATGAAACCAAATTTTAACTCAAACAACTTTGATCTCCTGATTGGAGGACTGGATAATTTCAGACGAGAAGGACGAGTCAACAGCGATCAAAACACCACCACCATTACGGATAGTCCGATCATGTCTATATAATAAATATTTTGAGGGGAAAATTGAAGCATCGGCAATATCAGGCTTCAGCCAAGTCTCAGTAAAGGCAGGAATATGAAAGTCAAAAGCTAAACTATCTACATAGAGTCTAGAGAGTTTAGACTTTAGTCCCCGTACGTTCTGATAGGCCAGAGTTAGGGACGAAATATAGTCTGACGAATTTCGTAAAACCATCAATAATAACAAACAAGTGCTTTTTGCTTCTGCCTGATGCTATAGGACCACAATGAATACTGTGCAATATTCCTTCCTCTTTTCCAGACTTTGGCGAATACGCAACATATTTTAAGCAATTGCTAATGTGTTTCACAACATTCTCCTTTATGTTAGGAAACCAATAATTTATCCTCAGCAAATTCCAACTTTCTTTTTATTTCCTGCAACTTTTCGTCCCTGTTCTGGCATATACATAACAAGATTGTCTTCAAAACTATTTGTATCTAAGTATGTTCGTACATCTACTAAGCGCATCTACATGTTGCATCTGTTTGCCTGCCCTGTGCACTACTTCATAATCATAATTCTGTAGCTCAAGAGCCCATCTCGCAATTCTTGGGTTTAATTCAATTCGATTGAGAGTGAGAGTTACTGAATTACAATCTGTAAGTACTTCAAAATATCTTCCCTGTAAATACACTCTGAACCTGCGGACTGCATATACTATTGCCAAGGTCTCTAATTCGAAACTGTGGTAGATTGATTCTACATCAGACGTCCGTTTTGAGAAATAAAAAACAGGGTGAAGTTTTTTGTCTTCTTTCAAGCTATGGCATTTGATGGCATTAATTTGAAGGGACAAAGCCTGAAAATAAGGCGTCCACATGATTATCAACCAATGCCTGGCATCACGGATACGCCGGCCATAAAGCCCGCAGTTGTTTCTAGTGGAGTTATATCGACAGTGGTTCCTGACTCGCCCCACAAAATATTTATTGGAGGTCTACCAAACTATTTAAATGACGATCAGGTTAAGGAATTGTTGCTGTCATTTGGCAAATTAAGAGCATTCAATGTAGTAAAAGACGCAGCAACTGGCTTAAGTAAAGGTTACTCCTTTTGCGAATACGTAGATCTAAACATTACCGATCAGTCAATTGCCGGTCTAAACGGCATGCAGTTAGGTGACAAGAAACTCATTGTTCAAAGGGCCAGTGTTGGAGCGAAGAATGCACAAAATGGGGCTAATACAACGCAATCCGTAATGCTGCAAGTGCCAGGTCTATCTACAGTTGTTACCTCTGGACCACCCACTGAAGTGCTCTGCCTACTGAACATGGTCACACCCGATGAGTTACGCGACGAGGAGGAATATGAAGATATATTGGAGGACATCAAAGAGGAGTGCACAAAATATGGCGTAGTGCGTAGCGTGGAAATACCACGACCAATTGAAGGTGTCGAGGTACCCGGTTGCGGCAAAGTTTTTGTTGAATTCAATTCGGTTCTCGATTGCCAAAAGGCCCAACAGGCACTTACTGGGCGAAAGTTCAGCGATCGTGTCGTTGTTACTTCATACTTTGATCCCGATAAATACCATAGACGCGAATTTTAGACAAAAACAAAAAATTCAACATATTTCACACATTCAAATGAATAGAAATTCATTGACATTTCATGTCTTTTATCCAATAACCAATTGTTTTTTTTTTTTTTATTATTATTTAGCACTACGGTACTTTACCAATTATCAGGATATCTGGTTATTTATAAATTTGTAAATTCGAATAACTTTTTTCCTTACTTTAAATAAAAGTAAAGACATTTGCAAAAAAAGAAAAAAAAAACAATTATACTCAAAAACTTGATTATCTGTTAGAAATCCGTATCCGTAGAAATCCGTATGTTTGAAATTATAAACTTTGAAGAATAAAGATCATCCATAAAGTTAAAGTTAATAACATTGCCCCAAAGCCTAACGCGCTCGCATCACAATGCAGCTCTACTTTGTCCTTGTGGTTATAACAACGTCCAACACCGGCGATTCTACTAATTTATCTTTGAGCAACGAAAAACAATCTAGCTCTTCCTCTATCTTTCTTCAATAGGTCATAGAATGGTTTTGCAATTAACGAAAAGTTTCTAATAAAACGACGAAAATAAGAAGCCAATCCCAAGATACTTCTTACTGTGTGAACAATTGTTGGTATGGGAAAGTTCTTAACCGCCTCTACGCCCTTGTCATCGGCTCTAATGCCCTCTTCCGATATGAGAAATCCCAAGTATTTAATGCTTGACTGAAAGAACTCACACTTATCTATACGCAATTCCAGCTTGTTTCTGATTATCCTTCTAAAAACTTCTTTCAGTATACCCAGGTGCTCTTCGGCAGTTCTACTGGCCACCATGATATCGCCTTGATACACTATTACTTTACTATCTCTAATCATATCTGTAAAAATTTTGTTAACAA
>JAEIFP010001090.1:0-186180 GCA_018903935.1 Drosophila insularis | reverse complement strand
AATAAATAAAGAAAAAAGATAAGATACATATATATACATATTGAAAAAAAAAAAAAAATTAAAAAAAAAAATTATTAATGTAAAAAAAAAAAAAATTAATATAATTATTTCTAATTTACAAAAACATTTTTATTGATTAAAAAAAAAAAAATTAAAAATATACAACATAGTATTTAAGAAAAACAAATAAATAACTACATAATATTACGTTATTCTTTTAAAAAGGGAGGTGTTGTATGTTGTATGCCAAATGAGCATATGCCCACAGTATTGTAGAGTATACAATATAACAAGTGGTCATATGCTCAACATTAAAGTAAGAGTAACATACCAACACTTTGTTGCTATGTTTATGCACCCATTCATAATAGTAATATGATCCGCCACTTATGCGGACTGGCCGCTGAGCGTGGGATCGCTAGCGTAAGTACATATATGCTAATACGTACAAACATATATACTGCAACACACTCTCTCTCTCTGCCAGCGCCCTAAGCGGCAGAGTGTATTCAATACATATAAGATGTATAGGCTAAGACTAAAATATGAATAAACTGTCCAGACATTCGGGATCACCGCTCGAACAGAACAGTTGCGTTTCATTTAACTAAAACGGATTTATTAAAAGAACTTAATGCGCACATAACAATATAACCACCGCAGTATGTCTATCTCTTTCTTATTGTTCTCGAATGATCCGATCTGTGAATTGTAACGGACATTCTTTCATTTCTGCTTTACATTGGTTTTCTTGCTGCCTGCGCTGCAGCGAATGTTCTTACGCATAAGTTTAGTCTCTAATAAACCTGTACTCTAATAGGTTATGGGCCCACGCAGCAGAAAGTAAAACTGTGCGGGTTGGTCGGTGTGGCAACCCTGCCAGACCGATAACGAATATCGAAGAGATATCGGACGTAAGGTGGCAACGCTCGGGGACTTGGAGCGTGACAGCCAACAAGTGTAGATGTACAAAGAACTAAAGAATAAATTAATATTTAAATAAAGTATAATTAAACTATAAATTACGAGTTGTTACATTGGCGACGACTGGGAGAACTCGGTGGAAAAGCGAAACGTTAAACTAAGTTGAGTAGATTGAATTGTAATTCAATTTTTTCTTGTTAAGCGACTGTGGTGAAATAGCGCGAGTCGTACAGATGTACGAGGAGGCTACAAGAAATTGATACAAAGGTATCAAAATAGCGCGAATCATACAAATGTATGAGGAGGCTACAAGAAATTGATACAAAGGTATCAGAATGGCGCGAAACGTACAAAGGTACGAGGAGGCTACAAGAAAATTGATACAAAGGTATCAAAAGAAAAATTAGCACGAATCGTACAAATGTACGAGAAGGACACAGGAAGATGATACAAATGTATCAAAGTAGTGGTACAAATGTGCCAGGAGAGCACGATGGACGCAAATGTGTCTAGTGGCATATTCAATTGAATGTGTTACATATAAGAATAAACATAATTTTTGTTTATATTTTAGGTATTGGAACTTTCTTTTGAAAATCATGTCGGAAATAAAACCGTTCCTTTGCGACACGATTGACAAATCGCTACTCCGGCATGAGTGGGAAAAATGGCTAAGGTCTTTTACATTATATCTTGACGCGGAAGATATCACATCAATACCCAAGAAAAAGAGCAAGCTTTTACATTTGGGTGGCCCACAACTGCAAGAGATAATTTACAACATTCCCGGAGCGTTAGTTGAGTATGATGCTCAAGAAAACAATGATGTCTACAAAGTTTTAGTGGGCAAACGGGACGAATATTTTGCACCGTTAAGGAATTCATCGTTCGAGAGACACCTTTTTAGGAATTTGTCACCATTGGAAGGCGAGACATTCAACAGGTATGTAATTCGTCTGAGACAACAACTTGCAAAGTGTTCATATGGCACAACAAAGGCAGAAATTGAAGATATTTGTCTTGCCGATAAAATAATTGACTCATGGGCTTCAAATGACTTGAAGAAAAGATTTTTAGAGAAAGAGCAAAAGCTGAGTGATCTAATAGATACTCGTCAGGTCCATGAGCAAGTAAACAAGCACTCGAAAACTATGCTGGGTGAGGAGGTAAGCGACAGCGTCAACAATGTGGGCTTGAGGATAATGATGCTAATAATGGAAAATGTCCAGCGCGGGATAAAGTTTGCAAACGCTGCAATTTGCTTGGTCATTTTTCCAGGAAATGTAGAACTCGGAACTCCAATCCAAAGAGGCGCAAGGTATATGCAAATGTTCAAAGCGTCGAAGATCAAGTGAAAAGCTATGATGATGAGGACAAAGAGTTAGAAGAATACGATTTTACAGTAGAATATCTGAGAGGAAAAGATAATTTCGTGGCAGACGCTCTGTCCAGAATTACAATAACTGATTTAATTGATATGAATAAAAAAGTCCTGAAAGTCACTACCAGGCATCAAAGTAGACAACAAAATTTCTGCGCAGAAAACAAACAAGAACTATTGCCAAGGCAAAGTCTTGAAAAAGCTTCCAAGCCCAACGTATACGAAGTCATAACAAATGACGAGGTACGAAAAGTAGTGACCTTGCGAATGACAAATTCGACATGTTTATTGAAACATGGAAAAAAAGTTATAGCGAGAATAAATGTTAGCGATTTATACTCCAATGGAATTCTAGACTTAGGTCAGTTTTTCCAAAGGCTTGAATGGCAAGCCGGTGTATATAATATCAGCCAACTAAAAGTGGCACCGAGCGAAAAGATCTTTGAATCAATTTCGATAGATACTTTCAAACATATGGGCAACAAGAATTTAAAATCATTAAGAGTAGCGCTACTCAAGCCGGTGACCCAAATATACAATGAAAAATAAAAAGAAGCTATATTGTCTACATTTCATGACGATCCAATTCAAGGAGGTCACACAGGCATAAATAAAACGATAACAAAAATAAAAAGACAATATTATTGGAAAAACATGACAAATCATGTAAAAGAGTACATTAATAAATGTCCAAAATGCCTGACGTCGAAAACGACGAAACACACGAGATCACCTATGATAATTACAGAAACTCCACAATATTCTTTCGACAGAGTGATAGTAGACACAATTGGTCCACTACCACGTTCGGGAAATGGGAATGAATACGCAATCACTTTAATATGTGATTTGACAAAGTATTTAGTAGCAATTCCTATTGCAATTAAAAGTGCAACAACTGTCGCAAAAGCCATATTCGAATCTTTTATTCTGAAGTACGGTCCAATGAAGACGTTCATTACGGACATGGGAACAGAATACAAAAATTCCATTATAACTGACTTGTGCAAATATCTAAAAATAGATAACATAACATCTACAGCACACCACCACCAGACATTAGGTACCGTTGAAAGAAGTCATAGGACATTCAACGAGTACATTCGTTCATATATTTCAGTAGATAAAACTGATTGGGACGTATGGTTACAGTATTTCGTGTATTGTTTTAACACAACACCATCTGTAACTCATAATTATTGTCATTATGAACTAGTATTTGGAAGACAGAATAACTTACCAATACAATTTAATAGCATAGATAAAATAGAACCTATATATAATATAAAAGATTATTCTAAGGAAGTTAAATTTAGACTAGAAAACGCGTATAAGAGAGCTCGAATACTTTTAGAAAAAAATAAAATTAAACAGAAAGAAATAAACGATAAGAAAGTATTCGATTTTAAACTAGAAATAGGAGACCAAGTTTATTTGAAAAACGAAACAGGTCACAAATTAGAATCTTCTTATATAGGACCATTTGAGGTCATTAATATAGAAAAGAATAACAATATAATTATAAGAAATAAGAAAAATAAGGAACAAAAAGTTCATAAAGATAGACTAAAAAAGATAAATAAATAAAGAAAAAAGATAAGAATATATACATATATATATACATATTGAAAAAAAAAAAATTAAAAAAAAAAATTATTAATTTAAAAAAAAAAAAAAAATTAATATAATTATTTCTAATTTACAAAAACATTTTTATTGATTAAAAAAAAAAAAAAAAAATTAAAAATATACAACATAGTATTTAAGAAAAACAAATAAATAACTACATAATATTACGTTATTCTTTTAAAAAGGGAGGTGTTGTATGTTGTATGCCAAATGAGCATATGCCCACAGTATTGTAGAGTATACAATACAACAAGTGGTCATATGCTCAACATTAAAGTAACAGTAACATACCAACACTTTGTTGCTATGTTTATGCACCCATTCATAATAGTAATATGATCCGCCACTTATGCGGACTGGCCGCTGAGCGTGGGATCGCTAGCGTAAGCACTTTTGACTATGTACCGTCAGTACATATATGCTACAAACATATATACTGCAACACACTCTTTCTCTCTGCCAGCGCCCTAAGCGGCAGAGTGTATTCAATACATATAAGATGTATAGGCTAAGACTAAAATATGAATAAACTGTCCAGACATTCGGGATCATTCGGGATCATTCGCTCGAACAGAACAGTTGCGTTTCATTTAACTAAAACGGATTTATTAAAAGAACTTAATGCGCACATAACAATATAACCACCGCAGTATGTCTATCTCTTTCTTATTGTTCTCGAATGATCCGATCTGTGAATTGTAACGGACATTCTTTCATTTCTGCTTTACATTGGTTTTCTTGCTGCCTGCGCTGCAGCGAATGTTCTTACGCATAAGTTTAGTCTCTAATAAACCTGTACTCTAATAGGTTATGGGCCCACGCAGCAGAAAGTAAAACTGTGCGGGTTGGTCGGTGTGGCAACCCTGCCAGACCGATAACGAATATCGAAGAGATATCGGACGTAAGGTGGCAAGTGTAGATGTACAAAGAACTAAAGAATAAATTAATATTTAAATAAAGTATAATTAAACTATAAATTACGAGTTGTTACATTGGCGACGGCTGGGAGAACTCGGTGGAAAAGCGAAACGTTAAACTAAGTTGAGTAGATTGAATTGTAATTCAATTTTTTCTTGTTAAGCGACTGTGGTGAAATAGCGCGAGTCGTACAGATGTACGAGGAGGCTACAAGAAATTGATACAAATGTATGAGGAGGCTACAAGAAATTGATACAAAGGTATCAGAATGGCGCGAAACGTACAAAGGTACGAGGAGGCTACAAGAAAATTGATACAAAGGTATCAAAAGAAAAATTAGCACGAGTCGTACAAATGTACGAGAAGGACACAGGAAGATGATACAAATGTATCAAAGAAGTGGTACAAATGTGCCAGGAGAGCACGATGGACGCAAATGTGTTTAGTGGCATATTCAATTGAATGTGTTACATATAAGAATAAACATAATTTTTGTTTATATTTTAGGTATTGGAACTTTCTTTTGAAAATCATGTCGGAAATAAAACCGTTCCTTTGCGACACGATTGACAAATCGCTACTCCGGCATGAGTGGGAAAAATGGCTAAGGTCTTTTACATTATATCTTGACGCGGAAGATATCACATCAATACCCAAGAAAAAGAGCAAGCTTTTACATTTGGGTGGCCCACAACTGCAAGAGATAATTTACAACATTCCCGGAGCGTTAGTTGAGTATGATGCTCAAGAAAACAATGATGTCTACAAAGTTTTAGTGGGCAAACGGGACGAATATTTTGCACCGTTAAGGAATTCATCGTTCGAGAGACACGTTTTTAGGAATTTGTCACCATTGGAAGGCGAGACATTCAACAGGTATGTAATTCGTCTGAGACAACAACTTGCAAAGTGTTCATATGGCACAACAAAGGCAGAAATTGAAGATATTTGTCTTGCCGATAAAATAATTGACTCATGGGCTTCAAATGACTTGAAGAAAAGATTTTTAGAGAAAGAGCAAAAGCTGAGTGATCTAATAGATGCTTGTCAGGTCCATGAGCAAGTAAACAAGCACTCGAAAACTATGCTGGGTGAGGAGGTAAGCGACAGCGTCAACAATGTGGGCTTGAGGATAATGATGCTAATAATGGAAAATGTCCAGCGCGGGATAAAGTTTGCAAACGCTGCAATTTGCTTGGTCATTTTTCCAGGCAATGTAGAACTCGGAACTCCAATCCAAAGAGGCGCAAGGTATATGCAAATGTTCAAAGCGTCGAAGATCAAGTGAAAAGCGATGATGATGAGGACAAAGAGTTGGAGTGTTTTAGAGTTGATGGTTCGGCAAGAAATGATGACAACATTAGATGTAACATTGGAGGTGTGTCAATCGGAATGATTATTGATTCAGGATCGCCTGCGAATTTATTATGTGAGAAGCATTGGAAAATGTTGTGTAATAGTAACGCTGTTATGTGGTATTTGAGATCCCAGACGACTGACAGATTTAAAGCATACGCGACTCAAGATCCGCTCAGGGTTCTTAAAGTTTTTGAAGCACCAATAAGTGTGAAAACGAACCAAGAAATGATTGCTACATTTTACGTAATAAAAAAGGGTAGTCAATCCCTTCTGGGGAAGAAAACGGCCATTCAACTCAAGGTCTCAACGTTAGGGTTAGATGTTTGCCATATTGAGACTTCATTGCATTGATCTCGCCGGTGGTAATTGCGTTAAAGGAAAGCGGCGAAATAAGGCTATGCGTTGATATGAGGATGGCAAACAGGGCTATCCAACGGGAAAATTATCCACTACCAACCTTTGAAACTTTTATGACAAATGCCAGGGCTGCGAAATGGTTTTCGAGACTGGACCTCAAGGATGCCTATCATCAGCTTGGACTTCATGAATCTAGCCGCGAAATAACAACTTTCGTGACGCAGCAAGGGCTGTTTCGATATAAACGTCTTCTTTTTGGCGTAAATTCGGCACCAGAGATTTTTCAACGGGTGATGGCGGAGATCTTGTCACCATGCAAAAATGCACATAACTATTTGGACGATGTAATAATTTTTGGAAGAACTGAAGCTGAGCACGATAAAGCATTACAAGAAGTGTTGAATCTGTTTGAGATCCATTGTGTTCTGTTAAACAAAGATAAATGAGTGTATAAGGCAAAAGAGCTTAAATTTCTGGGACATATCTTATCGAGTGACGGCATTGCGGCAGATCGAGAGAAGGTGAAATTGATTTTGGATTTTCGACCACCTGAAACAAAGGAGGAACTGAGAAGCTTTCTGGGACTGGTTACATACGTTGGAAAATTCATCTCCGATTTGTCGCATATTACAGAGCCATTAAGAGTACTACTTAAAATCAATAGCAAATTCGTGTGTTCGAGCGAACAAGAAAAAGCGTTTGTTAACTTGAAAAATCGGCTAGCTCGTATCCCGGAACTTTCATATTTTGATCCAAATAGACGCACGCAGATAATTGTAGACGCAAGTCCGGTGGCATTTGGCGGTGTTTTGTTACAATTTAATGAGAGAAATGAATCGGTTATCATTAGCTTCGGTAGTAAGAGCTTATCGGAAGTGGAAAGGCGCTACTCGCAAACCGAAAAAGAAAGTCTGGCGCTAGTTTGGGCTGTTGAAAAATTTTTCTATTACGTTGCGGGTTTGGAGTTTGAACTCGTCACTGATCATAAACCACTGGAGGCGATCTTCAAACCAACATCGAAACCCCCGGCGAGAATAGAACGTTGGCTTTTGAGACTACAGGCGTTTAAATTCAAGGTTACACATCGCCCTGGAAAGGAGAACATTGCCGACTCAATATCAAGACTTTGTAAGGCTCAGTCATGCGATTCTTTCGATAAAGGAGGTGACTATATCATCTGTCAAATTGTTTCTTGTGCTACACCAAAAGCAATTGCTATACCAGAAATAGCGTGGACTATACCAAGTGTTGTGGACCGACAGATATCAGCTGCTGTTTCACATCTTAAAGACGATAACTGGAATGAAGGTTTATCAAGCTTTATTGGTTTATTGGTGTCGCAGCCAACCCGTCCACCGCCGATGAAGCGGCACGTTTTTCCTGACGGCCCGTGGCAGTGCTTAGCAACCGACCTGTTGGGGCCTCTACCGAACAATGATCATGTATTGGTGCTGATAGATTATTTTTCGCGTTATCAGGAGATAAAATTCATCGGCTCAATATCATCGCAAACAATTATTACGGCATTTAAGGAAATATTTTCCAGGCTTGGCCTACCGAGATCGTTAAGGACAGATAACGGCCGGCAGTTCGTTAGCGCCCAATTCAAGGACTTCTGTGAAGCTAGTGGCATCACTTTGATTACGACTCCTCCATATTGGCCGCAAGCCAACGGTGAAGTAGAAAACATGAATCGTTCATTGGGCAAACGCCTTAAAATTGCGTCGTTAAATAAAGGAAATTTTAAAGAGGAGCTACAAAAATTTATATTAACCTACAATACGACACCTCATGGAACTACTGGCTCTACACCTTCGGAACTTATGTTTAATAGGACCATTCGAGACAAGCTGCCGGACATTCGAGATATTATAGAAGAAGTAATAGAAACCTCGTCAAGAGATAATGACCTAATCAATAAACAAAAAGGAAAGCTTACAGGTGACAAGGTTAGAGGTGCTAAGGAATCCGACATAAAGGTGGGCGACAAAGTTTTGCTAAAGAACGTTATTTTTCCCTCCAAATTGACACCCAACTTTGAAACAACGGAGTATAAAGTTATTGAAAGGAATGAAAATGAAGTGTAGCAGACGGAACGTGAGCCATTGCAAGAGGATACCGTCGAATGAGGGGCCGCCTAATAACTCGAATGAGGACGCACTAACGCAGACTGATTCTCAACGCTTAATACACTCATCACCATATTCAGTGATTCCTGATCAACCTCAAGTGATACTCTCCGATCCATCTTCAGAGCAAAGGTATCTTTCGACTCGACGTTTAACTCCAGAGAAACCGAAGACCGGGAAACTGAAGCTTATAAGAAAAGGAGAGGTGTGGCAACCCTGCCAGACCGATAAGGTATAATTAAACTACAAATTACGAGTTGGTACAGTCAGAAAAACTTGTAAGCGATTCGTTTTGTTAATTAAAGTTTGTGATTAACTAATTTGTTCAAGATGAGTACACAATTTTCAATCGAAAAACTATATGGTGAAAATTATAGTGTATGGTCAGTACAGATGAAAAGTCTGTTGATTCATTCTGATTTGTGGTCAGTGACATGTGGTCGGTTAAAAAAAGAGGCGTCTGATACGGCTGAACAAAAGGGGTTGTTTGACAGTAAAGACGAGAAAGCGCTCGCAAGTATATTGTTGTGCGTAAGTCCGTCGCAGATCAACGGTAGAAAACATTGTAAAACCGCGAGCGAGGCATGGGCAAAGTTGTCCGCGATTCACATGCCCTCCGGTCCGGCTAGAAAAATACAGTTGTTTAAGCAATTGTTGTATACTAAAATGTTGTCTACAGACAGTATTCGAGAGCATTTGAATAATTTTTCTAATGTCGTAGAAAAATTAAATGAAATTCAGGAACAAGTGCCTGATGAAATGCTTGTTATAACTTTGTTGGCAAGTTTAAGTGATGATTTCGAAAATTTTGTAGTTGCCATAGAAACGCGAGACTCGTTGCCATCGCTAAGCGCTCTAAAAATTAAATTGCTTGAAGAGGGAGAGAGACGCAAGATTGACGAAGTAGCCGAGAAAAGTGAGAATAAAATGTATTCGTCGCGTCAAGAAAGCGGTAAAAAGAACAAAGCAATGAGAGAACCAAAAGAAGAAGAAGAAGAAGATAAGAAGTCTTTTTCGGTGCTCTCTACTTCTGGAACACGAATCGGTTTGTCGAAAAATGCGTGGTGTGTGCGACAGTTATATAGAAGCCGAAGGTTGCGGTACAGTGGAACTAAAATGTAAAAATATCACGATCGAATTAGTTGATGTGCTATATGTAAAGGACTTACAATGTAATTTTATTTCGGTATCAAAGGCAACAGAAAATGGCTTAAGAGTGATTTTTGTCAAAAACAAAGTGTTTGTTAAAGACCGTAACAATCGTGATTTAATGATCGCAGAGAAACACAACGGTTTGTTTTTGTTTGAAAGTAAAACAAAACAGTTTTTGCTGCAGAAGCAAATGTAAATCAGCTGGTGAAATGGCATGATCGATTCGGACATTTAAATTTCGATAGTTTGAATAAAATGATTAAGCAGGATATGGTCTATGGTCTCAATGCTAGAGTGTGTAGTACAAGTGACATTGTATGTGAAACGTGTGCAAAAAGTAAAATTTGCGTTTAGAAGTTTCCGAAGTTTTCCGAAAGTCGCTCAAAGGAATTGTTGGGCTTGATTCATACAGACATTTGTGCGTACAGCGTCACAAGGTGGTGCGCGGTATTTTGCAACTTTCATAGACGATAAATCGCGTTATGTATCGGTGTACATGTTACAGAATAAGAGCGATATTTTCCAGAAATTCAAAGATTTCAAAATGCTACCAGAAAATCAGACGGGTAAGCGTATAAAAACCATACGAAGCGACAACGGTCGTGAGTACCTGAGCGATGTATTTGAACAGTTCTTATCGAGTCATGGAAGAAAAAGACAACTCACTGTTCCCCACACTCCACAACAAAATGGTGTGGCAGAACGCGCCAATAGAACCTTGGTGGAGATGGCGCGAAGCATGATAGTGCATGCTGGAGTTCGCAAATCTTTTTGGGGCGAGGCGATAATGACGGCTACATAATTACGGAATAGAGCAGAAACTGCAACTTTGCCTGACAATACTCCATAGGTTTGGTATGGGAAAAAGCCGAGCGTATCTCACCTTAGAGTATTTGGTATGAAATCTATTGTATTAGATAAAACGCATAAGAACAAGTTTTCGGCGAAAGGGAAGCAGCATATTTTGGTAGGTTACTCCGAAACTGCCAAGGCTTATCGTCTTTACAACCCTGTCAAAAGGACCGTAGTAGTATACCGAGATGTCGTGTTTTTGGAGCACAAGTTCATGAATCATCACAGAATCATCATGTGAGTAGGATGTGGTAATCTTTCAGCAAAGTGAAAAACTTGATTGCGAGCATAATGATGAAATCCAAGAAAATTCTGATGAGCAAAGTGGTGACGAAGAAAATGCTGAGGAGGAGCAACCATATACCCGAAGAGGCCCAGGGAGACCAAGGATTGTTCGCAATGGGCGTGCTGGTCGTCCACGAAGAGAGTACAATATGCTGAATGTACTAGATGCGAAAGACGTTATTGTTCCTACTTGTATAAATGAGGCATTTAAGTCAGAGCAGTCGGAAAACTGGAAATCAGCACTGCAGAAAGAGTATGACAACCTAGAAAATATTAAGACATGGAGTTTGGTTGATCTTCCTGCAAACAAAAAGGTTATCGGTTGTAAATGGGTTTTTACCACCAAACGAGATGAGAGTGGCAAAGTTCAGCGTTTCAAGGCAGGATTGGTCGCAAAATGGTGTGGTCAACAATATGGAATTAACAATATGGAATTAACCAAGTCATTGGCCCAGAAATGATACCAAACGCATTCGCATACCAAGATGACATCGTGATAGTGAGCAAAACAATCGAAGAACACATGAAGCATCTACAAGAAGTGTTCAGGAGATTGAAAGAAGCAAACTTAAGAATTAATGCTGAGAAGTGCAAATTTATCAGAAAAGAGCTAAAGTTCCTAGGCCACTTGGTGACAGAAAACAGTATTGCAACGGACCCAGAAAAGGTGGCCGCAATAGCCCAACTAGAACCGCCATCTTGCACAAAGGAAATACGCCAGTACCTAGGAGTGGCATCTTGGTACAGACGGTTCGTATCGGGTTTTGCAGCACTAACACACCCATTAAACGAACTACTAAAGAAAAGAACATAATGGCACTGGAACGAGGAGCATCAGGCAGCATTCGATGCTGTAAAGGAAAGGCTGACAAGTGGCCCGGTACTAAAGTGTCCAGACTTCACAAAAATGTTCGTGCTACAGACGGATGCAAGTAACATGGGATTAGGAGCCATATTGGTACAAAACACTGAGGATGGAGAGAGAGTGCTATCATACCTGTCAAGGGAATTAAACCCAGCAGAAAAGAACTATTCGGCAACAGAAAAAGAATGTCTGGCGATAGTATGGGCAATACGCAAACTAAAACCATACCTTGAAGGATACCGATTTAAAGTGGTAACAGATCACATGGCGTTGAAGTGGTTGAATAGTATAGAGAGCCCTACGGGCCGTATAGCCCGATGGGCACTAGAACTTCAACAATATGATTTCGAAATAGCATATCGAAAGGGTAAATTAAACATTGTCGCCGATGCTTTGTCAAGACAACCAATGGAAGGGTGCAAAAGAATAGTAGACAATGGTGCCAGATTACGACAAGCAAACAAAGAGTGTGGGTGGATTCAAGACATAATGGGAAAAATAAAACAACAACCACAGAAATATCCGGATTACATTATAGAAAATAGCCAGGTATACAGGAACATTGCGCACAGAGCAGGCCAAGAAGAGGTGGTATCATGGAAACTATGTGTGCCGAAAACGCTACGGAATCAAGTAATGGCCGAAAACCACACTGCGACAACGGCAGGGCATACAGGAAGCAGGCGAACTATTGCCAGAACTGCATCAAGATATTACTGGCCAGGAATGCAACGAGATATCAGGACATTTGTAGGAAAGTGTACGATATGCCAACAATACAAGCCCAGTCAACACCAAGCAGCGGGAAAGATGCTAACACAAATACCGGAAGAACCATGGGCCACAGTATGCGCTGACTTTGTGGGGCCATTGCCAAGAAACACAGAAATTCGATGCTACTAGTACTTGACAGATTTTCAAAATGGACAGAACTGATACCTATGCGAAAGGCAACTGCAGAAAATCTAATTAAGGTCTTTCGAGAGAGGTCTATCTAGATTCGGAGCTCCGAAAGTGGTGATAACGGACAATGGAGTTCAATTCACTAGCAGAATATTCAAAAAAATGCTAGATGAATGGGGATGCCAACACCAACTGACAGCACCGTACACACCACAAGAAAATCCAACAGAGAGAGCAAATAGAACAGTAAAAACAATGATTGCTCAGTATACGGGGGAAAATCAACGCAACTGGGATGAGAGTTTGCCGGAAATAACACTAGCGGTAAATACAAGCCAATCAGAGTCAACCGGATTTACGCCAGCGTATGTAATACAGGGGCGTGAACCAAGAATGCCGGGTGCAATATACGATAGTGTCACGACAGGCACAGGGAAGCAAATGATACCACCAGAGGCGAAGGTAAAACAAATGCAAGAGCTGTTCGAACTAATAATCTGGAGACGGCTGCACAGGATCAGGCTCGGCATTACAATTTAAGACGAAGAGAATGGAGACCAGTAATTGGAGCAACAGTATGGGCAAAAGAACACCATCTTTCAAATGCTGCAGAAGGATTTGCAGCAAAGCTGGCACCAAAGTTTGGAGGCCCATATGAAGTGATAGGTTTCTTGTTTCCGGTCATATGCAAATTACGGCACAAAGAAACGGGAAAAAGCACACAAGCACATATCAGCCAGATGAAGCAACAAATATGCGAGGAAGAGGATGGCAAGAAAGTAGATGAGCAATGAGTATGGACGACTCTAATGACATGGCAGCGAGAAATCTGCACAGACCGGCCAGCTGAACAGAGAACTCAAAACCATGACATAGAGCTGGAATATGGAACGCGGAGACTGGCAATCTCTGGACCCATCGATGCTGCAGGGATTTGCTGTATAATTTAGTTACTAGAAAAATGAAATGCCCATTAGGTTTCCTACTAAGGAAAACTGATTTTACTTGACCAAATAGGGACTTAATTTTAATAATATTTAAAGTTTCTTTACGTTACTTAAACAAATAATTCATTTAAATTTTCTTTTAGATCAGCAAAATTTACGTTAATAAAAGAGGAAAAAAAGTATGAAAAGGTGTTTCCGTGGTGCAAGAAAAAAAGTAGTATCCAAACCAAAGGGCTGCTACGCCATACATTTCGTACAGATGAAACAAGAAAAGGTAGCAGAACTACTACTAAGTATGCATATGCACCAAAAAAAAATGTCGAAAAGTAGTAGATCTCGCTCAAATTGGGTGTATAATGTTGGTATTAGCCGGGGAATTCCGTCATTTCATCACCAGACTATTTTAGCCTGGCCCATGGCGATGATTATTGATGAAATGGAAGGGTTGATAAAGTGAATCCGAGGCTCGCTGGTGTCTTAGTTATTGAAAGATGTCTTTTTTTTTTTTTTTTTTTTTGATATTTTTTTTTTTGTTAAAAAGAAAAAAAAAAAGGGGGGGGGGGGGGGCCCAATACGGGCCCCCCCGAAAGAGAAAAGAGGCTTTATTTATTGTTGGGGAGCGGGGGGTGCCTTCTTTTCCGGGGAAGGGATCTTTTTTTTTTTTTGGTTTGCCCCCCCCCCCCCCCACCCTCCTTTCCCCCCCAGGGGGAAAAATTTTTTTTTTTTTTTTTTTTTTAATTTTATTCTCCTTTTTTTTTTTTATAATTAAATTTTTTTTTCCTTTTTGTTGGTTGTGAGGTAAAAATTTTTTTTTTTTTTTTTTTTTTTTTTTTTCTTGATGTCTTTTTCTAGAATAAAGTTAGTCAAAATTTGTAATTGGAAATTTATCAACATTTTAATATAAATTTCGTTTACAGGATGTTTATTCTTGCTGCCCTTCGTTAGCGTTGTGTCCTTATGGAAGTTCTGGTCCTGGTGGTTTCTACGATCCTTGTTTTGGGCCGGACAATGGATCGTTTACTTCCTGGAGTGGACCGAGTGGGTCAGGCTTCTGGAGGCAGGAGGTGTGGCCAAACCTTGCACGGCTGAAGAAGAAATGGTGAAGGTGAAAGTAATTATTTTATTGTCTTTTAATAATAGTGTGGTAAGTAAATATCGTTTGAAGGGTTTTGTTTTCTGTCATTTGGTAATAATTTGCAGAATCTATTAACCCATATGCAGTTCTTACGAATTGACAATGGACTTGGACTTGGATTACAGACTCGTAACAGTCGAAGAAAGGCTTTGTGAAATAAAGTTTTACGTACACATGATAAAAGCACACTGACACTTTTATAGAAAATAAATAAAATAAATAAGGATGACCAAAACCGCAAAACAAATTTAAACATATAACTGTTATTATCCATGTGATCAACATCTATTTTTTGGGAAGGACCCGAAGACGATGCTGATTGGGCGTACATGGATTTTTATCCTTGGACAAGATTGCTGGGAGAGTAGTCTGAAAGTATAAAGACAAGCCGGAACAAATAGGATGGTCAAGGGTTTCGGTAATTAAGCATTCGCTAGTGTCCTTTGAATGAGATATGCAATTAAAGGTTGAAGAAGCCATCCGAAATCTGAAGGCTGAATTGTAACTGGCGTAGTTGCGTTAAAGAACTGTAGTTTACAGGGAAGAATAATAAATAATACTTTAAAGTAAATGGTGGTAGGGAGAGGTATTAAACACCCCATCCCTTAACTTAATTATTTATTGACACAACCATATTTGCATAAATCCATTCTACTTTTGACTCTATTTACTGCGTTCCAATTATAATAGGAAGGCATTCAAATAAAACTTTCTACATAAGTAGATATTGACCGTAAACGAGTCTTTGTTATTATTCATATTAGTTAAAAAAGAAATATATAACTAATATGAATAATAACATATAATAACATATAATAATAATATAATATAATTCAAATATATATATTTGAATGCCTCGATGCGTTCTTGTTTTCTATTAAATAACAGCCAACACCTTGTTAATTCCAACATGTGTATTTCGTTTGGCTTTTGTCTGGGTTCTGTTTTATGCTCCAAGAAAATGCTGCCTGTTTTAAAACAAGCATGGGGCAAATCCTGCACTGTGAAAGTTCAATCAAAATGTAAACGATTTGTCTGAGGTCGCTAGCTTTTTGGTTGGATATTTCATATTTCTTGGAGCATGCGAGAAGGAGAAAAAGGAAAGAGGAAATTAATGCCTGTACATCCTTACAGGCACACACACACACACACAGACAACTATATAGATGAAATGTTATTAGCCGCCATTTTGTGCGGTTTTTGTTTTTGGCCTCGCGGCGAACAACTGATCGATAGCGGTGTCGGCAAACAAGCGGCCACCTGGCCGTGGCCCAGGTTCGATCCCCGGCTGTGCCGTCAGCCACTTGAAGTAAATTAAAATCAAATAAATTCATATTTGTATCTGCGTTTTTCCAAGTATCAAATAATCATTATTCTGTACTTGCCACACCCCCTTGTCAATCTTTCGGCCTTGAGACTATACAGGCGAGGCTGCTCAGCCACAGTGTGAAGCGATGCACCGCACCCCGCGGCCACAGAGCAGAGCAGTTGCTGCCCCTAAGAGCAACCCTCACATGGTGCGACCTGTCGCGGCAGATGCTGATGTCGCCAATAGCAGCGCAAGAGCAAATGGATCTATTGTGACATTTCAGAGCGGCCTAGCAGCAGCGTCACCGGCGGCTACGTCAACTCTGTCGGCAGGCGCTCATACGAGTATTTTGCATGCCCCAGCAAAGCGAGTCAGAAAGGAGGCAGGTTCTCCAGGCGGAAATATTCCCAAACGAATCAAGGGGCAACAGCGTGGCATCACGATTGATGATGAAATTGAGGAAATGGGATCCCTGTTGCAGCACATAATCGAAGCCACCAGCCCTTTGAGCGAGGTAAAGAAAAACTCAGATGAAGAGAAACACGCGGAAGATGCCTCAAAGGGCGAAGTAAAGCGGAAACGTCACATAAATGACAAACTAAGGCGGCAGTTCATGAGGCTAAAGGTGTTGCACGAAGCAATCAGCGTCTTCGTTTCAACGCACATCAACGGTGTAGAACCAGCACCAACAGTAGAGGTATCGGAAAGGGTGCCAGAGGACTGCAAAACGACAAAACCAAGGATACCAGGCCCAACTGTAAGAGCAGAAACGGTGCATCAGCAGCAGCATCATCAGCGGCACAGTACTGAGTGGCAAATAGTGGCAAATAAACCAACAAAGCGATCAGTCCCGAAAAAGCGACCAGCCGCTATTCTGGTACAAAGCAAGGGCGATATGTCATACAGCAATATGTTGAAACTGGTGACCAGAAGCCAGGACGCAAAGTTGCAGGCTGTTGGCGAAAGCGTACAAAAGGTGAGGCGTACCGCAAAAGGCGATCTCTTGCTGGAGTTAAACCAAGTCGGCGCTGAAAATGTCAGCAAGATACAGCAGGACATCGGCACAGCACTCGAAGGCCAATTCGAGGCTAAATCGTTGGCAAATCTTGTCAGATGAAATGGAAATGGATGAAGAGGCCATGCCATGCAATATTGATGCAGGTAAGTCTAAAGGTGTCAGAAGAAGATGTAAAAAGCTTGCGTCCTTCTTATCTTATCCCAAAAGGCAATTCTATGCGTTCCGGCAAACGTGGCAGAAGCAATCTTGAAAACGGGGCAGCTAAAGATCGGAATTGGGGCTTAAAATGTGGCAGCAAGGACCACAAAGTAAGAGACTGCACAAACAATGCCAACTGTTGCTTATGAGCAGCCAGAGGTGTCACTGAGCGGGCACATATAGCTGGCAGCCTTAGGTGTCCATCCGCAAATGCAAGCGGGCAAGAGTTTAATTGTTTAATTTTATCCAATTAAACTTGAACCACTGCGAAGCTGCTCACTAGCTACTAAAGGAGTGGGTGCGCGAAATGAGGTCTGACGTGGCAATTATAAACGAGCCTTTTCGTAGGATATCTGTAATTCCGGCAAGGACGTGCTTTGGGCATGCGGCAGTCCTAATGTACAATTGCGTTCGAGGCTAGCAGGCGGGCATTTTGTCAGAGCCTTAATAAACGGCAAGTGGATCTACATTTGTTGTTTCCCGCCGAGTCTAGACTATCTGGACTTCTGCGACTCGCTGGACGAACTAGCGGCGGACGCGAGAGCGCACAGCCCGTTCGTAATAGCTGGAGACTTCAATGCGTGGGCCCAAGAATGGGGCAGCAGCATAACAAATGCTCGCGGGCGCGCCGTTTTAGAGGCGCTAGCCTCATTGCGGCTCTCGCAACACTTTTAACAGCGCAGGCCGAGGATCAATAATTGACCTTACTTTTGTCAGCAACAGCTTGGCGACATTTGCTGCATGGCGGCTAGATGACAACTACACCGCCAGCGATCATGAGGCCATAATTTTTTCCCTAGGACAGGCAGCTCGACCACAACAGACGAGCACCCAGGCAGCGGAATTACCATACAAAGCTGCAAGGCTTAACACCCAGGCATTTTCGGCTGTGATTTACGAAGCGACGCTGGCTGCGGGATCTGCTCAAGGCATGGCAGACCAGCTATGTGGCATGCTGGCATCAGCCTGCGATGCGAGTATGGCCCGCTCCAGACCATTCAATAAACATCACCAACCAGTCTTCTGGTGGAACGATGAAATTGGAGATCTACGAAGGGCTTGCCTAATCGCAAGAAGGCGTTACCAAAGGGCAAGGAAGCGGCTGGACGTAAACTGGCCACAGATGCACTCCACTTTTAGCCAAGCGAGAAAATCCCTGAAGAAGGCCATCCTTGCAGCCAAAAAAGAGGTTTTCCTCAATCTGTGTGACTCAGCTGAGCACGACCCCTGGGGTAAGGCCTATAAACTAGTAGTGAAGCGAATCCATGCAAACCGGCAATCTGCGCCAACAGATGCTGCAGAAATCAGAAAAATAGTCGACGCTCTCTTTCCAAGCCGATCGAACCTTTTCAGCACATCGCCCATCGCACCTGCAAGGGATTTTATCATCGATGCAGTCTCCACAGATGAAATCCTAGCCGCAGCCAGATCACTTAAGCCCGGTAAGGCTCCAGGCCCGGACTTATTCCCGAATCGCGCCGTCAAGCTGGCTTCGCCCAGAAGCATTTGTTGAAACTTTCAATAAATGCTTACTGGAGGGAGTTTTTCCTTCGCAGTGGAAGATTCAAAAACTGGTATTGCTACCAAAGCCGTGGCAGCCTCCTGACGTAGCATCCTCCTACAGACCGATATGCCTAATAGACACAGTGGGCAAAGTTCTGGAAGGACTAATCAACACGAGGTTAAAGGACTTGATCAGCAGGAGCAATGGCCTCTCGGGAAACCAATTCGGCTTTCGGAAGGCAAGGTCGACGTTAGATGCAATCAGCAAAGTCGTAAATATTGCTGCAAACGCAATCGAGGGCTCCCGGTGGAAGGGCGGCTCCAAAAAATACTTCCTAGTCGTCGCGATAGACGTTAAGAACGCCTTCAATACAGCGGACTGTATTGCAAGCCATCATACGGAGTTATTTTGATGGAAAAGTGCTGCGATTCAACACAAATGACGGCTGCAAAAGTCGCCACATTTCTGCCGGGGTTCCACAAGGGTCCGTACTAGGCCCACTACTGTGGAACATAATGTACGACGGCATTCTGAGGATCCCTCTACCACAAGGATGCGAAACCATCGGATACGCAGATAACGTGGCGTTAGTGATTGTAGCCAAGGATCTTGCGACGACTGAAGCGTTTGCATCCTGCGCAATTGGAAAAATTACGAACTGGCTTCACTCAGTCGGTCTCTCACTGGCCGTGCAGAAAACGGAGGCGGTGCTTATTAGTAGCAGGAAGACAGTGGAAGTTGCCAGGATACTAGTGGAGGGATCTCCGATCGTCTCAAAGCGGGCTATACATTACCTGGGCGTATGGATAGACACTCGTCTATGCTTTCGGGAACACTTGAATAACGTACATACCAAGGCGGCGAGTACTGGGCAGGCCTTGTCACGAATCATGATAAATACCAGAGGCCCGAAACAGGAGCGCAGGCTGCTGCTAGCGAGTGTTTTAACGTCAGTAATTTTGTATTCAGCGCAAGTATGGTCACAAGCGATTCACGTCCGGTCATATAGAAGAGGCATTAAAGCCACATATCGTGTATGCGCACTTCGAGTTTGCAGCGCTTTTAGGACGGTTTCGGAGGACGCTGCTCTGGTAATTGCGGGTATGATCCCAATCGACCTGCTTGCCGATGAAGCCAAGGCGATCGCCGTAGCTGTCAGCCACGGCACACCCAAAAAAGAGGCCAGCTCTGAGGCGAGAATTCGGAGTCTTGTGCCTTGGCAAAGACGCTGGGATGCCTCTAGCAAGGGAAGGTGGACGCATCTTCTCATCCCAAACGTAAAGGAGTGGATGGAGAGAAAACATGTGGCAAGTCTCCTTCCAACTCACACAGCTGCTGTCAGGTCACGGTTGCTGTAGATCTTATCTTCACCGTTTTGGACACGAGCACGTACCCTTTTGCTTGGTCTGTGGCACAGTCGAAGACGCAAGACATATTCTATTTGAATGTGTCAGGTTCAATAACGAGCGACAAAGGGTGGCTGACCTGATCAACACTGCCCTTACACCTGACAGCTTGGTCACAGCGATGCTAGGCGAATCGGCGATCTGCGACGCAGTATGCGGCTTTGCGGGTGTGGTCTGCCAAGTCCTCAGACGAACACGCAAGAAACGGATAGGCATGCTAGCAACACGTTTTTGCGAAGCAATTCCCCCTGGGACGTCCCGCAAAAACAGTTTCTTATTATGTCTGCAGTCCGATTAATTAACATTGTATATTATAATTGTTGTTATGTTATAAATAAAAGAATTAAGCAAAAAAAAAACACATTTAAATTGTATGGAGCCGAGCAGGGAGCGGCATAACTTCCATAAAATCCCAGGGGAAATACCTGGCTGCAAGCATGGAGGGCTTGAGATCGGCTGGCTCGATGGCGGGGCCAAGTGGGCGGCGTCAATCAATGGCGTTTGCTTCAGCGCCGGTTCTCTGGTCTGAATCTGTTTGCGTTGACAGTCCAGCTAGTCAGCGGGAGATAGAGGCCCTCTTCGGCCATGGGCGAGTAGGAGTAGATGAGTTGTTTGGTACGACCGATACGCCAAAGAGACTGCGTGAAGACTCCCAGAGTCCACCAGCAGGCAGTGCGGTGCAACCAAAAAAAATCTAAGTTGCAACAAGTTAGCTGCAAGATCGAGGTGGCAGAAATGGGGACATTACTGGAGGAAATAGCCGAACGACGCAGGCCAGCAAGCAGATCCCGATTGGCAGACGGTGGCGCCGAGACCGGCGAGGCCAGCGAAAAAGGCGCTACCGAAGAAGCGTCCACCCGCTATTTTGGTTCAAGGGAAAGGAAACATGTCGTATAGCGAAATGGTGAAGTTGGTCACTAGGAGCCAGGATGTGAAACTCATGGCAGTGGGCGACAGTGTTCGCATGGTAAGACGGGCGGCGAAGGGAGACCAGCTACTAGAATTGAATCCATCTGGTGCCGAAAAAGTTTGCCAGCTGATAGAGGACATAGGACTGGTACTGGCCGGGCAGGTTGAGGCGTGCGCCCTGTCAAACCTTACCAGGATAGATGTGTTGGATATGGATGGTGAGACCACCAGAGACGAGATAGTACGAGCGCTATCAGAACAGCTGAGCGTGAGAGTTGAAGACTCGCATATAAAGAGCCTGCGTCCAGCCCATGACGGATGTCAAAGGGCAACCCTATGCGTCCCGGCAGTAGTGGCCGACCCCATATTGAAGGCTGGCAACCTAAAGATAGGATTTTCTGTGTGCCGCATCCGCAAAAACACATCAGCGGCCAGATGTTATAGGTGTCTGGGGTTCGGTCATGTAGCGGCTCGCTGCTCGGACCCAGTGGACAGGACAAACTGGTGCCTGAGATGCGGTGGAAAGGACCACAAGGCGAAGGAGTGCAGTAACGCACTTAACTGCTGTCTGTGCGAGGCGGTCGGCGCAACCAGCAGAGCTCATGTGGCAGGTAGCCAGCGATCCCCATCGATGATGGGAGTACCACCAAGGGTGACTGATAATGGCTAACAAGATGATTAGATTCTTCCAGTTGAATCTAAATCACTGCGAGGCAGCTCACGACCTACTTGCGCAGAACGTTCGCGAAGCTAAGGTGGAGGTCCACCGGCAGTTGGGTGGCCAGTACCTCCAGTAAAGCAGCACTCTGGTCATGCGGCGCCTCTCCGATCCAACGGGCAGCAGAGCACTTCGTGCGCGCTCAGGCAGACGGAAAATGGGTCTACAGCTGCTACCTGCCCCCCAGTCTGAGCCAGGAAACCTTCTGTAAAGCGCTCGACGAGATAGTCAACGACGCGCGCTCACCCAGCCCCCTCGGTTTTGCAGGGGACTTCAACGCATGGGCCCTTGAATGGAGGAGCGCGTTTACGAACGCTCGCTACTGGAAGCCTTTGCATCGCTGGATGTAGTCCTTTTAAACAGAGGGTCACGTCTCACTTTCAGTAGAGCCAGCGGCGGGTCCATCATAGACCTCACCTGCGTCAGTGGTGGGCTAGCCAGGGATTCATCATGGAGCGTGGGTGAAATCTACACTGCCAGCGACTACGAGGCAATCCTATTCTCCCTAGGCGCCACTCAACACCGTCGGCTGGCGCTGCTCCAAAGTAGGGCATACAGGAGCGACACTCTGGATATAAGGGCATTTTCCGATGCACTGGCAGCACACGATTGGACCCACAGCACAGCTCAGCGGATGGCAGACCAGCTTTCCAACATTCTGGAGGCATCGTGCAACGCGAGCATGGCAGTAAGGAACCCGTTTTAAGGGACTCCAGCAACCGGTTTTCTGGTGGAAAAACTCAATCGGAGATATACGTAGAGGATGCCTCGCCTCTAGGCGGCGCTACCAGAGAGCAAGGAAACGAGGATTGGAAACATGGCCGCAATTATGGGCAGTCTATAGCGCAAATAGGAAGAGGCTCAAAAAGGCTATATATGAGGCGAAGCGGGAAGTGTACCTCCGTCTCTGCAATATGTCTGAACAGGACCCTTAGGACAAGGCGTATAAGATGGTGGTCAAGAGAGTCTTCGCAAAAAGATTCTCTTCTCCAACCGAAGCCAGCGAGTTGGAGCGCATTGTCAGAGATCGCTCTCTTCCCCCAGCGTGTAGACTCACTAAGCTGTAGGCGTGTGGATCAGGTTGGTTACCACTACTACGACAGCGGCAGCCAGGTCGCTGAAGCTAAACAAGGTCCGGATGCCATCCCGAACAGCGCGCTACGGCTGGCAATGGCAACTCGTCCGGAAATATTCGCGGCAACCATCGGCCAGTGCCTGAAGGAGGGAGTATTCCTATCTCAGTGGAAGACGCAAAAGGTGCTGCTCCACAAGCCAGGGAAACCAGCAGAGGATGTGGCGTCATATCGACCAATTTGCCCCATGGACTCGGTGGGAAAAGTGCTGGAATTCAGCGATCAACGCCGCGGCCTGTCCGCAAATCAGTACGGTTTCCGCAAGGCAAGGTCCACAATAGATGCGGTCAGCAGAGTAGTGAGCATAGCGTCTGATGCTATTAAGGGCTCTCACTGGAAAGGAGGTGCTAAGCAATACTGCCTGTAAACTGGGGTTGCATTCTGGATGCTGAAAGAAATTTTGGTGTCCCATCGTACCTGTACGAAGTGATATGGAGCTTCTTTGCTGGGAGAAAGCTGATGTATGCTGCGTCGTCTGGAACCGTCCAACGACTGGTGTCTGCAGGAGAGCCACAGGGCTCAGTTTTGGGTCCCCTCCTGTGGAATATCATGTATGATGGCATCCTGCGACCAACCGGCAAGGAGCTGAGGGATATCGAGGTAACGGCAAATACAGCCATTGCATCCTTCACGACATGGCTGCGCTCGGAAGGACTAGTTCTGGCGGCGCACAAGACGGAAGCGGTGCTAATCAGCAGCCGAAAGCTAGTGGAAACGGCCACCGTGACAATCGACGGCATAGCGTCTGATGCCGTGACAATCGACGGCATCGAGGTGAAATCGGCTAGTGCATTTCGGTACCTAGGCGTGTGGCTCGACACAAGATTGTGCTTCCGAGAACACCTAGTGGCGGTTCAGCGGAAGGCAGCAGAATCTGGTAGAGCACTCGCCAGGATCATGCTCAGTACAAGAGGGTCCAAGCAGGAACGGAGACTTACCGACTCTGCGCTCTCAGACTCTGTAGCGCTTTTAGGACTGTTTCGGAGGATGCAGCCCTAGTAATCGCCGGCATGGTGCCAATAGACATCCTGGCAGCAGAAGCTCCGGTCACCGCAGAGGCCACCAGTAGAGGCATCCCGATGCGTGTCGCCAAAGCAGACGCTAGAAGGCGCAGTTTGACCAAATGGCAGGACCGATTTGACGCGGCACTAACCGGCATAGCCTCATCCCCAATATTGAGGCCTGGGTCGGAAGGAAGCACGGGCAGGTGAACTTCCACCTCACACAAGTGTTGAGCGGACATGGCTGCTTCCGCCAATACCTCAATAGGTTCGGCCATGATCACGCTCCAACGTGTCCAGCATGTCCTGAAGGCGCAATTAAGGACGCCCACCACGTTATATTCCACTGCGGACGCTTCGTCGTGGATAGGGAACGGGTCGAGCGGCCACGCCCTAAATGAGACCAGCTTGGTACCCAGCATGCTGGAAAGCAAGGCTAAATGGGCAGCGGTGTGTGCCTACATTGGAATCATCATGCACGAGCTTAGGAGACTGGAGCGGGATAGATCCGGTTCAGGATAAAAGAGACCATAACCCTGGCGAAGCAATTCCCACTGGGACGTACCGCCGGGCAGGCATCTTCTATGTATTCATGATCGTTTATTTCTGTTGTCAGCTTGATTGTTTATTATTTCTTTTGTTATTATAATGTTAATAAATGAATTTAAAAAAAACACATTTAAATTTTCATATAAACACACACACATACCCACACATATTCACCTTTAATTACAGGCAAACTTTTTGACACCATTCATATGAATTGCCTTGCTTGCCTCTTCTATTCCATATGGTATTTTTGATCAGTGGCGTAGCCAAATTGCAAAAGACGCTCTTCTCTAAAAATTATTATCAATTTTTATAAAAATCTGTAAAATAGACAAAACGTTGAAAAATACTAGAAATTATCAAGAGTGGACTCTCTTTTTTTCATACAAGCAATAAAATTTATGATTAGAACTATCGAAAATCGACAATAGTTCTGTTCAAAAATAAAAATATAATTGCATTTTTATAACTCTGCAGAAAACTGCATTATTATGGGATAAACTTGAAATTATAACTAAAAAAGTTATGCTAAGACTATCAATTGCTCCCAAAAGTGAACGGTTTCCTAAAGTTTTAAACCATTCATCGCTTTGCCCTTTGAAAAATCAAGTTATTACATTCGATAAAGTTGAATTGTTGAATCTTAAAATTGTAAGACTAAAAGTACACTCAAATAAACATAATTCATTGATTATAAATATCAAAAAACATATTAATATTATTGAATTTCCTTTGAAGTTTTCTTTGTTTTGTTTAATAACTACTATTAATTTTCTTAGCATACATCTCTGGGATCTGTTTAACCCCTACTAGTAATTTTTTTTACGCATACTCCTCTAGGTTTTTGCTGTGAATGTCTGCACACAGTCAGCACTTACTTTCAGTGTAAATTTTTTTGATATATAAATTTTATTTTGCATGCCCTTTTAATTTAAATTATAAATATGAAATTTTGATTAAATCTACCTAAAAATTCAAGGGAACAATATTGAATACAATTCAGCGAATTGTCAAGTAGATGCAATCCTTATTCTGATGGTCTTTCGCATACAATTATAAAGCCATTAATGTCAAATATTCTGTCACACTCTTTACAAAAGACCTTTCCTTCCATTCCTTTCCCCACTTTACTCACATGAACCACGCCATTGTAATTGATTACACTTAAAAATTGTTTTCCGGTAGTGGCAAAGTCGGACGAGTTCCCTGCAACTGTCAATTTGACATGTCAAAAGCAATAATAAACATGGCCAGGACTTTTCCACTCACACACACACGCATACTCAGCAACACATTTACAATTGTCCAATACACATAATACAGAAATAAATGCTAATTGTTATGAAATCAATTGAGTTGAGTTTATTTTTCTTTGTTTCTTTCCAACCATTTTTTTGTTTTTGATTTTTTAATAATTGTTTTTATTATCCTGAAACTTAGAATTTTTATTTTATTTTGTTTTAAGTCACTTACTGCCTGTGGTTGTGTAGTTTATGTTGTTTTTTAATTGCTTAATGGAGAGTTGACCGAATTGAGTCATGCAAAGGGAATTTTAAGGGAATATTGAAAAAACAATTATGTGTCAATTAAACTCAGAACAAATCTACATAGTTTTGTATACATTTTTTTTCTCTTATTTGCTTGTGATTTTTTTTATGCCCCGAACGTTAGCATACGCATTCTATTCAAATGGTAACTCTTCAACTTAAGGCTTAAGGAAGTTATAACCTAGATAATGCGTGTTTTTTTACGCTTTTGGTTTTTCACGTTGGCAACACTGACATACCGCATGATGTTCATGACAGCTGTGAAAGTGAAAAATGCTCAGTTTAGTTTGCCATTTCATCATGGAAAGACTTACGCCCGAACAACGTTTACAAATCATTGAAATTTATTATCAAAATTCGTGTTCTGTGAAAAATGTGTTTCGCAAATTACGTCCATATTATGGTCGACACAACCGACCAACCGAGCAAGCCATAATCTCTCGTTTTGGACCCGTCAGTTGGCCACCGCGGTCATGTGACATTACACCACTGGATTATTTTTTGGGGATATGTAAAGTCATTGGTTTACCAGGACAAACTAGCGTCAATTGGTGCATTGGAAGACAATATCAGTCGTGTTATTGGCGAAATTCCCTTAGACATGCTGGAAAAAGTGGTGCAAAATTGGAGTTTCTGTGTTGATCACTTGAAACGCAGTCGCGGCCAACATTTACATGAAGTCATTTTTAAAAAGTAATTGGCAGAGATTGTTTATCATCTCAAATAAAAATTTAACAATAATATTCAAATTTTGTGTGTTTCATTTCAATTTTAAAAACCAAACGCTTAAAAAAACACCCGTTATAATTGAGCTCCTCATTTGGGTCTTTAACTCTATTCGAAATTAGAATAAAGGTTCATTCGGTATATAAAGCAAAGATGAATTTTTATCATGACTATTAATAATTTTCGAGGCTTTTACCTGGTTGGAAATTTCAAACTGATTTATGTTACAAAAATTGGGTAAGAAAACTCTTAAATTATAAATAAAAGGCGAAGAATAAGTAATAAGGTGTAAGAATAAATATGTATGTGTATGTAAATGTATATATATTGCTGCCATAACAGCCTTTCGCCCAAACAGCTATGGCAACTTGTTAAACACAAATTATGTCAACAAAGTTGCAAACTCATCTCTTCTTTACCGTTCGCTTGCTTACTTATTTATGCGTCACATTTCAATCATAGTTTCATCAAGCGCATAATTTATGCAACCAGTAGCCAGAGACCAAATAAATGATACATACTTACATGCATACATTCCATGGTGTGGCGTTGAGTGAAGATTGATTATTACTTTCGATAAAGGTGAATTATTAAATCTTAAAATTGTAAGACTAAAAGTACACTCAAATAAACATAATTCGTTGATTATAAATATCAAAAAACATATTAAAATTTTTGAATTCCTTTTGAAGTTTTCTTTGTTTTGTTTAATAACTACTATTAATTTTCTTAGCATACATCTCTGGGATCTGTTTAACCCCTACTAGTAATTTTTTTTACGCATACCCCTCTAGGTTTTTGCTGTGAATGTCTGCACACAGTCAGCACTTATTTTCAGTGTAAATATATTTGATATATAAGTTTTATTTTGCTTGCTCTTTTAATTCAAATTATAAATATGAAATTTTGATTAAATCTAAGTAAAAAATTCAAGGGAACAATATTGAATACAATTCAGCGAATTGTCAAGTAGATGCAATCCTTATTGTGATGGTCTTTCGCATACAATTATAAAGCAATTAATGTCAAATATGCTGTCATACTCTTTACAAAAGACCTTTCCTGCCATTCCTTTCCCCACTTTACTCACATGCTTGGAGTGCAAGCAAACATTTAGCCTTACTCTTTAGCCTTAACTGCAATTACGATATTTTTGTTTTGTTTTTTTTGTTTTGCTCTTAACTTTTCACTTTTCACACACATACAAATTTTGTACAAGTTTATTCCGAAATACATACTACCTTGGTGAACACTCACAAACCACTGAGAAAACCTAATGCTGGATTTTGCCTTGTAGAATAAAAAAAGTCATGGTTTACTTTGGTTAAATTTATTTCTGAACAAAATTTGAATTCTGTAAAATTGAAAATCGAAATCTGTCGATTTGTCGATCTGGGACGCAGTATGCGGCACACGAGAGGAACGCGCAAGAAACGGATAGGCATGCTAGCAACACGTTTTTGCGAAGCAATTCCCCCTGGGACGCCCCGCAAAAACGGTTTCTTATTATTTCTGCAGTCCGATTAATTAACATTGTATATTATAATTGTTGTTATGTTATAAATAAAAGAATTAAACAAAAAAAAAAAACACATTTAAATTGTGTGGAGCCGAGCAGGGAGCGGCATAACTTCCATAAAATCCCAGGGGAAATACCTGGCTGCAAGCATGGAGGGCTTGAGATCGGCTGGCTCGATGGCGGGGCCAAGTGGGCGGCGTCAATCAATGGCGTTTGCTTCAGCGCCGGTTCTCTGGTCTGAATCTGTTTGCGTTGACAGTCCAGCTAGTCAGCGGGAGATAGAGGCCCTCTTCGGCCATGGGCGAGTAGGAGTAGATGAGTTGTTTGGTACGACCGATACGCCAAAGAGACTGCGTGAAGACTCCCAGAGTCCACCAGCAGGCAGTGCGGTGCAACCAAAAAAATCTAAGTTGCAACAAGTTAGATGCAAGATCGAGGTGGCAGAAATGGGGACATTACTGGAGGAAATAGCCGAACGCATTAAGCCAGAAAAGGAAGGGGGCAAGAGAGCCATTACGAACGCCCTCAGAGAGAAAGAAGACAGACTTAAAGAATTGCAGCAGGCAGTGAGCTCCATTCTGAGCAGCGATAGCGATCCTGAATACTGATTGGCATGCCCCAAGTGCACCAAAGTGTCCCTCGTCACCAGAGGGCAACAATTTTCATTTCAGTTGCTAGCTAAAGTTGAACGCCATTCTAGTCAGTTTAAATCAAAATTTCAAACCTTTCGGGTTGTTACGAGCTAAAAAGTTTTATTTTTTTTATTATTTATTTTTATCTTCTTCTTTTCTTTTTCTAGAATAAAGTTAGTCAAAATTTGTAATTGGAAATTTATCAACATTTTAATATAAATTTCGTTTACAGGATGTGTATTCTTAAAATTGTAAGACTAAAAGTACACTCAAATAAACATAATTCATTGATTATAAATATCAAAAAACATATTAATATTATTGAATTTCCTTTGAAGTTTTCTTTGTTTTGTTTAATAACTACTATTAATTTTCTTAGCATACATCTCTGGGATCTGTTTAACCCCTACTAGTAATTTTTTTTACGCATACTCCTCTAGGTTTTTGCTGTGAATGTCTGCACACAGTCAGCACTTACTTTCAGTGTAAATTTTTTTGATATATAAATTTTATTTTGCATGCCCTTTTAATTTAAATTATAAATATGAAATTTTGATTAAATCTACCTAAAAATTCAAGGGAACAATATTGAATACAATTCAGCGAATTGTCAAGTAGATGCAATCCTTATTCTGATGGTCTTTCGCATACAATTATAAAGCCATTAATGTCAAATATTCTGTCACACTCTTTACAAAAGACCTTTCCTTCCATTCCTTTCCCCACTTTACTCACATGAACCACGCCATTGTAATTGATTACACTTAAAAATTGTTTTCCGGTAGTGGCAAAGTCGGACGAGTTCCCTGCAACTGTCAATTTGACATGTCAAAAGCAATAATAAACATGGCCAGGACTTTTCCACTCACACACACACGCATACTCAGCAACACATTTACAATTGTCCAATACACATAATACAGAAATAAATGCTAATTGTTATGAAATCAATTGAGTTGAGTTTATTTTCTTTGTTTCTTTCCAACCATTTTTTTGTTTTTGATTTTTTAATAATTGTTTTTATTATCCTGAAACTTAGAATTTTTATTTTATTTTGTTTTAAGTCACTTACTGCCTGTGGTTGTGTAGTTTATGTTGTTTTTTAATTGCTTAATGGAGAGTTGACCGAATTGAGTCATGCAAAGGGAATTTTAAGGGAATATTGAAAAAACAATTATGTGTCAATTAAACTCAGAACAAATCTACATAGTTTTGTATACATTTTTTTTCTCTTATTTGCTTGTGATTTTTTTTATGCCACGAACGTTAGCATACGCATTCTATTCAAATGGTAACTCTTCAACTTAAGGCTTAAGGAAGTTATAACCTAGATAATGCGTGTTTTTTTACGCTTTTGGTTTTTCACGTTGGCAACACTGACATACCGCATGATGTTCATGACAGCTGTGAAAGTGAAAAATGCTCAGTTTAGTTTGCCATTTCATCATGGAAAGACTTACGCCCGAACAACGTTTACAAATCATTGAAATTTATTATCAAAATTCGTGTTCTGTGAAAAATGTGTTTCGCAAATTACGTCCATATTATGGTCGACACAACCGACCAACCGAGCAAGCCATAATCTCTCGTTTTGGACCCGTCAGTTGGCCACCGCGGTCATGTGACATTACACCACTGGATTATTTTTTGGGGATATGTAAAGTCATTGGTTTACCAGGACAAACTAGCGTCAATTGGTGCATTGGAAGACAATATCAGTCGTGTTATTGGCGAAATTCCCTTAGACATGCTGGAAAAAGTGGTGCAAAATTGGAGTTTCTGTGTTGATCACTTGAAACGCAGTCGCGGCCAACATTTACATGAAGTCATTTTTAAAAAGTAATTGGCAGAGATTGTTTATCATCTCAAATAAAAATTTAACAATAATATTCAAATTTTGTGTGTTTCATTTCAATTTTAAAAACCAAACGCTTAAAAAAACACCCGTTATAATTGAGCTCCTCATTTGGGTCTTTAACTCTATTCGAAATTAGAATAAAGGTTCATTCGGTATATAAAGCAAAGATGAATTTTTATCATGACTATTAATAATTTTCGAGGCTTTTACCTGGTTGGAAATTTCAAACTGATTTATGTTACAAAAATTGGGTAAGAAAACTCTTAAATTATAAATAAAAGGCGAAGAATAAGTAATAAGGTGTAAGAATAAATATGTATGTGTATGTAAATGTATATATATTGCTGCCATAACAGCCTTTCGCCCAAACAGCTATGGCAACTTGTTAAACACAAATTATGTCAACAAAGTTGCAAACTCATCTCTTCTTTACCGTTCGCTTGCTTACTTATTTATGCGTCACATTTCAATCATAGTTTCATCAAGCGCATAATTTATGCAACCAGTAGCCAGAGACCAAATAAATGATACATACTTACATGCATACATTCCATGGTGTGGCGTTGAGTGAAGATTGATTATTACTTTCGATAAAGGTGAATTATTAAATCTTAAAATTGTAAGACTAAAAGTACACTCAAATAAACATAATTCGTTGATTATAAATATCAAAAAACATATTAAAATTTTTGAATTCCTTTTGAAGTTTTCTTTGTTTTGTTTAATAACTACTATTAATTTTCTTAGCATACATCTCTGGGATCTGTTTAACCCCTACTAGTAATTTTTTTTACGCATACCCCTCTAGGTTTTTGCTGTGAATGTCTGCACACAGTCAGCACTTATTTTCAGTGTAAATATATTTGATATATAAGTTTTATTTTGCTTGCTCTTTTAATTCAAATTATAAATATGAAATTTTGATTAAATCTAAGTAAAAAATTCAAGGGAACAATATTGAATACAATTCAGCGAATTGTCAAGTAGATGCAATCCTTATTGTGATGGTCTTTCGCATACAATTATAAAGCAATTAATGTCAAATATGCTGTCATACTCTTTACAAAAGACCTTTCCTGCCATTCCTTTCCCCACTTTACTCACATGCTTGGAGTGCAAGCAAACATTTAGCCTTACTCTTTAGCCTTAACTGCAATTACGATATTTTTGTTTTGTTTTTTTTGTTTTGCTCTTAACTTTTCACTTTTCACACACATACAAATTTTGTACAAGTTTATTCCGAAATACATACTACCTTGGTGAACACTCACAAACCACTGAGAAAACCTAATGCTGGATTTTGCCTTGTAGAATAAAAAAGTCATGGTTTACTTTGGTTAAATTTATTTCTGAACAAAATTTGAATTCTGTAAAATTGAAAATCGAAATCTGTCGATTTGTCGATCTGGGACGCAGTATGCGGCACACGAGAGGAACGCGCAAGAAACGGATAGGCATGCTAGCAACACGTTTTTGCGAAGCAATTCCCCCTGGGACGCCCCGCAAAAACGGTTTCTTATTATTTCTGCAGTCCGATTAATTAACATTGTATATTATAATTGTTGTTATGTTATAAATAAAAGAATTAAACAAAAAAAAAAACACATTTAAATTGTGTGGAGCCGAGCAGGGAGCGGCATAACTTCCATAAAATCCCAGGGGGAAATACCTGGCTGCAAGCATGGAGGGCTTGAGATCGGCTGGCTCGATGGCGGGGCCAAGTGGGCGGCGTCAATCAATGGCGTTTGCTTCAGCGCCGGTTCTCTGGTCTGAATCTGTTTGCGTTGACAGTCCAGCTAGTCAGCGGGAGATAGAGGCCCTCTTCGGCCATGGGCGAGTAGGAGTAGATGAGTTGTTTGGTACGACCGATACGCCAAAGAGACTGCGTGAAGACTCCCAGAGTCCACCAGCAGGCAGTGCGGTGCAACCAAAAAAATCTAAGTTGCAACAAGTTAGATGCAAGATCGAGGTGGCAGAAATGGGGACATTACTGGAGGAAATAGCCGAACGCATTAAGCCAGAAAAGGAAGGGGGCAAGAGAGCCATTACGAACGCCCTCAGAGAGAAAGAAGACAGACTTAAAGAATTGCAGCAGGCAGTGAGCTCCATTCTGAGCAGCGATAGCGATCCTGAATACTGATTGGCATGCCCCAAGTGCACCAAAGTGTCCCTCGTCACCAGAGGGCAACAATTTTCATTTCAGTTGCTAGCTAAAGTTGAACGCCATTCTAGTCAGTTTAAATCAAAATTTCAAACCTTTCGGGTTGTTACGAGCTAAAAAGTTTTATTTTTTTTATTATTTATTTTTATCTTCTTCTTTTCTTTTTCTAGAATAAAGTTAGTCAAAATTTGTAATTGGAAATTTATCAACATTTTAATATAAATTTCGTTTACAGGATGTGTATTCTTGCTGCCCTTCGTTAGCGTTGTGTCCTTATGGAAGTTCTGGTCCTGGTGGTTTCTACGATCCTTGTGTTGGGCCGGACAATGGATCGTTTACTTCCTGGAGTGGACCGAGTGGGTCAGGCTTCTGGAGGCAGGAGGTGTGGCCAAACCTTGCACGGCTGAAGAAGAAATGGTGAAGGTGAAAGTAATTATTTTATTGTCTTTTAATAATAGTGTGGTAAGTAAATATCGTTTGAAGGGTTTTGTTTTCTGTCATTTGGTAATAATTTGCAGAATCTATTAACCCATATGCAGTTCTTACGAATTGACAATGGACTTGGACTTGGATTACAGACTCGTAACAGTCGAAGAAAGGCTTTGTGAAATAAAGTTTTACGTACACATGACAAAAGCACACTGACACTTTTATAGAAAATAAATAAAATAAATAAGGATGACCAAAACCGCAAAACAAATTTAAACATATAACTGTTATTATCCATGTGATCAACATCTATTTTTTGGGAAGGACCCGAAGACGACGCTGATTGGGCGTACATGGATTTTTATCCTTGGACAAGATTGCTGGGAGAGTAGTCTGAAAGTATAAAGACAAGCCGGAACAAATAGGATGGTCAAGGGTTTCGGTAATTAAGCATTCGCTAGTGTCCTTTGAATGAGATATGCAATTAAAGGTTGAAGAAGCCATCCGAAATCTGAAGGCTGAATTGTAACTGGCGTAGTTGCGTTAAAGAACTGTAGTTTACAGGGAAGAATAATAAATAATACTTTAAAGTAAATGGTGGTAGGGAGAGGTATTAAACACCCCATCCCTTAACTTAATTATTTATTGACACAGCCTTATTTGCATAAATCCATTCTACCTTTCTTTTCTTTTTTTTTTTTTTTTTTTTAACGTTTAATATATATTTGTTGAATCTACTCTTAAATTAGAGCCTAAAACAAGTTTGAGATATTTTTCTTAGACTAGTACTTAAGATAAATCCTGGGGATATTGCAGGCGGCCCTAATCACTTGTTATTGGGTTGGTCTGTCATTTCTTTTAAGACGAGTTCTATTATTAGTTCGCGTAAGGGAATTGGCAAGAACATTTGGGTGTGCATCCAGTTTCGCAGAATACTTTAGTTGTTGAGTACCTATTTCAGATTTTACGCTAGGTATATTTAGATCATTTTGAATGTTGTCGTTTCGTATATACCACGGGGCCCCCGTGATTGATCTTAAAATCTTCGACTGCGCTCTTTGTATAATATCGACATTGCTGCCCATTGTAAGTCCAGATGGGTTTCAGTACGGAGTTGTATAGGAGGACTTTATACTCCAGACGTAGAGGGGACCGAGCATTGATGATCCAATGTAGGCTACTCGCTTTCAGTTTGAGCTGTGACTTTTTTGCTTCGATGTGCTTGCGCCAAGTTAGTCTTCTGTCTAGGTGGATGCCAAGGTAAGTGACATCCACGGCTTGAGGAACTGGTACGTTGTTTAGCATTAGAGCTGGACAGTTTCTTCTGTTAAGCGTAAATGTAACATGTTTGCATTTCTGCTCGTTGACCCGGATACGCCAGGTTGCTAGCCATTCCTCTACCACCTTAAGGTGTTCCTCTAGTTTTGCAGAGGCTTGTATTGGGCATTTGGATCTGCTAAGGATTGCCGTGTCATCGGCAAAAGTGGACGTTGTAAGTCCTAAACTCGTTGGTAAGTCTGCAGTGTACAGCAGGTAGAGCAATGGGCAAAGTACACTGCCTTGCGGTACACCAGCTTTGATTTCAAAATCAGCGGAGACGGAGCCATTACATCTTACAGCGAATTTCCTATTGTAAAGGTAGGATTCCATGAGTTTGTGTGTGTACTGTGGCAGTTTTTGCCGGATTTTGAACATCAGACCCTCCAGCCAGACTCTATCGAAAGCCTGGGCAACGTCGAGAAAGACAGCCGCACAGTATTCTTTTAGTTCGAATGCTGTTCGTATTTCGGATGTTATGCGATTGACTTGTTCAATTGTACCATGTTTTTCGCGGAAGCCAAACTGGTGTGAAGGGATTGTGTTCTCCGATGCCAGAAATGAGTTTAGGCGGATCTGCAGGACCTTTTCAAAAAGCTTCGAAAGACATGGCAGCAAACTAATTGGCCTATAGGATGATGGCTGGGTTTTGTCCTTTCCCACTTTAGGAATCATGATGATAGTGGACTTTTTCCATGTTCTTGGGAAGTAGCCAATTTTTATTATAGCGTTGAACAGTTTGCAGATATATTGTATTGCAATGATAGGGAGTTCTAGGATCATTCATGTCTCGGTGTGATTAGGTCATGGCCAGGGGCTCTTTTTCGGCTTTATGTGGTTTTTAATAACTGCAGTGATCTCGTCCGATTGGAGTTCCGGAATACGCATCCGTTAATGTGTTCGAAGGGGAAGTACAGATGAGTTTGATGTTGGATTTGGCTGGAAAACCATTTTAAGATGTGTGGCAAATACGGATGCCCTCTCTTCGTCACTGCGGGCCCATCCACCGGTTGGACTCCTTATCGGTGAAATCCTTTGAGCCCAGCTTTCCTCTTGTCTTAACGCCTTGGAGAGGTTGCGATTAGCTTGCCTTAGGCGAAGTTTTGCTGCTGGTGATCGAGTAATCTGCCATTCTCTTCTTAGACGTCGTTTTTCCGTTACTAATTGTTCTATCCGCCGGTTCGTAGGCCTGTCAACAGGTTTGGTGTAAGAAGAGGCATGTGGAGTAGATACTCTTGCTGCAGCTCCCATCATCGACTCAAGTGCAGAGACGCACATATCAATGTCCTCTGCAGCATCCAGTTTCGGCGAACAGTCAATGTGGGCACTCATGTACATTTTAAATTTAAGCCAATTTGTTTTGTTGTTTGTAAGCCTATATGGGCGATCAAGTACTTGAGGTCTTGTTAATAATGTGAATAGCACTGGAGAGGGATCGGAAGTTAACTCTAGTAGTGTTTCCGCAGTGATCCGATTACGTGGAATCCTCTTGGTTACTGCGAAATCAATCAAGTCAGGCACTTTCTGTGGATCTGTGGGCCAATAAGTAGGCCTACCCGGTGAGACGCAATCCATCTTATTGAGAGGGTTGACTATTGTGTTGTACAACTGCTTTCCTTTAGGATTTACCAGGCGAGATCCCCAGTGCGTATGTTTGGCGTTATAGTCCCCTGCTGCAATGAAGCGATCTCCGAGTGTGTTAAAGAAATCGGTAAATTCCTTTTCAGAGATTGAGAAGCGTGGTGGGCAGTACAGGGCGACCAGTGTAGTGTTGCCGCAGCTGGTTTGGACGGTTATAGCAGTTGCTTGTAGGTGCTGTGTTTCAAATCTGTTGAGGAACGAGTGTTTTATACGGTTTTTGATTAGGATACCGGTCCCGCCATGAGCTTTTCCGTCTGGATGGTTTGTTGCGTAGAAGGTATATTTTGGTATTTGAAAATTATTTTTTGATGTTAAATGTGTTTCCGAAATCAGCAAAACGTCGATTTCACTTGAGTCTAGGAATAGTTGCAGTTCATTTTTGTGCTTGGAGATGCCGTTAGCATTCCAAAGACATAGACGTAGGGAAGCCATTATTTATTCTCGATAAGCTTCTGGATAAGCAGGTTTTGATTCCGCATCAGTTCGTGCATACAGTTTTGCATGAACGTCATAAAAGTGGTCATGTTTTGATTGAGTGAGATCAATAGGGCCTCTAGACCACTTGGAGTTTGCTGGCCAAGCTCTGGTGCGCTAGGTTGCGGATGCTGTAGATGGCGGAGTGACGGGGTCTCTTTCGCGGGCTCCGTCTGTCCAGTTCGGAGCACACTAGCGAAGGATACACTAGGACTGGTTGTAGCAGTCATGTTGGATGATCTAACAGCCTTGGCGAAGAAAACCTCCGGTGTAGTTTTGGAGGCGTTGAAGATGATTTTTGGTCCAGCTGGGGGTTTGCGCCCGTTTAGGTGTGATTTAAGATCCTTAAAGACAGGACATCCTCTGTAGTTGGCCGTGTGGTTCCCTCCACAGTTGCTGCATAGTCTTAGTGCGACGTTGTTTCTGTCCTTGGTGCAAATTCCATCTTCATGATGTTCGCCGCAGCCAACACACACTGACCTAAGATTGCAATTGTTAGAGGTGTGGTTGTATTCCTGGCAGTTTTTACACTGCGGTGGTTGGCGTCTCTTATGGGGCTCCTCTACGGTGATTCTTCTGTGCAATAGAAGCTGTAGGTTGTAGATCGGGTGCACTTCATTTGGCTTCGACCGCTTTGCATCTGGTTGGAGCTCGATTTTAAAGAGCGGCTGTGCGACTTTGTTCCTGTTGATGATGTTGACAACGAACTTGACTGCAAACCCTTTTTCGACCAACGCGTCTGCTATTTCCTGAATAGGGACCGATGGCTCAATCCCCTTTAACACAACCTGGAGCCCTTTACTGCTTTTTAGTTGGTAGGTATAGAAGTTGATGTTAGCATTACGGAGGTACTTTTCGATGATGCGGAAATTGTCCTCAGTTTGGGCTTGACATTTAATTTCTTTAATGTTACCCCTATTGAGAGGGGTTACAACAAAGTTATTTGCCCCTACTGTTTCTACTAGCTTCGAAATCAGGGCGCTGCAGTTGGCTCCACGGATGTATAAAGGGGGTGGTCTAGCCGATTTAACTTTATCTACAGCGCCGGCTTGATCGTCTTGCTGATCGGCAAGAATTTTAAAACGATTCCCGCTAAGGGGTGCTACTCGTTCATTTGGTTTGGTTATTTTCGGCGTATTGCCACTTTTTTTCTTTTGCGGGCTTAGCTTCCGCTTAGTTATTTTAATATATCTGTCCATTCCAGTTTGGACAGAAGTCGTTGGGTTTACTATTGTGGCTGACTCTGGGCGACTTGTCGTTGACGGCTTGAGGCAGGTCAATACTTCGGCAGACGTTGCAGTAGTTGCTGTCAACGAGCTGACGGTGCTGGTTGGTGCAATCGGTGACCCAGTTATCGATATTGATGGAGAAGCACACTGCTCTCTCCACGGTAGGTTGCTGTTAATTGCTGAGTGGCTGGCACTTTCGGTGTTATTGCTTACGTAAGCATTCGGTGGGGTCGGCGACACCACCGAAAAGTACGCGTTGTTGCGTTGGACCGAGAGTCGACGCTCACGTTGTTGTTGTACAATTAGTTCTTGTAGCTGTTGCTGGTGGGGATCGAGAGAGCTTGGGCCCGAATTGGTGGACATGGCTTTTGTAAAAATTACGCACTTTGTTGTTGCAACTTAGTATTTATTGCTATTAGAGCAATCTTATAGCAATATGATTGTAAATAGGCGTCTCTGAGGCGACTGAGAGCCCTACACAACTTTTTGCAAACGCAGACTTTTTTTTTTTTTTTATTTACACTCAATTTTGCGGAGTGGATTAAAAAACACGTCTGCACACGGCGGCAGTTGAATTCCACTGATAAATAATTTTGATTAACATTAATTTTATATAAACATTATATATAAGTAAATTAACAATATGTAAGACGGGCAGAGAGTGTGAGTTATGCATGCACATATGTATATTAGCGGTCAGTATGGGAAACATGCTGACCCGGCTCTAAGCGATGAATGCAATGAGTGCATATCATGATACCTTTGCACTTGAAATGTGTGCAATAACTTGGCACGCTGTCGCTGAGTGACAAAGACAATGCCCTATGCATATTCGGCTAACAAAGTGTTGCCGCTCAATATTTATGTTGAGTAATAAGAACTCGTATGTGCATACACTATACTACACTATAGTTAAACTTTTTATAAATCCTTATCGTGATTGAAAGAACTTACGTGATTTCTCTCTTTCGTGGCATAAAACATTTTCAATCCTTTTTTTTTAATTTAAATTAAATATTTAATTCAGCTAAACAGAAAAACATTGGAACTTTGTTGCTTCAAAAGAAAAAGGGTTTACTTGAATATCTCGAAGCAAATCAACAATCAATATGGGTATCTCGCAACAATATACATATATAGGTGTAGCTGTATTTGGTATCAGTATGATTTTCCCTGATATATCTAAATTAAGTTGTTTTTTTTCAAAGCACAACAAGTGTACATCAATGAAGTTTTTGTTTGTTGTTTTTTTGTTTAAAAAGTTAATAAAATGGATTTCAAAACAGAATTAATCATTTTGTATTTTATTTGCGTGGCTTAACGATTTTTGTTCCGAACAACCCTTCTAAATTTCCGATGGAACCATCGATACCAACGATTTTTTTTCCAGACGCCACTCTACAGAACATAACTCACAGTATACAATCTATAAAAAATCACGAACATGTATATAACTGACTTACTATTTTTTTTACTTTAACCCCCTTACGCAGGAACATTGTCGACGTCGCCGCTCTATCTGGACACCGGCCCTCCCTTACCGATGTGGCATGTAGACGATGTATGCCGCCCCATATTTAGGTCATTATACCTTTGAACCGCATAATTTTCCCGAAACTGTTGGCTTGATTAAAGTCGTATCTTATTGGCAGAACCCAAAAGGTGTCTTTTCGTTCCTCATTATCTAAATCTATTAAAGTTACGTCAGGTGTACCCCAAGGCAGTCATCTGGGCCCACTGTTATTTACCCTGTTTATAAATGATTTACCCTTGGCCTTGGTTCACTCACGCGTGCTCATGTTTGCGGATGACGTCAAGATTTGTTATTCCTATAATGATCCTTCTTTCCAACAGTACTTGCAATCTGATCTCGATGCGTTCTGTGATTGGTGCCACGTTAATAAATTACACCTTAATGCCTCTAAGTGTTCTTTTATGACTTTCAGTCGTTTGTCTCCGTTCCTAGCTCATTACTCCATTAAGTCTGTTCTGTTAGATTGTGTACCATCCTTTAAAGACTTAGGCGTTATGTTTGACCCAAAACTTTCATTTAATGTTCATATTGCTTCAATTGTCAATAGAGCATGCAGCCTTCTTGGCTTTATTAAACGTTGGGCCAAAGAATTTGATGATCCCTATGTAACAAAGGTTTTATACACTTCGTTAGTTCGCCCTATTCTCGAATATTCCTCGCCAGTATGGAACCCGCAATATGATGTTCACCAGCGTAGTATTGAATCGGTACAGAAGCAATTCCTTAAGTTTGCGTTACGCGGTCTTAATTGGGACCCGAGTCTTCGCCTACCTTCTTATTCTGACAGACTTCTTCTTATTAATCTTCCTTCACTTTACAACCGTAGGCTCGTTTTTGGAATTCTCTTTCTCCATAAACTAGTCAACGGCGAAGTCATTTCTACTAATTTACTAAGTACGCTATATTTTTGTGTTCCCTCACGTCGGACCAGAAACTTTTTTCCTATTTACCTTAGTAGATGTCTGACTAACTACTCTCTTCACGAACCTTTTCGTGTTCTTTGCCAATCTTTTAACAACCTTTCTCACCTAATTTCTCCTCATCTGTCACTTCTCTTCGCGCTATACTTTTTAATCATCTACAGCGAAACCAATGAAAATATTCTGGACTTGGATTGGCTGCAACTCATCCCTGACCACATTGGCTGTGAATCGGGGCATAGCTGGCTCCTTATGCAAATAAAACACCTCCACCGGGTCGGGGATGTTTAGTTGTGTATATAGCTAAGCTAGCTTTTTCAATTTAATTACTATCTGTCTTTCGCTTAAGCTTTTTCGTCGACTGCTGTGTTAGTTGACGTAAATAAATAAATAAATAAATAAATAAATAAATAAATAAATAAATAAATAAATAAATAACGTCATCCGCGAATCATCGCGCCTTCCGTCTTCCCATTTCCACCCCCCCCTTTAAAAAACACTCAGCCTTGCGTTCTTTCCATCTTCATTCTTATAATTTGCAATTAACAATAGATTTTTTCATTATATTCTTCATTGCCCTGGTGTAAGTTTGAAAGAGCACGTTATTGGTTTGCTGGATGCATTTTGGAGCAGACTCTAATGTATTCAAAGAAAAATCAGTATGATTCCCCTTCCCAACTCCCACCTACCTATCAGAGCTCTTTTAGGGGGAGAAATCGAAAGAAAAATTATACCTCGACTAATGGGTTCTCTTTTTTTTTTGTTTTTATTAAATATCCTCTGTTCAAAGCAACAAATGTCGTGGACAAACAGAGATTTCAAACAGTGATATCTCGAAGTAAATCAACAATCAATATGGGTATCTCGCAACAATATACATACATAGGTATTGCTGTATTTGGTATTAGTATGATTTTCCCTGAAATATCTAAAATAAGTTGTTTTTTTCATAGCACAATAAATGTACATCAATGAAGTTTTTGTTTGGGAACATTTTGAGAATATATATGTAAAAAATATAAATTTCGAATTAACATAGACATGGACATATAGTAATTAATAATAAAATAAGTAAATAAATAAGAAAATAATAAAATAAATAAATAGGTTAATAAATAAGTATATATCTATAAATAAAGGACGACTAACAATTAAACATATTTAATTATATGAAAAAAAACTGGATCCGTCGATGATTGGAGTTTTAGTTTGTTCTCCCGAAGGAATCGTGTGTATAAAAAACTGGACTGAGCCGAGGACAAAATTTTTCTTTAGTCGGCCAAGATTAGGTGCTCCCACGTGGAACGATGGGCAAAAAAAACTGGAGACAATTGTCTACTCTTCGACCAGCGGGGCCAAATGTCCTCCCGTCTACTTTTTCCCTGCCTTGCTGGGATTCTTTCTTTTATATGTCCCTCCCGACTTGCTTTCGGGTATCTCCTAGGCTGGTGGGGTAATTCTATTGCGGACAGGTACAAAAAAAACGTGGACAGTTGAGGCAAGTACTCCAGCGCAGGTCGATTTAACCGGCCTATTAGGGGTAATTATCGGAAAATTTAAGGAGTCCCTAAATAGTCTGGCCCACTGAAAACTCACCCAATTTTTACGGCCGGTCCCGCCTCACTGCGCCTTGGAATTAAATGGAATTTAAAAAAAAATGTAATTTTTGTCTGGTTTGTTTAGTCGCTTTAATTTTTCTTTATAATAATTTATAACTCACTTTTTTTCTTAGGATGTTTTTTTTCAGATAATTTTTTTTCTTTCTCATACACCACCGCACCTCACTGTCCACACTATGACTGATTCTTAACCTAACCCTTCTAAAATCAGAGGACTCATCGCCTGATCTTACGGCTTATTCCACATTATGCCAAACGAATTGTAGCTACGGAACGATTCATGCCCCGTCGCAGGACTCAGGTAAGTGATTAAGTTATCAAATCCTTTCCCGCCTTGCTCACAATGTTCATTTTCTCTTCCAGGTTTCTCTTCGTTAAGATATAGGTCCCAGTCACGGTGATCGGTATCCAGGTAGGCCCGTATAGCGTTAAGCACCGACTGATTTACCCTTTCGGCCGCATTAGATCCCTAGCGAATAGACCGCCGTAAGCAGATGCTTCACTCCGTATTCTCGTAGCAATTGCTGGAATTGCTTCGATACAAACTGATTTCCATTATCGCTGTGCACCAGCTCAGGCACTCCAAATTTGTGAAAAACCTCACGTTTGAGAAATTATACCACCCCGTTTGCCGTGGCCTCTCGCATGGCGTAAAGGAACACAAATTTGGGAAAATTATCCACCACTACGAATACGTACGCGTGTGCGCCCTTCGACCGAGGATACTTCCTTAGAAAAACTATATAAATTTTCTGGAACGGCCGGTAGGACCTCACTTCAGTCCCTATCCCTGGCTTCGGCCCACAGTTGGTTGATTTTGTCTCCTTGCACACGCTGCAATTCCGAACATAAGCTTCCACCTTTCAAAATTCATCCAAATCGGTGATTCGCATACCTGAATCCCCTTGCTAGATTTATTTATTTTTTATTCAAGCGTAATATTCAATAAAAAATGTGATGGGTAAAAAAAACTTTCTTTATTTTTTTTTTTTACAAATGTTAAAAACTGTAGGAGTGTTTGAGTATTTGGAAATGTCGAACCAATACCACTACCAATACTACCAAAATGCTGTTCTAGACCAGGGGATTAAGAAGTTTGGCATTTCCATCCCTACATACATATGTGTGTGTCGAGCGTTTGCAGTTGTCATAAAAGTATAGGCATGAACCATCGGGAGGGATAGAGGTGGAGAAAACATCGATGTTTTTTCGATGTATGTATTGATGTTTCGCATTTTTGGAACCCAACGATGTTTGCTAAAGACTATCGATGTTTTCTTGGTATACCTCTACCACTATTAAACTTTTTTTCTTCTCTTTAATACAAAATAAAAACCAAAGTAAAATCATTTTAAGCGGACGCAGTAATTGTTTTGAGGCAACACTTGGAAACGATAATCCATTCAGAAGATTGCGACCCTTTTGGAAGGTAAATAAGAAAAAGTATATGTTTTCAAAATTAACGATTAAAATTTTAGAAAAATGATGGTATGATGGTTCTCAAAGGGGTTGACAAAAATTTTTTGTGCATACCCGCAACATCCTGTGAGTCTGAAAGGACTTTCAACTGGCCAAATAATTTCTGACAGGCGAACGCGAATAAAACCAAACGTTGCTGACAAACTAATGTTTGTCAATAAGAACTCATTGTGTATCTTTAACGATAATATTAAAGATACACAATGAAATAACCTCTTCCTTTCCAATTTTGTAATCTTTTGAATGAAAAAAACTTTTTTGTGAACATTTCATGGTTAAATAAAAATATTGTTCTTCGTTTTAATATTTACTGAATTTGCTTTATATTCATTTAAAGCAAAAACTGTTAAAAACAACGATGTTATATCGATGTTTTGCTTAGAAACATCGAAAATGTAGATAGTAGCAAACATCGATGTTTCTCCACCTTTAATTGATAAAGACTAATAGATCGATGTAAATTTTTCGATAGCGATGTGTCCAACAGTAAACTAATTAATTAAAAAAAAACATTCTGCATTTAATAAAAAACACATTGTATGTGTATCTTACATTTAGTTGTGATTTGATTTCATGAAATGAAAAAAATTTAATTTTTATTTTTTTTTTTTTTTAATTTTTTTTTTATTTTTTTTTAAAAAATTGGGAAAAAGGGAAATTCAAACCAATCTATAGTTAAACTTTTTATAAATCCTTATCGTAATATGAAAAATACAAATGTCTGCATCGTTAATAAAAAACACATTAATGTCGTATTGGATTATTATAAATTTAGATTGTCTAATGAACTTGGACATGGACATATGGTTTGGAAATTAATTTTTTTTTTTTTTTTTTTTTTTTGTCCTTTTTTTTGTTTTCCCCTCCTTTTTTTTTCCCTTTTTTTTCCCCTTTCCTTTTTTTTTTTTGTTGGTACCATTGTAGTTGTTGTGATTTCCACCACGCTGAGGGTAATTTCCATAATAAAGGACAGTATTTGATTGTCTGTTTACGAATTTGGATATGGCATCATTCATGGTGTTGAAGGTACCAGCCTGCATGACAAGTTTTACCTTATCAATTGCGCAATTCTTCGTCATTGCCTTAACTGCAAACTGTGTAGAATAACTTCTGGCTAACGCAAGGGGTAGTCCGTCCGTTATGTACGCACTTTCTAGAGCTTTTGTCATCTGCTCAACCTCTGAAGTATATTGGTTAGCTGTTTTATTGCGTTGCTGTAGATTCATCGGCTTAGCTGATAATACTTCTACAGTTTCGCCTTTGACATTGCTTCTTAGTCCGGAAATGACTTCTGATATAGCTAATTGTTCGTGTTCGCCTTTTATTGATTCTATAATTTCCAATGCATCGAGAAAACTTGTTAAGTTCTCTGCTTTACCATCAAATACTGGTATAAGCTGTGATGCAGTGTTGATAAAATCAGTATTTGACTGTGCCATTGTAATCAATTTCTTTTCAACTACACTCGAGCTAGTGTCTGAATCTGTGGAATCGTCCAAATCAGACATTAATATAGCGGGGATAGTGAGATTATCTATTTCTTCTTCTTCCAAATCCTTTTGGTCGATATTAATATCTTCTTTTGATTCTGGTTCTTCACCAGTTTCAATTGTTACTGAGGTATTGAGAATATTAGGTATTGATATATCGAGGTCGAATTTTTCTCTAATAGTTGTCAAATTGGATCTTAGTCTGATCAAAAACTTTGATACGGGAGACCAATGATCTTGAGTCAGTTTATCTTTGTGTTCATATATAAGTATCCGGGCTTCATTGAAGCATTTAACTAATATTTCCACGTGCTTTCTAACTGTGGTTTTCTGTAAAACGCACGGCGCGAATCGCGTGGACAAATACACAAGAGAAAAAACAGACAAACAAATAATACTATAGTTATCTATTAACTAAATGGGATAGGATAGATGTTTTAAGCATATTGATAGAAAACTCTGAGCTGATTACAGGGAAAAGAAGGTTGTAATCAGAGCAGAGGACCCTAAAAGGTTCATGCATGGCATAGTTAGAAGAACAACGACTAAGGGATAAAGGTATAAAAGGATGTCTACTCCGTCTACATGGTACCGACAGATTTACCTGAGCTAATAACTCAGGCGAGTCGATATCACCAATTAGGAGCTTGTGCATGAAAATGACACCAAGCATAGTTCTACGGTTAGTTAGGGAAGGAAGGTCAATCAAGAGAAGTCTACTAGAATACGAAGGCAAATTGACATTGCGATCCCAGCTTAAGCCACGAAGAGCAAATAGCAAGAACTGCTTTTGAACGGATTCAAGTCTAATCTGGTGCGACTCATATTGAGGTGACCAAATGCAAGATCCATACTCTAAAATAGGACGGACAAGCGAAGTAAAAAGAACTTTAGTTGTATAGGGGTCATCGAATTCTTTTGACCATCTTTTAATGAAACCCAGGACACTCATGGCCTTTGAGACCGTAGTGGAAATATGGGTGTTAAAATTTAACTTATGGTCCATAAGTACGCCCAAATCATTCATATTATTTAGACGTTCTAAAGGTCTATTGTTTAGAAAATAAGTGACCAGTTGAGGAGAGTTACGAAAAAAAGTCATTACCTTACATTTGGTAGTGTTAAGATTTAGTAGATTAAACTGGCACCAGGATTGAAAGTTTTTAAGATCAGCTTGTAGCCGACTAAATGAATCTGTATCTTTATACGTAAGACAAAGCTTGACATCGTCAGCATACATAAGCACACGCGAATGAACAATGACTGATGGAAGATGTTAATGAATAGTGTGAAAAGCAGAGGGCCGAGATGACTACCTTGAGGTACACCAGAAGTCACAGGAATGGAAACGGAAAAAGAAGACTTAAAAAGTACCTTCTGTTTTCTATTTGTTAAATATTCTCGAACCCAAGATAGGAAAAGGGGTGGAAACCCAATGTCGCTCAGCTTCGAAAGTAATAGGGTATGATTAACGGAATCAAAGGCTTTGCTAAAGTCAGTGTATATGACATCAGTTTGTTTACCATTTTTGAACCCCTTGATAATTATTGATGTAAATTCTAAAAGGTTAGTGGTTGTAGATCTACGTTTCACAAACCCATGTTGGGATGGCGAAATAATAGAGCTGCAAAAATGTTGCAATTGAGAAGTTATAATTTTCTCAAAAGCTTTCGGAATAGCGGACAATTTTGAGATACCCCTATAGTTAGAGGCTTCGGACTTTTTGCCATTTTTATGCAGAGGAATGATATACGACTCCTTCCAAATAGATGGAAAAGAGGAAGATTCGACAGACAATAGAAACAATTTTAAAATGGGTTTACATAATGCGTTTGCACAGAACCTGAGTACACATCCAGGAAGACCATCTGGCCCCGGAGAATAAACGGGTTTAACTAATTTAAGTTTTTTAATTTTTTTTTCTTTATTTATTTCATTTTCTTGTCGTTACTTATTTAATAACATTTAATTATGTTTTGTATCGTTTGTTGTTTGTGCGCTTTTTTTTAAATCTTTTCCAATTCGTTTGCTCGGCTCATATATTTTTTTCTCAAACATTTATTGTGCAGTTTGTACAGTTTATAAAAGCAATTGGCACACATTATAATAACGATTATTAGAAGCATTATGTTTACATATTCCAATTCAATGTTATTTGGTTCAACTTTATTTATCACGTTAGCAGTGGAATCCACTGATTTAACGTCTACTAGACGCATTATGGTTTTGTTAAAATTATAATTAGAATTATGATTATTATCTATTTCCCCACTGAATTTACTTATCGAGTTACTTCTCATCTATTTTATGCCTTTTTTTTATTTTTTTTTTCTTTACATATGTCCTACCTATAGTTTCGTATAGCTTTACGGGCTACACTTCTAAACGAGCGGAAAGGGTTCCGCAGGCTTTTACAAAATTTTTCTTTTATATTTAATTAAAATATGTGTGGATTATCCTCTGCGTCCTCTGCGTCAGCTGGTCGTCGCCGGTTGTCTGCACTGACGCTCCTTCGCAGGCGAAAGTGGCGGTTTGCCCCTCTCGCTGTTGATCTGCTGCTGTTGTCCTGGGCCTGTGGGCTCAGGCGAGGCCGGTGCTGGTCTTCGCACAGGTCTTCGGCTTCATGCATGCGGAATTGCATGCCGCAGAGTTGAGAGGACTTCTGGTTGTTTCGGCAGTGGCTTGGGAATATTCGGTTTTGTTAGGGTTTTTTGTTTTATAACTTTTATCTGATGTGCTGAGTGAGTTGTGACTTGTGGTACTCTATTTTGGAGGGTCTCTTTTAAAAATTCAAGCTCATTATAAAGTTTTTGCGCCGTCGTCCATGCGGGCGGTGTTGATTGAGCAAATAGCAGCCACTTTATGTGTGCTATTCTTTTGTTAATTTTGTTTTTCTGACCTCCACGTACCATCACGCACACTCTACTGCTCCTTGTGACTCTATTCACGGTCAACATGTATTATCAGTAGGTGTTGATTGATTGAATGTCTTTTATTGTATGAATTTGGTTCTCTTAGCTAAAGGCTTGCTAGCTGTCGGCGCAGCGGCAGAGCAGCAGTTTTATATAAACATTATATATAAGTAAAGTAACAATATGTAAGACGGGCAGAGAGTGTGAGTTATGCATGCACATATGTATATTAGCGGTCAGTATGGGAAACATGCTGACCCGGCTCTAAGCGATGAATGCAATGAGTGCATATCATATTACCTTTGCACTTGAAATGTGTGCAATAACTTGGCACGCTGTCGCTGAGTGACAAAGACAATGCCCTATGCATATTCGGCTAACAAAGTGTTGCCGCTCAATATTTATGTTGAGTAATAAGAACTCGCATGTGCATACACTATACTACACTATAGTTAAACTTTTTATAAATCCTTATCGTGATTGAAAGAACTTACGTGATTTCTCTCTTTCGTGGCATAAAACATTTTCAATCCTTTTTTTTTAATTTAAATTAAATATTTAATTCAGCTAAACAGAAAAACATTGGAACTTTGTTGCTTCAAAAGAAAAAGGGTTTACTTGAATATCTCGAAGCAAATCAACAATCAATATGGGTATCTCGCAACAATATACATATATAGCTGTAGCTGTATTTGGTATCAGTATGATTTTCCCTGATATATCTAAATTAAGTTGTTTTTTTCAAAGCACAATAAATGTACATCAATGAAGTTTTTGTTTGGGAACATTTTGAGAATATATACGTAAAAAATATAAATTTCGAATTAACATAGACATGGACATATAGTTTGGAAATAATAATTAACAGTGGAATAAACACAAGAGTAACAAAAAAAAAAAAAAAATATATATATAAAAAAATAAAAACGGTAATAAATAAGTAAATAAATAAAAGAATTAGTAAATAATTAAATAGGTTAATAAATAAGTATATATCTATAAATAAAGGACGACTAACAATTAAATATATTTAATTATATGAAAAAAAAACTGGATTCGTCGATGATTGGAGTTTTAGATTGTTCTCCCGAAGGAATCGTGTGTATAAAAAACTGGACTGAACCGAGGACAAAATTTTTCTTTTATCGGCCAAGATTAAGTGCTCCCACGTGGAACGATGGGCAAAAAAAGCTGGAGACAATTGTCTACTCTTCGACCAGCGTGGGCAAATGTCCTCCAGTCTACTTTTTCCCTGCCTTGCTTGGGATTCTTGCTTTTATATGCTTTCGACTTGCTTTCGGGTATCTCCTAGGCTGGTGGGGTAATTCTATTGCGGACAGGTACAAAAAAAACGTGGATAGTTGAGGCAAGTACTCCAGCTGTGACGCACGGGGTTTCGTTTGTACCAAAACAAACTTAAGTTACAGTTTATATAGCGATTAGTTTATTTAGCGCAATTTTACAGGTTGTGTGATGTAATTAGACTTTGACATTTTTTACTTTTAAACGGCGACGCTTGACGCTTTTTCTAACGCTTTAAAAAAGTTTGTAGCTTTCTTCCCTGGTGCCATCACATACTGACGCCAAACTCTCGGTTGGTCCCCGCTCGTGTTTTTCAGGGCTGCCAACCCCAGTATTTTCCAGGCTGCCAACTCCAGCATTTTCGGGTTGACGGTTAATTGTTAAATTTGTAATGACGGCGGTGACATTCCGCCCCGTGAACGACCTCAGGATGTTCACTTTCCTTTAATCCGACGTCTAGAACTGCAATTTTGGAAGCGGGGCGTATCATGATGCCGATTGGTGTACATATGGTTGCTCTGCGAACTTGGCCATCTTTGGCGGTTACGACATCGGTTATGCGGGCTTTTGGCCACAGATTCCTCGGCAGATTATCGTCCACGACAATAACTACATCTCCGATATCGACTGGCGGACGCTTAGTAAACCATTTGCTGCGTCGAGTTAATGTTGGTGTATACTCCTTTACCCATCTTTTCCAGAAGCGATCAGCAAACGATTGCGTTTGATGCCATCGTAACCTTAGGTCGGCCTGATACTGGTTTGTAGCCAGCTTTTGATCCCAGAAGCAAGTGGTTGAGTGTAAGCGTCACCTGTATCTAAAGAAACAAACGTTAGAGGCCTGGAGTTAATTATAAATTCGGCTTCCATTAGGGCACTTCAAAGAGTTTCGTCATTAAAGTTGCTAGAAGGGCAAATGGCCTTTAGGACGGATTTTACAGTCCGGACCAAACGGCTGGTGGGTTAAAACGCCTCTCTCGGTGTGTCTCGGTGTTCCACGTAGTGCGATACAGTTTTTTAGGCACATTATACATGAGCTCACATCGAGTTTGTAGGCGACCTGTAGATGAACTGCCCTTAGTGTTAGGCACGTAAAGAGGACTCCCCAGCGCTTTTCTTTGTGTCTTCCGCCGTTGACTAGTATGGGGCTGAAATAGTCGACTCCCGTATATGTGAATGGTCGTTCAAAACAAGCTAGTCTGGCGATAGGTATAGGTGCCATTTGTGGCACTTGAGGCTTCGCTGTGGATATTTTGCAGTGTTGGCATGTATTTCGGACGATTTTATATAGGACTCTAAGGCGTTGTATATAATATACGCTTCTATTAAGATTAATGGTACACTCGTGAAATATATGATGAGATTTTTCGTGATAATCCTTTGCGATTAAAAAGGCAAATCTGCTGTGTCTTGGGATTATGATGGCGTCAACGTCAGAAGTTATGCTGTCTGACCTGCCCTTCACGCGGATGATGTCTTCTGAGTCCAGGTAAACATTTAAAGCAATTAATGAGCTTGACTTGTCCACTACTGATTTGTCTTTAAGCGAATTGATTTCATTTGAGTACGTCGCTAATTGGGCCTGTCTGCATAAGAGATTTTGCTGCTTAGAGGCTTTTGTGGTAGAGGCTTTCCCGAACACTTAGCGCGTAACCTTTGGGCATACAGCATAACGTTGGCTTTGTGGCTAAGTCTGCAACGTTTTCCTTTGTGCTAACCCAGCGCCATTGGTTTGGGCTGGTTTTGTCGATTATCTCGCCCACTCTATGCATGACGAATGACTGGAGTCTCCTTGGATCCATGGTTAACCAGTTAAGGACCCTTTTAGAATCGGACCAATATGTGCAGGAATCGATTCTTAGGCCTCGGGTGCTCATTATACGCATCGTTAGGCCTACTCCCATGACAGCTGCCAAAAGCTCCATTCGAGGTATAGATACAGGTTTGAGTGGAGCTACTTTACATTTGGCTGCTACCAACACTGTAGTGATGCTTTGACCATGTTTAATGCGAAGATAGGTTACTGCGGCGTAGGCATGTTCGCTTGCGTCTACGAAGGTATGAAGGTCTACCTGGCTTTCGTTTAACAGCAGAGCAGAGTAGTGACGTGGAAATTCTTAATTGCTTGCGTGTAGTAGGACATCTTTCAATTGTCGCCACTGTTCGAGGAGTTCTTCGGGTAAATCTTCGTCCTATCCTATTCCTGTGCACCAGACTTTTTGAAGCAGCATTTTAAGGCCCACGGTGTTGCGCGATAATAGACCGAGGGGATCAAGTATAGACATCAGTACTTGTAAGACCTCACGTTTCGTAAGCGCTATTTCATAGATTAGGACATCTCGTTTTAGTCTCGAAAATCTGAAGATAAACTTAAAAACGTCATTATTTGGGTCCCAATACATACCGAGGACCTTTTCAGGGTTCCCTAATTCTTTAAGGTGTTGATTTATTTGCTGTTCTCCTAGATTTTGGAGAACAGATACAGAGCTTGAGCACCAATTTCTTATTTGGAATTCACCATCGGCATGTATGTCTCTAACTGATGATGTAACTGTTATGGCTTCAAGGCCATCTTTGAAACTGTCGATGAGGTCGTCGACGTAGTGAGCCTTTGTAACGGATTCGTAAGCTCGCGCATAACGAAGATCCTTGGAGTGTTCTCATTTTTATTGAGCCATAAGAACCGCTGGACGTGCATGTCGCTTTCCTGAATGTTTATTTGAAGAAACATCTCGGCTATATCTGCGCACACGGCAATCCGTCCTACTCTGAAGGCCATTAGGACAGAAGTCAATGGACTTAGATAATCAGGCCCAGTAAACATAAAATCGTTAAGTGATTTTCCATGACTTTTGGCATTTAATGCATTTAATTTTTTTTCTTTTTATTTTCCTCTCTCGTCAATGCTTCTGCATTTGCTCCTCTCATCGCCCCCATCATACCATCAGTGCTAGTGGTTTTGTTGTTCTGTAGTAGAAAATGTCCAATCAATGATGAAACACACATCGGTCTGGTTTAATTGAGTTCTGTTTATTGAATGATTCTTAATTCTATAACAATTGTCGACTATAGCTAAGACCGCGTAGCTGCGTTGCCAGTAATGCAGGCAGAGGAGCGGTATGCTTATGTATAAACATATTTATGTATAAATGTATAAATGTTTACATAAGAGTATGTATGTATGTATCCCGTTGCGGCGGGAGAGTGAGGATGTATCATATTGCATATCGGGCCAAAGCGGCCGCGCGTGTTATATATATAGCTTTCGCTACTGTTTTTGCACTTTTGTCTTTAATTGGTATTTTTACAAGGTATTTTGTTAGGTCGCAGACTAAAGTTACTGCGTATTCATTTCCGTGTTCTGATTTTAGAAGTGGACCGATCGTATCCACAATAACTCTATCGAAAGCCTGTTGTGGCGTTTCAGTTATAATTAACGGAGTTTTTGTATGTTTTGTTATTTTTGCTTTTTGGCACTTATTACATTTTTTTATATATTGAGATATATCTCGTGTCATGTTTTTCCAATAGTAATGCCTTTTTATTTTGGCTATAGTTCTTAATATTCCAGTATGACCTCCTTGTATAGGGTCATCGTGGAACGTAAACAGTATTGCTTCTTTTTCTTTATCATTATTTGATAATAGGGTCACCGGCTTGAGTAGCGCTACTCTTAAAAATTTCAATATTTTATTGCCCATATTTTTGAAAGATTCTATTGAAACAGTTTCAAAGATCTTTTCACTCGGTGCCACTTTGACTTGACTGATATTGAGTATACCGGCTTCTTTTTCGAGCCTTTAAAACAATTGACCTAAGTCAAGGATTCCATTGGTATACATATCGCAAATGTCAATTCTTGCTATAACTTTCTTGCCATGTTTGAATATGCTTAAAGAATCAATTATTCGCAAGGTCACTACTTTTCGTATTTCGTCATTTACAATGACGTTATATACATTGGGCTTAGAAGCATTAAGAGATTGCCTTTGCAACTCTTTTATATTATTCTCTTTTTCTTTTCCTGCGCAGGAATTTGACTGTTTACTTTGATTTCTGGTAGTGACTCTCAGAATTTTGTTACTAGTTTGTATATTTTGTAAGTCCCGTATTGTTATTCTTGATAGCGCGTCGACTACGAAATTATCTTTCCCCTTTAGATACGCTACCGTAAAATCATACTCCTCTAGTTCAAGTCGCATTCTAGTTAGCTTGGAACTTGGATTTGTCATTGAAAACAAATAATTTAATGCTTTGTGATCTGTTTTGACAGTAAAGTGTCTACCATAAATGTATGGTCTGAAGTGCGTGATTGCCCAGTGAATCGCAGCTAAGTCTTGTTCAGTTGTACTCTTATTACTCTCACCTTTTGTGAAAGACCTAGACGCGTATGCTACTGGAAGCTGTAGTCCCTTTTTATTTTGTGTTAGGGCTGCTCCACATGCATATTTACTTGCGTCAGTGATTATGCAAAATTCTTTGCTAAAATCTGGGTACTGTAGTAGAGTTGGGTTCATTAATGCTGATTTTAAATGCTCGAACGCATTTTGACAATCGCTTGTCCACTCGAATTTAACATTTTTCTTACATAATCTTGTTATGTGACGAGAATGTTCGGCGAAGTTTTGTATAAATTTTCGATAATAGTTGCAAAATGCAATGAATCTTCTAGCGCTGTCCGCATCATGTGGGACTGGATAATTTTGAATGACATCATACTTTGTGTCATCAGGCAAGATTCCTTTATCTGTGCACTTATGTCCCAAAGAGGTGACTTCATGCATAAAAAATGAACATTTTTCAGGATGTAACTTCAGGTTGTGTTGCCTACACTTCTCAAAAACATCTGTTAGATTATTGATCATGTGTTTTTCGGAACAACCTATGATTATTAAGTCATCCATGTAAAGGAATGCTTGCGAAGGTTCAAGGCCAGTGAATGCTATAGTCATCATTCTCTGGAACGAATTTGGCGCTATTTTTAAACCGAATGGTAGTCGCGTGAAGCGATATGAGCCATTACATGTGGAAAAGGATGTTATGTCCCGTGACTCTTCTTCGAGTTCAATTTGATGAAAACCTGACATTAGGTCGAGGCATGAAAAATACTTTGCTCTACCTAGTTGTCTAAGATGTCATCAATTCTATGTAGTAGAAAATGTCCAATCAATTCTAGGTAATGGAAATTTATCGGACAACAGTTTTTTATTAATTTGACGATAGTCAATTACTAATCGCCCTTTTTTTATTTTCAGCACTTGGTAACGATTTTTTAGGTACCAATAAAAGTGGGCTATTGTAAGGAGATACAGAGGGCTCAACTATTTCGTCTTTTATAAGCTTTTGGACTTGTCTTTGTATTTCGTCTTTCTGACTATGAGGATTTCTATAATTTTTAATGTAAATAGGTTCATCGTCACCCAGTCTTAATTTTTGTTTGTAGAAATTATTTGTTGTTATTGATTCGGTTTCTAGTCCGAATACATCACTATAATTCTTGCACAATTTCGTAAGTTGGCTGTGAAACTGTGTGGGAAAATTTTTTGATAACGTAGTTAGTACTGCGTTTTCACGCTGTTCATTGTTTGCTTCAATTATTTCATAGCTGGAAAGCGGTTCATACTTCAAACTTGATATGTTTACTATTTGATTATTATTTGTGGTATTTAGCAGTCTTATGAATGCGTTTTGAGGTTAAGTTATGGTATTTGCCAAATAAATACCATGTTGAATTTCTTGGTTTGGAATTAATACACTGTCTTCTTGTGAACTTATTTCAATATTTCGGACAATTTGGGATCTTGCTGGTAAAACTATTGAATTATTACCAGCACTGTACGATATTGGTACGTATATCAGATATTTTAGGTTATTTGGTAGAATTATTAACCAGTCTTCGGACGGATTGAAATCTAATTGACAGTTACATTTTCTTATGAAATCGATTCCTAGTATTCCATCACATGGAATAGCGAATAGGTTATTAACGATGTGAAAGTCGTGTGGAATTATATATTTTGAAGATTGTATTTCGACAGAAGTAAGAAGTACTTCTTGACTAATTCCTTGTATATTTATTATGTTATTGGTTTGGACACTTTGAAAACTATCTGAATTTTCTTTTACGATCAGATATTTCCGATCCTGTGTCTATTAAAAATACTAACTTTTTCCCAATTGCTACATTCGTGAAGGTAACGAACGTATTTTGATTAAGACTGATGGCATGAATCTTATTATTCATTACTGCTGAGTATCTAAAGGTGCTTGGGAGTTTCCCGAAGCATTTTGTGCTACCCTAACATTATTGTTATTATAGCCGTTTTGTCGGTTATTTCCTCAATAATTATTATTCCTATTTTGTCTGTAATTTTGGCCATTATTGTTATAATTGTTGTAATAACCACGACCATTGCCTCTACCACGATGTTTAATCTTAAACATTCTGAGAAGGGCCGCCAAATGCGACGTGTTGGAATTTATTTTATAGTTAATTGTCTTATACAAATTTTTATTAATATTATCATTAGTTAGATAACTATTGTTAAGGAAGCATGACAAGTTACATGATGGACGCTCAAAACCTAGTCAATCTGATGTTCCTTTACCGATTGTAACTGACTTCCTATTCTTACAAATTCTGCTGTATGGTTTACTTCTTCTTCTACTGGATTTCATTTTATATTTGGCGTATTACTAATATCGCCCAACGCTTAACAATTTTTGTTTCGGGATATCTACCCACTGCTGATGTGCATTACTATGTTGACTTCTAGCCTTTTTATATGGTGGAAAATTTAAAAAATAACTACTTTTACTTTTCGAATTGTTCCAATCTGATCTTTGCTCCACTTTTTTTAAATATTGCTGATAGCTAAAATTTGAATTGTTATTTTGTTTATTCTTAGATGTTGTTCTTTTATAACTCTTTTGCCTTGTCTGCCTTTTTATACCATACACCCATAGGGTGAAATGGTATATTAAAGTCGCTAAAATGTATGTAACAGGCAGAAGGAAGCTTTTCCGACCCCATAAAGTATATATATTCTTGATCAGCATCAACAGCCGAGACGATCTAGCCATGTCCGTCTGTCCGTCCGTCTGTATGAACACCTAGATCTCGGAGACTATAAGAGCTAGAGCCACCAAATTTGGTATGTAGACTCGTGTCGTATGTACGCTTATCGAGTTTGTTTCAAATGTTTGCCACGCCCCCTACCGCCCATGCAAATGATATAAAACCGATTTTCTTAAACACCGTAGCAACTAGAGACACAAAATTTGGTATGTATATTTGCTTAGTAAACGCGCACATTTTGTATTTGTAAAAATTTTGCCACGCCCCCTACCGCCCCCGCAAATTAAATAAAACCGATTTTCTCAAAAACTATTCTAGCTAGAGACACAAAATTTGGTATGAATATTTGCTTAGTAATTGCGCACAGTTTTGATGTGTAAAGATTTTGCCACGCCCCCCTCCGCCCCCGTAATTTGAAAAAACTCGATTATCTCCCGTAATTTTCAACCTTGTGATCAAATTTGATCAAAATCGGAATAAAAATAGCCAAGTTATGCATATAAACGTTTTTCCATATGGCCGGAGTTGGCCGTTGGCTGGTGGGGGCGCTAGGGTGCTCGAATGCTTGAGTGAGCGAAATACTAAGATATGCTTCTTAAAAGCATGCAAACAGATTTTTTTAAAAATACGAAAATGCATTGGTTATTATAAATTTAAAATATTTGTTTTACTGGTGTATGGTATATCCAAGTCGGCGAGACGACTTACTTACTTCATTTGTAATGCAGATTCGGACAATTTATTACCGGAATCTATTTTGACATTATTTTTTTTATAATCATTATTTAATTCAACCATTGCCATTTCAATATTCTTATTCTGTACTGCAATATACCATTTTCTTCCATAGTTTTCACTGTACCTTCAAAGTGAGGTCCTGCCGGGGGCATAAATTTATTTCTTTATTACTTTGAGAAATTATTTTTTTTACCTCAGGCTTTATCTTACCTCCAAGGTGAGGTCCTGATGGAGGAGCCAAATGCTGACTTATTTCTTGAATTTTGTTGTTGAATTTGTTTTGAATTGTATTGTATTTATTTTCACGTTTACTTTTGTTCTTCTCCAAACGCTGTTGCATACCTGTGACATCTATTGTTGTTGCCACTACAGATTTTTTATTTTTTGATTTGGTGCATCCCCAGACGATCCAACCAAATTGAGTATTTTGGCCTAGTAGGCCATCAATCTTTGTAACTCCCCCTTTTAAGATTTGGGTATATACGTTTACCCCCATTATTATATCAACCTTACCAGGTTTATTAAAAGTAGGATAAGCTAGTACGTAGGATTGCCATTTTGACATATCCACGTCTACCGTTTTTAATGGAAGAGCTTTCATTAACTTTAACAACACAATCGCCTCAACCTTAAGATGACTTATCCAAGGATTTCGCGTCTTCACATCTATTTTTACCTTATATTTTGATTTTTTTGCATTTATTGAGGACACGCCACTTATTTCTGTATGTTGTTTAATTGTAGGTAATTTTAATATTTGAGCTGCCTTTTCAGACAAAATGGTGCTCTGTGAACCATTATCAATAAGGGCTCTTAGAGTCTTATATCCTCCATCTACATTTTTTACTTGTATTCGGGCTGTGGCCAACAGTGTGGGTTGAGCCGTTATATAAGTATTAACTCTCTCCTGTATTTCTTCAAAATGAAGTAGAGTATGATGTCCTTTACTGCACAATGAACAGACCATCTCATTAGTGCATTCTTTATTGCTTGAATGGTTCAAGCATCGTGTGCACAGCTGCACTTTATACGCTTTATGCCGTGCAACTTTGCAAATCGGACAGTTATTTTCAAAGGCTGCATATGAAACAACTTGTTGCGGTTTTTTCTTTTCTTTCCTCATGGCACTTAGCGAACAATATCTTTGCTCCAAGTATTCCATGACATCAGAAAGCATTTGTATCTGCCTTGTTTTCCTAATCTGACTCTCATACAATTGAAGAGCCTCTCTATCAAATTTGCTAAGTATGAGTTGTGCGAATATTACGTCAACTTCATTGGACAAATTTGCTTTAATTTTAATTAAGTGCACTGACTCATTAATTATGTCAACCACTCCTTTTACACTCTTTGCGGATTCATTGTTGATCATCGGTAAATCAACGATCCGACTTAATAGTTCGGAAAATACCCTCCGATTATTTTCATACCGCTGGGTCAACAGTTCCCAAGCGGCACTATAACTATCAGCTGAACCTGACAATAAATGAGCTACCATGCTCCTCGCTTCGCCCTTTAATGCGGATTTTAAATAATTGAATTTAAGAGTAAGATTTAGATCCTCTCTATTTTCAATTAATTCTGCAAATAACTCTACAAACAGGTCCCATTCTCTTGGCTCTCCAGAGAATGTGGGTACCTGAATTTTTGGAAACACCGGTAATTCGCTTCTCACGGTTACATTCTCAGTTTTAACATTTTCCTTGTTGCTCATTTTCATTTCTAGCATTGACAATGAATTTTGGACATCGAATTCTAAATCCTCCATAGTATTCTTATATTTTGCCTCTTTTGTCAATACCTGGCACGCCTGTTGCTTTCTCCCATAAATAGTTAATTTTATTAAATATTGCTGATAGCTAAAATTTGAATTGTTATTTTGTTTATTCTTAGATGTTTTTCTTTTATAACTCTTTTGCCTTGTCTGCCTTTTTTGTAATGCAGATTCGGACAATTTATTACCGGAATCTATTTTGACATTATTTTTTTTATAATCCTTATTTAATTCAACCATTGCCATTTCAATATTCTTATTTTGTACTGCAATATACACATTTTCTCCCATAGTTTTCACTGTACCTCCAAAGTGAGGTCCTGCCGGGGGGCATACAATTATTTCTTTATTATTTTGACAAATTATTTCTTTTACCTCAGCTTTTATCTTACCTCCAAGGTGAGGTCCTGCTGAAGGAGTCAAATGCTGACTTATTTTTTGAATTTTGTTGTTGAGTTTGTTTTGAATTGTACTGTATTTATTTTTTTTTTTTTTTTTTTTGTTTCAAATGCACTGTTACAATAATTGATGCATATGTTATCTAGATAGTATCCAGATCATTAGCATGGCTTAAGGCTCTTTTTGTTACACATTTGTTGTGTAATGTATATGCTTTGTATAACACATATTCGCACATTATTACCACAATTATTAATAAAAGTGCATTTGTTGGCTTTAAATCTACATTTGATGACTCTATTTTGTTGATTAGGTTTGCAGTGGAGTCCACTGTTTTGGTATCTATTAGCCCCATTTTGGGTTCAAGAAATATGTCATCAAACTTGCTTATTTTATTATTAATCATTCCATTTAAGGAAAATCTTAATTAAAAATTCTGTTTATTTCTAGTATTTTAGTTTTTAAATGTTTTAAATGTAGTGTAATAATAATATAGTAATGTTTTGAGCTGAAGGCTCTTCTTTTTTTTTTTACATATGTTCCTGCCTACTTTTTCGTATGGTTTTTAGGCCACACTCTAATTGGACAGCTTTAATGCCGCACAATTGTACATTGATTGTTTTAATTTTATATAAAAAAAAATGTACATCGTAGTACACTCAAAAAAATGTGCGACGCAGCGCATAATTGTTTATTTAAAAATTCCGATTGTCTTTAGCTAGTCGAAAGCCTCTAGCATCAGCTGGTCGTCGCCGGTTGGCACGCTGATGCTCCATCGATGGCGTAAAAAGCGGCCTGCTTTTCACGTTTGTAGTTTCTGCTGTTTTTTAGGGCGACACGTCCTTTCCTTGGGGGCTGGGTTTTTCGTTTGGTGTCCCGTAGCAATGGCTGCATGTATACTCGCAGTATGCTGAGTATATTGGGCCCTCACAGTCGTTTGGGCAGACCCTTTTTATTTCCGGTAATTCCTTCACAGTTTGTGGACTTATTTTTATTTTTGGTTTTGCCATCGTAGGTTTTGAATCGTAGAGTATGGGATTCTGGTTGTTGTGGTTTTATTTTTTATTTCCAGTAATTGGTTTTTTATAAACTCTACCTCGGCGTTTAATTTCACCGAGGTATTCCAATTAATTTTTTCTGGGCTATTTAGTAGCCTCAATATCTGGGCCTTTTTGGCTTTCAATTTTTTTTACCACACCAGATTTTTTTCCATCACTCTACTTACTGTGATTGTATTCCTTCCTTGTTCATTTTCCAGCCAATAGTTTTTCAAGTTGTTTTCGTCTGATGGTCACTCATTTTAATGTTTAGTGACCACTGTCACGGTCGCCACGTAGTAGAAAATGTCCAATCAATGATGAAACACACATCGGTCTGGTTTAATTGAGTTCTGTTTATTGAATGATTCTTAATTCTATAACAATTGTCGACTATAGCTAAGACCGCGTAGCTGCGTTGCCAGTAATGCAGGCAGAGGAGCGGTATGCTTATGTATAAACATATTTATGTATAAATGTTTACATAAGAGTATGTATGTATCCCGTTGCGGCGGGAGAGTGAGGATGTATCATATTGCATATCGGGCCAAAGCGGCCGCGCGTGTTATATTTGCCGACACAGCAATTGTCCAGCACCATGCACTCATGGGTGGTCATGTTACTTGAGAGGCCAATACACTTGAATGTTGCGCACATAAATATTGCTACAATATGTTTGTAATGTTGTTAATATGTTATTCCAAAACATGCTACAGTTCTCTCTGCTTTGTGCTTGTGCTTAGTTTCTCTCCCGCACAATCACTTTTGTAAGGCCGCCTCTCAAAGCTCGGCTTATAACTGTTCTTGCACTCTCTCTTGTGCTGTGCACTCTAGCTGTCTCTTTGTTTTATTTGTAGTTATTGATTTTTTATCGATAATTATCTTTGTGCTGTGTATTTAAATTTTATATATATAAATTTATTTATTTTTTTTTGCCTTGTGTTTCTTTTGGCTTTTCAATGGCTTGTTGTCTACCTACTTGCAAGCATTCTGATCGTTTTGAGAATCAGTATAGAGCAATATCTTGTTGGCTTTGTGATAATCTTATTCACTTAAAATGTGCTGGCCTCAATGGCCGCGACTTCGAGAAACTTTCTGGTTTGTCTATGTCTAAGCCTGAGCTTGGCTTAATTCGCTGGACTTGCCCATCTTGTGACAGCCAGCAGCTTGATTTTAGCCGTATGTATAGGGATCTTCGTTTAAAGTTTCTTTCTTTAAACAAACTGGCCAAACAGCTGTCTAACGAGTGTGAATCTAGTTTGTTCCACTTTCTGAGAAGTTGCCCAAGAAATGTACCCTTGAGTTACCTCGTAAGCAGTCGCCAGCACTCTCTATTACATCGTCTCCCATTTTACTTTCGCTTACACCATCTTCTTGTCCCTCTTTCTGCTCTTCTTTTCAGATTGAAGTACCCATTACAAGCCCTGGTGTACCTCAATCTATCCCTCACGGGAACTCACAGGATCATGCTGGCTCTCAATCACTTGCGGATCCCAATGCTCCTCCGCCTCCACTAACTGTAGTGCCTCATCGCAAACAATTATTTATCTCTAGGCTTGCTCTAGATACTTCTGAGTCGTCTGTGGCAGCTTACATTGTTAATATATGCCCTGCTAAGGTTTTAATTCAAAAGTTTAAGTTTTTTAGGCGTCGCGAAATCTCCTCTTTTAAAATTACAGTACCAAATGAGTATTTCTCAGCTATGGTTGACACTAATTTCTGGCCAGAGGGCCTAGTTGAACACGAGTTTGCGCCCAATAAGCGCTCCCGTCCGTTGCCTGTCCACCTTCCTAATTTATATTCTGCTTCAAAAAACTAATAACGTCTAGTCTTTGCATATATTATCAAAATGTAAGAGGACTTCTTACCAAGCTCTCGAACCTGTTCTGTGATAGCCAAACCTTTTCGGCTGACATATTAGCTTTCTCTGAAACTTGGCTTAACTCCTCTGTTTTTGATAATGAAATTCTTTCTAATAACTTTATTTCTTATAGGCTTGATCGTGTTGGTCGTCGTGGCGGTGGAGTACTCATTGCTGTTAACTCGAATCTGTGTTCAAGTGTCGTGCCGATTGATCTGACCTTAGGTGTTGAGTTTATTTGCGTCGAAGTTACATGTTCCAACTTTAGCTTATATATTTCTTGTTCATATATTCCTCCAGCTTCTGATATCATGACCTATATGTACCATGCTGATGCTTTGCAAACTATTTTTAATCGTCTTAAAGATCGTGATTTCCTTATAGTTTTATTTGATTTCAACTTGCGTAATATTTCTTGGCTTGTTGATGAAAATCTATCTTTCTTAATTCTTTCATCTCAACATGTTGTTCTTGATAGCCTACTTGAATGTCCGCTATATCAGTTGAATTCTTTCCTTAACTCTTCTAAAAGAATCCTTGATCTTGTTTTTGTCTCTAAACCCGAACACAGCCCCTAGTGAAACCTGAAGATCCTTATCACCCTACCAATAAAGTTACTATTTCTTACAATTCCGTTACTAATTCATTTATTAACATCGCAAATTCTCGTCATAGATGTTTTCGTAAAACAAATTTCAATCCACTTAATAGCCTTATTTTCTCCTTTGATTGGTCATTTCTATTTGAGTGCTGCAATATAGATTGTACTGTGAAGTTTTTCTGCTCTGCTCTTATTTCTCTAATTGATAAATGCGTTCCTTATGTGAATGTCTCTACCGTCTCCAGCGCGCCAGTCTGGTTCACACGTAGGCTCTCTAAGCTCCGTAACATTAAATCGAGATATTTTAAAAGATTTAAAAAAACTGGTTCGCCACTTGACTGTGCAAATTACGGTATAGCCAAATCTCAATTTTGTCTTTTAAACACTGTGAGGAATATTATAAATCATAATAATATCCCACACAACAAACCGACAGCGAAGCAATCCAAAGGTGTGAATAACGCACCAGATACAAGATATAGCCGAGACACGAACCAGATGAACGATATACGATACAAGATATAGCCGAGACACGAACCAGATGTACGATATACGACCAATATTGGCAATGGTCGATCAAACCAGTGCAACGCAAATAAGTTACGATCAAACGCAATGGATCGAACCACACGCAACCGCGAGAGATTTCGTACAAGCGGGAAGATGCGTGGGAAGCAGAATGCAAAAAAAACCAATATGCATACATACGACGGGCAACCAGGTCCAACATGGCTCGATCGAACCAAATCGAACCTATGACGTACGATCGAGCATGATGATCGAACCGCATGCGACCGCTGGCAAATTTCGTACAAGCGGGAAGATGCGTGGGAGGCATAATGTATAAAATCGGCTATGTAAGAGCAAACAAGGGCAAGCGAAAAAGGGCATTGGCCCAGTGAGACAATTTAAGAGCACAGAGAGGCCACAATAGAAATGCATGCATTGACGTACAATGCATGAACAAGCATACACTCACAATACACGTATGCTATGCGTGTATGACCGCGAGAGGGAGTACCGGTGGCCTATGGGTGCTCTCTGTCTACGTCACACACAAGAGATCAAAGCAGTGAGAGCATGAACTGCCGAAATTATGAGAACAAAGTGAGGGCCAAGCAAGACCACGAGACGGGTGCGGGGCATGCATGCATGTATGAAACGATAATGGTTTGTGGATTGGATAGGGGAATATGCGAACCGAAGGGGGAGGGATGAACAATGGGGAAGCCCTCTATCTGATAGATACGATATGCGGATGAATGTGCATTGCATGGGAAATTAAACGATGTTGTATATTAAATTAATCAGGAGAATTATTATTAAACAATAGTTTAAATCAATACAATTAGTATATATGTATAGGAATATAATATGGAGCGAATATGGGCGAAATTGGGTATGACGAGTGGATCAAAGGGAGCGACGGACGACGGCAGCGCTGACAGAGAAAGAATGCAGAGAAAGAACGGGATACGATGGGCGGCCAATGGAAAGGCGACGCCAATGGGTGAAAGTGATGGAAGCACATAGATGCAAGGGAGCTAGACAAGGACAAGGAAATAAATGGGCGCGCAGCCACAAAGAAAGTGGACATATGTGCCAAAGATTTACGGGACTTTCACCACGCATAGCAACAAGTGGATGCGTGGGTGAAAGCAGAGGGCCGATGGAAATGTACCAGCTGTATAGCGGTACTACACCAAGCTATTCCTGAGGCCGCGGGAGTTGCCTATATAAAGGCAACGCCCGTCATTATCAGGTCATGAAGTCATCAAGTCATCAAGTCGTGATCAAGTAACAAGTAATTAAGGCCTTACGAGTAACCTTAAGAACTTATCAAGGAAACACAAGGAGCAACAGAAAAACTATACAGGCCTTACGAGTAACCTGTGCAGTTTCATCCGATAGCAACAAGTCCTTAAATAAGGATAATATACACCGTACCCAAGCTAGAGTAAATTGAAGAGAAGCCAAGCATTTCCAGGAGTATCTAAAGTCAATGGTAGGCACGAGGATATATCCTACTGCCGAAATTCCAGGATCTATATATCCTGACGAGTACCAATTACTGAGGAACATCCTGCCAAGGCCATAAAGCAAGAGCCATCTCAACGAGCATAGCGAAAGGGTGCAGAGGTGTGGAGCACAAATCAAGCATACGATACAGACCGAGACAATAATCGGCAACAGGAGCAAGAGGAAGGCAAGAAGCGACGACGAGGGATTCGAAGTGACTCACCAACGCTGTCCAAGTCCAGAACTACCATTGAGAAACCGTCATATCCAACCAAGCCCATAAAAAGTTATAAATAAACATACAACCATAACTAATAATTAAACAAACGTGTTTCTAATTTCACCAGGGCACAAAATAAATTTGTTGTGCCGAACCTAGCCCAAGAGATATTGTAAATATCCCGAAGGACGAAAAAGGATCGTTACAACTGGCGCCCAACGTGCTATACTGGTGAAATTTAGAGATAAAAACTGCAGTTTATAAAGCACAAAAAGATCAAAATGGGAAAAGGATGGATTTACCACATGAAGAAGGAGGATTTGGTACAGACAGGCCAAAGGATCGGGATCGAAATAACCGGCACAGTGGAGGAAATGAGGAAACAGCTGGGCGAGTGGGTAGAAAGGAATGAAACGGACCCAGACTGGAAGGAGGAAATAAATAGATTGGAAACAAAGTACTCGAAAAATCTAAAAATGAAAACAATAGCAAGCACGTCAAAAACATGCGAAAATGGCATAGACAAGGAGGCTGAGGAATTCCAGAAAATAAACATCGCCACACTAGCAATTCCTCCATATTTACCACCAAGATGGGGAAGCGAAGGAGCCCTAGATAGCGCAGAGACAAAGAGGGAGATAAGGAGACAAACGATAGACCCCAAGAAAGCAGCACCACACACAACAAACAGGACCACCGAATACGCCAAGGTGGCAAAACAAGTGAGGGAGTGGACTTTCAGATTCGATGGCAATTCCAGACCGCTAGAGTTTATAGAACAAATCGAGTGGTCAGCAGACATGTATGGCATCGAGCTGGACATGATCCCAAGAGCAATGCCAGAACTACTGAAAGACAAAGCACTCAAGTGGTACGTCGCAAACAATAAGCAGTGGCGATCGTGGAAGGAGTTCGTTGAGGGCTTCAAGAAATACTTCCTGCCAAGAGGATTCTTCAACAAATTGGCTGATCAAGTGAAAAATCGCAAACAAAACAGAAACGAGTATTTCAAGGACTATATGGTCGACATGCAAACAATGATGAGACCCCTTAAAATACCAGAGTACGAGCAATTGGAGGTTATATTAGAAAATTGCACTCCAGATTTGAGGATATTCGTTCGACCGCACAGAGTCAGAAACCTAGATGAGCTGATGCAGTTGGCGGAAGAACATGAGATGCTTGAACAAGAAAGATCAAATTTCCATCGCCCAAACAATACTCAAAGAACAAACAACAACCAATCAAGCCACAGAGGAGGAAATAATTACGGGCCACCAGTCACACAGTGCCGAAGATGCCAAGACAACAGCATGGAGAACAATTCAAGACCAAGCCAAGAAAATAAAAACATCCAAGAGGGAAGAGTCTTAAACCCAAACCAGGCATGCCGCAGATGCGGGGGAGCAGGACACTGGGCAAGGGAGTGCAACAATCAGAGACTCAATTTCTGTTGGCAGTGTGGAAGGATTGGGAAAAGAACAAAAGAATGTTGTTAAAGTTCGGGAAACGAAAGGCGGTTCCAGCCTATCAGGGGCGAGCAGGGACCCAGCCAACAAGCTCCTCACCACTAATAGGCCAACTAATAGAGGAAGAGGATCAATTGTCAGCGATTATCGAAGTAGCAGGAGTCCAGATGAAAGCGACAATTGACTCCGGAGCCACGAGTAGTTTCATCAGCAAGCAGATGCTGGAAACAGTGAGGGATAAGGGAAAATGGGAGAACACGAACACAAACAGGTATACATGGCAGACGGAAAGGTGCGAGACATTGAAGAGCAATGGACAGGGTACGTGAGATTCGGGGATAAGGAAATCCACATGCCATTCCTTGTCATGCCAGAAGGAATGGATGCGATGATCTTAGGGTGGAATTTCCTCAGGATTATGAACACAGAAATATCGTGTGGAGGCCACAGGATAAAAATTCCAACGGTGAAGAGGATGCAGGGCAGGATAACCGAACGCATATCGATCGTGGTGACACAGAAGGAAGAGCAAACAGAAATACAAAGGTTTCTAGAACACGAACTGATGGAATTGGGGAACATCAAGGGATCATCAAAAGTAGGGATACACAGGATCACAATGAAGGATGATATACCAATAAAACAAAGGTATTACCCAAAAAATCCAAAAATACAGAGAGAAATCAACACAAAGGTCGATGAACTGTTGACAATGGGATGCATCGAACCATCACAAAGCCCATATAGCTCACCCATAGTGATGGTGAGAAAGAAGCAGACGGGCAAATGGAGATTATGCGTAGATTTTAGACAGATTAACGCAAAATCCATAAAAGATGCATACCCAATGCCACGCATCGACTACATCTTAAACCAACTACGTGAAGCGAAATTTATAAGCAGCCTAGACCTGAAGGACGGCTATTGGCAAATTCCGTTGCAAGAAAACAGCAGGCCAATGACAGCATTCACAGTCCCAGGGAAAGGTTTATTCCAATGGAAAGTGATGCCATTCGGGTTACACTCCGCATCAGCAACGTTCCAACGGGAATGACGGCAATATCTAGGAGTGGCTTCGTGGTAGAGACGATTCGTACCAAATTTTGCTATGATAACACACCCGTTAAACGCACTGCTCAAGAAAAAAACCAAATGGCATTGGAGCGAAGAGCATCAGGCAGCATTCGAATCGGTAAAAGAAAAACTCACGAGTGACCCAGTATTGGCATGCCCAGATTTCACAAAAATGTTCGTACTCCAGACAGATGCAAGCAACATAGGATTAGGGGCCATACTAGTACAAAACACCGAAGAGGGGGAAAGAGTGGTTTCATATCTGTCGAGAGAATTGAATCAAGCGGAGAAGAACTATTCGGCAACAGAAAAGGAATGCCTAGCAATAGTGTGGGCAGTACGCAAGCTGAGACCATATCTCGAGGGATATCGATTTAAGGTGGTGACAGACCACATGGCGTTGAAGTGGTTGAATAGTATAGAGAGCCCCACGGGCCGCATAGCTCGATGGGCACTGGAATTACAACAATACGATTTCGAAATAGCATATCGAAAGGGCAAATTAAACATTGTCGCCGATGCACTATCAAGACAACCGATGGAAGGGTGCAAAAGAATAGTAGACAATGGCGCCCGATTACGACAAGCAAACAAAGAATGTGAGTGGATTCAAGATATAATAAAGAAAATACAACAACAACCACAGAAATATCCAGATTACATATTAGAAAACAGCCAGGTGTACAGGAATATTCCGCATAGAGCAGGCCAAGAAGAAGTAATATCATGGAAATTGTGTGTGCCCAAGACGCTACGGAACCAAGTGATGGAAGAAAACCACACTTCCATAACGGCAGGGCATACAGGAAACAGGCGAACGATTACTAGAACTGCGTCAAGATATTATTGGCCAGGAATGCAACGAGATATCAGGAAATTCGTGGGAAAGTGCACAACGTGTCAGCAATACAAACCCAACCAACAGCAAGCAGCAGGGAAAATGCAGACGCAAATACCGGATGAACCATGGGCCACCGTTTGCGCTGATTTCGTCGGACCCTTACCACGGTCGAAACATAGAAACTTAATGTTACTAGTAATCATAGACCGATTTTCAAAATGGACAGAACTGATACCCATGCGAAAGGCAACTGCAGAGAATCTAATCAAGGCCTTTAGGGAAAGGATTCTGTCGAGATTTGGAGTTCCTAAAGTGGTAATAACGGACAATGGGGTCCAATTCACTAGCAGAACATTTAAAAAAATGCTAGAGGAATGGGGATGCCAACACCAATTAACAGCTCCATACACACCACAAGAAAACCCAACCGAAAGGGCAAACAGAACAGTGAAAACAATGATTGCTCAGTTTACCGGTGAAAATCAACGGAATTGGGATGAGAGCTGGCCAGAAATAACACTGGCTGTAAACGCACAGCAACTATGTGATACAAGGACGTGAACCTAGAATGCCAGGCGCGTTATACGATAGGGTCACGACAGGCACAGGAAAGCAAAGCATACCACCAGAGGCAAAGGCAAAAGAAGTGCAAGAGCTGTTCGAGCTAATAAGACGTAATCTGGAGACGGCGGCACAAGATCAGGCACGTCACTATAACCTAAGGAGGAGAGAGTGGAGACCAACAATTGGAACAACAGTATGGGCGAAAGAACACCACCTTTCAAATGCTGCAGAAGGATTCGCAGCAAAGCTGGCACCAAAGTTTGGAGGCCCATATGAAGTGATAGGTTTTGCATCTCCGGTCATATGCAAATTACGGCACAAAGAAACGAAAAAAAGCAGACAAGCACACATCAGCCAATTGAAGCAACAAATATGCGAGGAAGAGGATGGCATGAAAATTGATGAGCAATGAGTATGGACGACTCTAATGACATGGCGGCGAGAAATCTGCACAGACCGGCCGGCTGGACAGAGAACTCAAAAACATGACATAGAGCTGAAAATCTCAGAGCACAATGTATCAGAAACAAAGTTATAGCAAAGTCACAAACCGCATCGCAGAGCAAGATAAAGATATACAAATATCGTAACGACACGTATACAAGCATGCGAAAGCGAGCTTTGAAACTAGCAGCGGACACTCGAATATCGTAACGATGCATATAATATGCAGGCAAAATAGAACATTAGAAACGGGCAGGAAAAAAAAGGGGAAAAACCCGAGATTAAAACGAATGGGGACAATCAACGAGAGACAACACCAACACATATGCACATACACAGCAGAAAAAGAAAAGCGAGAGGAAACGCACCCACACAGGCGCATGATATTACGCACCCACACATACGCATTATATTACGTATGTATTAGTGAGTCACTGCGACGCACATACACATGCGCATGCTATTATGCATGTAATGGTGGAGCATAACGACGCATTAGAATATGCCAATATGCCAAGAGAGCAAGGGCATGGTGGAGAAATCCTAAATATCGGTAAATGTCAAAGGAATGACCGAATGATTATGCGAGGTTTCATGCGTGCAATTGTCATAATCAGGAGACACTCAAAGTTTATCACTCGGCGAGTAAGCAACAAATTAAAAAAAAAAAAAGGAACCAAACATGAACGCATTCAATGCAATTAATGGCCAGGATGAAGGCGTAGATCGACGAGGTGCGGCACCGCGGGCCAACATGGAACGCGGTGACTGGCACAGGTCCGATGAGGAGTCCGACGACGATGTGCCGGACATAGCAAATCCGGCCATCGGCGCCTGATCGGACGAGGAGTTCGATGAGGACGTGGGTGGCAGCACGGACAGTGGATACACCACTCTGGAAGAATCTGAGGGTGGACTCAGCACGGCAGAAGAGTCCGACGAAGAAAGTATCGCTGAGCCGGTGGTGGCAGACCAGCTCCGTGATATAGACACGGACGAGGAAGAAGTATGGAGAGAGTTGGATGACGTGTTAAGGGAGATAAACATGGTACAGGAGATGAGCGAGGAGGAGATCGAAGAGGTGCATCAGAGAGCGGGGCAGAGCCCAGAATATGCGCCATGGGAGCAGAACGAAATCCATGGGCTTCCGGCAAGATTGTGGGAGCCAGCGCGGCCATCAACGCCGTTTCGTATGGTGGACTCAATGTCAGAGGCCAGCGAAACTGCGGGAATGGCCGTGGCTGATGAAGGTGCGGCTGATGGAGTAGCCAGCCCACCTCCATTCGAGCCGGAGGGGACGGACTGGGATACAAAACGAGCCATGGTGGAGAACCAGCAATGGATGAGTTGGTGGCGTCAGCAGATCCTGCAGCAGCAGGAAGCTGAGAGGGATCTGCTGGCGTGGGATGAAAGCCAGCAGGAAGAGGAACAGCTGACAAAGGCCAGGGAGCGGCTGGCGGAGGCAATGAAACAGCAGCAACAAATGAAACTGCAACAACAACAGCAGCAACAACAACTGCAACAACAACAGCAGCAACAAAAGCAACAGCAACAGCAGCAACAAATGCAACTGCAACAATAACAGCAGCAACAATTGCAGCAACAGCAACAGCAACAGCAACAGCAGCAACAAATGCAACTGCAACAACAACAGCAACAACAATTGCAGCAACAGCAACAGCAACAGCAGCAACAAATGCAACAGCAACAGCGACAGCAGCAACAATTGCAGCAACAGCAACAGCATTCGCAGCAGCTGCAGCGCGAATGCCAAGAGTGCCCATGGGTGTGGCCAAGACCGGAATTGAATAGACAAATGTCTGCACCCACGGGGCACAACGACAGTGCTCGGCCCATATTGGCCAGGCAAGTATCATGCCCAGTGCCATACGGGCATGAAAGATATGAGGCGGTGGAGGAGAGCGATTGGCCGGAGATGGTGGCGGAAATAGTGGGGCAAATGGTGCAACAGGAAGGGCCGAGGAGAGTTAGAATAGTGTGGGCGGGACAAAATAGGTATAGGATTAGGATAGCTCAGGGGGTAATTCGGGTGTATCGAGAAAGGAGAGTATAATAAGTACGGTAATTAGATGTAAGGAGAGTATAATAAGTAGGATATTTAAATGTAAGTTAGGGATAAAAAAAAAGATGCGGAACGGGCCAAAAGAAAAAACCCACAAGGGATATACAAAGAAAAGATGCCCTAATCCGCCAACATTAACGAAAAGATACTCAGTAATCGCCAACAATAGAAGACGCCAAATGGCCAATAAAAGATGCGAGCTGAGTCCCAAAAACAAAAACAAGCAAAACACATGCCAAAAACTACAAAAAAAAGGAGGAACAAAAGCAATACATAAAAAAAAAAAAAAATTCAAATACGGAAATGAAAGAAATACACACAGAAAACAAACCTAAGGTACAAGGGACAGGGGAGGGCAAATCCCTCCCGAAGAAGGGGGGGAGTGTGAGGAATATTATAAATCATAATAATATCCCACACAACAAACCGACAGCGAAGCAATCCAAAGGTGTAAATAACGCACCAGATACAAGATATAGCCGAGACACGAACCAGATGTACGATATACGACCAATATTGGCACTGGTCGATCGAACCAGTGCAACGCAAATAAGTTACGATCAAACGCAATGGATCGAACCACACGCAACCGCAAGCGATTTCGTACAAGCGGGAAGATGCGTGGGAAGCATAATGTAAGAAGTCGGCAATTGCACGACATACGATACGGCTACGATCAAACACGACCGATCGAACCGCACGCAACCGCGAGCGATTTCGTACAAGCGGGAAGATGCGTGGGAAGCATAATGCAAAAACCGATATGCACACACATGCGATGGGCAACCAGGTCCAACATGGCTCGATCGAACCAACTCGAACCCATGATTTACGATCAAGCATGACCGATCGAACCGCATGCGACCGCTGGCAATTTCGTACAAGCGGGAAGATGCGTGGGAGGCATAATGTACAAAATCGGCTATGTAAGAGCAAACAAGGGCAAGCGAAAAAGGGCATTGGCCCAGTGAGACAATTTAAGAGCACAGAGAGGCCACAATAGAGATGCATGCATTGACGTACAATGCATGAACAAGCATACACACACAATACACGTATGCTATGCGTGTATGACCGCGAGAAAGAGTACCGGTGGCCTATGGGTGCTCTCTGCCTACGTCACACATAAGAGATCAAAGCAGTGAGAGCATGAACTGCCGAAATTATGCGAACGAAAGTGAGGGCTAAGCAAGCCCACGAGACGGGTGCGGGGCATGCATGCATTGTATGAAACGATAATGGTTTGTGGATTGGATAGGGGAATATGCGAACCGAAGGGGGAGGGATGAACAATGGGGAAGCCCTCTATCTGATAGATACGATATGCGGATGAAAGTGCATTGCATGCGAAATTAAACGATGTTGTATATTAAATTAATCAGGCTAATTATTATTAAACAATAGTTTAAGTCAATACAATTAGTATATATGTATATAAATATAATATGGAGCGAATATGGGCGAAATTGGGTATGACGAGTGGATCAAAGGGAGCGACGGACGAGGGCAGCGCTGACAGAGAAAGAATGCAGAGAAAGAACGGGATACGATGGGCGGCCAATGGAAAGGCGACGCCAATGGGTGAAAGTGATGGAAGCACATAGATGCAAGGGAGCTAGACAAGGACAAGAAAATAAATGGGCGCGCAGCCACAAAGAAAGTGGACATATGTGCCAAAGATTTACGGGACTTTCACCACGCATAGCAACAAGTGGATGCGTGGGTGAAAGCAGAGGGCCGATGGAAATGTACCAGCTGTATAGCGGTACTACACCAAGCTATTCCTGAGGCCGCGGGAGTTGCCTATATAAAGGCAACGCCCGTCATTATCAGGTCATGAAGTCATCAAGTCATCAAGTCGTGATCAAGTAACAAGTAATTAAGGCCTTACGAGTAACCTTAAGAACTTATCAAGGAAACACAAGGAGCAACAGAAAAACTATACAGGCCTTACGAGTAACCTGTGCAGTTTCATCCGATAGCAACAAGTCCTTAAATAAGGATAATATACACCGTACCCAAGCTAGAGTAAATTGAAGAGAAGCCAAGCATTTCCAGGAGTATCTAAAGTCAATGGTAGGCACGAGGATATATCCTACTGCCGAAATTCCAGGATCTATATATCCTGACGAGTACCAATTACTGAGGAACATCCTGCCAAGGCCATAAAGCAAGAGCCATCTCAACGAGCATAGCGAAAGGGTGCAGAGGTGTGGAGCACAAATCAAGCATACGATACAGACCGAGACAATAATCGGCAACAGGAGCAAGAGGAAGGCAAGAAGCGACGACGAGGGATTCGAAGTGACTCACCAACGCTGTCCAAGTCCAGAACTACCATTGAGAAACCGTCATATCCAACCAAGCCCATAAAAAGTTATAAATAAACATACAACCATAACTAATAATTAAACAAACGTGTTTCTAATTTCACCAGGGCACAAAATAAATTTGTTGTGCCGAACCTAGCCCAAGAGATATTGTAAATATCCCGAAGGACGAAAAAGGATCGTTACAGTTCACAGAGCACCATTCTGTCTGAAGAGGCAGCCCAAATATTAAAATTACCTAAAGTAAAACAACATACAAAAATAAAGGGCGTGTCCTCAATAAAAGCCACAAAATCAAACTATAAGGTAAAAATAGATGTGAAGACGCGAAGTCCCTGGAAAAGACATCTTAAGGTTGAGGCGATTGTGTTGCCAAAGATAATGAAAGCTCTTCCATTAAAAACGGTAGACGTGGATATGTCAAAATGGCAATCCTACGTACTAGCTGATCCTACCTTTAATAAACCTGGTAAGGTTGATATAATAATGGGGTTAAACGTATATACCCAAATTTTAAAAGGGGGAGTTACAAAGATTGATGGCCTACTTGGCCAAAATACTCAGTTTGGTTGGATCGTCTGGGGATGCACCAAATCAAAAAATAAAAAATCTGTAGTGGCAACAACAATAGATGTCACAGGTATGCAACAGCGTTTGGAGAAGAACAAAAGTAAACGTGAAAATAAATACAATACAATTCAAAACAAATTCAACAACAAAATTCAAGAAATAAGTCAGCATTTGGCTCCTCCATCAGGACCTCACCTTGGAGGTAAGATAAAGCCTGAGGTAAAAAAAATAATTTCTCAAAGTAATAAAGAAATAAATTTATGCCCCCCGGCAGGACCTCACTTTGAAGGTACAGTGAAAACTATGGAAGAAAATGGTATATTGCAGTACAGAATAAGAATATTGAAATGGCAATGGTTGAATTAAATAATGATTATAAAAAAAATAATGTCAAAATAGATTCCGGTAATAAATTGTCCGAATCTGCATTACAAATGAAGTAAGTAAGTCGTCTCGCCGACTTGGATATACCATACACCAGTAAAACAAATATTTTAAATTTATAATAACCAATGCATTTTCGTATTTTTAAAAAAGTCTGTTTGCATGCTTTTAAGAAGCATATCTTAGTATTTCGCTCACTCAAGCATTCGAGCACCCTAGCGCCCCCACCAGCCAACGGCCAACTCCGGCCATATGGAAAAACGTTTATATGCATAACTTGGCTATTTTTATTCCGATTTTGATCAAATTTGGTATTTTGCTTGATATTAGTATCAAATTTAAGTGTGCTAGAATAGTTTTTGAGAAAATCGGTTTTATTTAATTTGCGGGGGCGGTAGGGGGCGTGGCAAAATTTTTACAAATACAAAATGTGCGCATTTACTTAGCAAATATACATACCAAATTTTGTGTCTGTAGTTGCTATAGTGTTTAAGAAAATCGGTTTTATTTGATTTGCGGGGGCGGTAGGGGGCGTGGCAAAATTTTTATAAACACAAAATGTGCGCGTTTACTAAGCAAATATACATACCAAATTTTGTGTCTCTAGTTGCTATGGTGTTTAAGAAAATCGGTTTTATATCATTTGCGGGGGCGGTAGGGGGCGTGGCAAACATTTGAAACAAACTCGATAAGCGTACATATGACACGAGTCTACATACCAAATTTGGTGGCTCTAGCTCTTATAGTCTCCGAGATCTAGGTGTTCATACAGACGGACGGACAGACGGACATGGCTAGATCGTCTCGGCTGTTGATGCTGATCAAGAATATATATACTTTATGGGGTCGGAAAAGCTTCCTTCTGCCTGTTACATACATTTTGGCGACTTTAATATACCATTTCACCCTATGGGTGTATGGTATAATAACAACTCAAATTTTAGCTATCAGCAATATTTAAAAAAAGTGGAGCAAAGATCAGATTGGAACAATTCGAAAAGTAAAAGTAGTTATTTTTTAAATTTTTCACCATATAAAAAGGGTAGAAGTCAACATAGTAATGCACATCAGCAGTGGGTAGATATCCCGAAGCAAAAATTGTTAAGCATTGGGCGATATAAGTAATACGCCAAATATAAAATGAAATCCAGTAGAAGAAGAAGTAAACCATACAGCAGAATTTGTAAGAATAGGAAGTCAGTTACAATCGGTAAAGGAACATCAGATTGACTAGGTTTTGAGCGTCCATCATGTAACTTGTCATGCTTCCTTAACAATAGTTATCTAACTAATGATAATATTAATAAAAATTTGTATAAGACAATTAACTATAAAATAAATTCCAACACGTCGCATTTGGCGGCCCTTCTCAGAATGTTTAAGATTAAACATCGTGGTAGAGGCAATGGTCGTGGTTATTACAACAATTATAACAATAATGGCCAAAATTACAGACAAAATAGGAATAATAATTATTGAGGAAATAACCGACAAAACGGCTATAATAACAATAATGTTAGGGTAGCACAAAATGCTTCGGGAAACTCCCAAGCACCTTTAGATACTCAGCAGTAATGAATAATAAGATTCATGCCATCAGTCTTAATCAAAATACGTTCGTTACCTTCACGAATGTAGCAATTGGGAAAAAGTTAGTATTTTTAATAGACACAGGATCGGAAATATCTGATCGTAAAAGAAAATTCAGATAGTTTTCAAAGTGTCCAAACCAATAACATAATAAATATACAAGGAATTAGTCAAGAAGTACTTCTTACTTCTGTCGAAATACAATCTTCAAAATATATAATTCCACACGACTTTCACATCGTTAATAACCTATTCGCTATTCCATGTGATGGAATACTAGGAATCGATTTCATAAGAAAATGTAACTGTCAATTAGATTTCAATCCGTCCGAAGACTGGTTAATAATTCTACCAAATAACCTAAAATATCTGATATACGTACCAATATCGTACAGTGCTGGTAATAATTCAATAGTTTTACCAGCAAGATCCCAAGTTGTCCGAAATATTGAAATAAGTTCACAAGAAGACAGTGTATTAATTCCAAACCAAGAAATTCAATATGGTATTTATTTGGCAAATACCATAACTAAACCTCAAAACGCATTCATAAGACTGCTAAATACCACAAATAATAATCAAATAGTAAACATATCCAGTTTGAAGTATGAACCGCTTTCCAGCTATGAAATAATTGAAGCAAACAATGAACAGCGTGAAAACGCAGTACTAACTACGTTAAATTGGAGAGAAGCCAAGTATTTCCAGGAGTATCCAAAGTCAGTGGTAGGCACGAGGATATATCCTACTGCCGAAATTCCAGGATCTATATATCCTGACGAGTACCAATTGCTGAGGAATATCCTGCTGATTCGTCCCAAAGCCATAAAGCAAAGGCCATCTCAATGAGCATAGCGAAAGGGTGCAGAGGTGTGGAGCACAAATCAAGCACACGATACAGATGGAGACAATAACCAGCAACGGGAGCAAGAGGAAGGCAAGAAGGAACGACGAGGGATTCAAAGTGACTCACCAACGCTGTCCAAGTCCAGAACTACCGTAGAGAAACCGTCATATACAACCGGGCCCACTAATGATTTGAATAAACATACGTATAAGCATTAACAACTGAAACCGAACGTGTTTTTAATTTCACCAGGGCACAAAATAAATTTGTTGTGCCGAACCTAGCCCAAGAGATATTGTAAATATCCCGAAGGACGAAAAAGGATCGTTACAACACTCAATGCTACAATAATTAAATCGTTCGCTGTAAGGTTGAATTTTATAAGAACCCCAAAAGATTTTACAACTATGTTAATTCCAAAAGACACTCTAATGTACTACCTTCCACCTTCAGACTTAATGACCAAACTGCTAATAATGATTCAGATATTGCAGATCTGTTTGCTAAATTCTTTCAGTCGACTTATTCTACTACTGTTTCGGGACCCACACCCTATCCCTTTTCAATCCCACATTTTGTGAGGAATATTATAAATGATAATAATATCCCACACAACAAACTAGCAGCAAAGCAATCCAACGGTGTAAATAATGCACCAGATGCAAGATACAGCCGAGACACAAACCAAATGTACGATATACGACCAAGCTCGTTACTGGTCGATCGAACCAGTTCAAGGCAAATGAGTTACGATCAAACATGGTCGATCGAACCGAACGCACACGCATGCGTGGGAAGCATAATGCGAGAAGTCGGCAATCACATATACGAGGTACGATATACGATACGGTTACGATCAAACACGATCGATCGAACCGCACGCAACCACTGGCAATTTCGTACAAGCGGGAAGATGCGTGGGAGGCATAATAGACGAAATCGGCTGTGTAAGAGCAAATAATGCGCTGGACTTGGCCATCTTGTGCCAGCCAGCAGCTTGATTTTAGCCGTATATATAGGGATCTTCATTTAAAGTTTCTTTCTTTAAACAAACTGGCCAAACAGCTGTCTAACGAGTGTGAATCTAGCGTACATTTATTGTCGCAATTCAAGTTTGTTCCACTTTCTGAGAAGTTGCCCAAGAAATATACCCTTGAGTTACCTCGTATGCAGTCGCCAGCACTCTCTATTACATCGTCTCCCATTTTACTTTCGCCTACACCATCTTCTTGTCCCTCTATCTACTCTTCTTTTCAGATTGAAGTACCCATTACAAGCCCTGGTGTACCTCAATCTATCACTCACGGGAACTCACAGGATCATGCTGGCTCTCAATCACTTGCGGATCCCAATGCTCCTCCGCCTCCACTAACTGTAGTGCCTCATCGCAAACAATTATTTATCTCTAGGCTTGCTCCAGATACTTCTGAGTCGTCTGTGGCAGCTTACATTGCTAATATATGCCCTGCTAAGGTTTTAATTCAAAAGTTTAAGTTTTTTAGGCCTCGCGAAATCTCCTCTTTTAAAATTACAGTACCAAATGAGTATTTCTCAGCTATGGTTGACACTAATTTCTGGCCAGAGGGCCTAGTTGAACACGAGTTTGCGCCCAATAAGCGCTCCCGTCCGTTGCCTGTCCACCTTCCTAATTTATATTCTGCTTCAAAAAACTAATAACGTCTAGTCTTTGCATATATTATCAAAATGTAAGAGGACTTCTTACCAAGCTCTCGAACCTGTTCTGTGATAGCCAAACCTTTTCGGCTGACATATTAGCTTTCTCTGAAACTTGGCTTAACTCCTCTGTTTTGGATAATGAAATTCTTTCTAATAACTTTATTTCTTATAGGCTTGATCGTGTTGGTCGTCGTGGCGGTGGAGTACTCATTGCTGTTAACTCGAATCTGTGTTCAAGTGTCGTGCCGATTGATCTGACCTTAGGTGTTGAGTTTATTTGCGTCGAAGTTACATGTTCCAACTTTAGCTTATATATTTCTTGTTCATATATTCCTCCAGCTTCTGATATCATGACCTATATGTAACATGCTGATGCTTTGCAAACTATTTTTAATCGTCTTAAAGATCGTGATTTCCTTATAGTTTTATGTGATTTCAACTTGCGTAATATTTCTTGGCTTGTTGATGAAAATCTATCTTTCTTAATTCCTTCATCTCAACATGTTGTTCTTGATAGCCTACTTGAATGTCCGCTATATCAGTTGAATTCTTTCCTTAACTCTTCTAAAAGAATCCTTGATCTTGTTTTTGTCTCTGATCCCACTGTTAGTGCTGTATCCCGAACACAGCCCCTAGTGAAACCTGAAGATCCTTATCACCCTACCATTGAAGTTACTATTTCTTACAATTCCGTTACTAATTCATTTATTAACATCGCAAATTCTCGTCGTAGATGTTTTCGTAAAACAAATTTCAATCCACTTAATAGCCTTATTTTCTCTTCTGATAGGTCATTTCTATTTGAGTGCTGCGATATAGATTGTACTGTGAAGTTTTTCTACTCTGCTCTTATTTCTCTAATTGATAAATGCGTTCCTTATGTGAATGTCTCTACCGTCTCCAGCGCGCCAGTCTGGTTCACACGTAGGCTCTCTAATCTCCGTAACATTAAATCGAGATATTTTAAAAGATTTAAAAAAACTGGTTCGCCACTTGACTATGCAAATAACTGTATAGCCACATCTCAGTTTTGTCTTTTAAACACTCAATGCTACAATAATTAAATCGTTCGCTGTAAGGTTGAATTTTATAAGAACCCCAAAAGATTTTACAACTATGTTAATTCCAAAAGACACTCTAATGTACTACCTTCCACCTTCAGACTTAATGACCAAACTGCTAATAATGATTCAGATATTGCAGATCTGTTTGCTAAATTCTTTCAGTCGACTTATTCTACTACTGTTTCGGGACCCACACCCTATCCCTTTTCAATCCCACATTTTGTGAGGAATATTATAAATGATAATAATATCCCACACAACAAACTAGCAGCAAAGCAATCCAACGGTGTAAATAATGCACCAGATGCAAGATACAGCCGAGACACAAACCAAATGTACGATATACGACCAAGCTCGTTACTGGTCGATCGAACCAGTTCAAGGCAAATGAGTTACGATCAAACATGGTCGATCGAACCACACGCAACCGCGAGCGATTTCGTACAAGCGGGAAGTTGCGTGGGAAGCATAATGCGAGAAGTCGGCAATCACATATACGAGGTACGATATACGATACGGTTACGATCAAACACGATCGATAGAACCGCACGCAACCACTGGCAATTTCGTACAAGCGGGAAGATGCGTGGGAGGCATAATAGACGAAATCGGCTGTGTAAGAGCAAATAATGCGCTGGACTTGGCCATCTTGTGCCAGCCAGCAGCTTGATTTTAGCCGTATATATAGGGATCTTCATTTAAAGTTTCTTTCTTTAAACAAACTGGCCAAACAGCTGTCTAACGAGTGTGAATCTAGCGTACATTTATTGTCGCAATTCAAGTTTGTTCCACTTTCTGAGAAGTTGCCCAAGAAATATACCCTTGAGTTACCTCGTATGCAGTCGCCAGCACTCTCTATTACATCGTCTCCCATTTTACTTTCGCCTACACCATCTTCTTGTCCCTCTATCTACTCTTCTTTTCAGATTGAAGTACCCATTACAAGCCCTGGTGTACCTCAATCTATCACTCACGGGAACTCACAGGATCATGCTGGCTCTCAATCACTTGCGGATCCGAATGCTCCTCCGCCTCCACTAACTGTAGTGCCTCATCGCAAACAATTATTTATCTCTAGGCTTGCTCCAGATACTTCTGAGTCGTCTGTGGCAGCTTACATTGCTAATATATGCCCTGCTAAGGATTTAATTCAAAAGTTTAAGTTTTTTAGCCCTCGCGAAATCTCCTCTTTTAAAATTACAGTACCAAATGAGTATTTCTCAGCTATGGTTGACACTAATTTCTGGCCAGAGGGCCTAGTTGAACACGAGTTTGCGCCCAATAAGCGCTCCCGTCCGTTGCCTGTCCACCTTCCTAATTTATATTCTGCTTCAAAAAACTAATAACGTCTAGTCTTTGCATATATTATCAAAATGTAAGAGGACTTCTTACCAAGCTCTCGAACCTGTTCTGTGATAGCCAAACCTTTTCGGCTGACATATTAGCTTTCTCTGAAACTTGGCTTATCTCCTCTGTTTTGGATAATGAAATTCTTTCTAATAACTTTATTTCTTACAGGCTTGATCGTGTTGGTCGTCGTGGCGGTGGAGTACTCATTGCTGTTAACTCGAATCTGTGTTCAAGTGTCGTGCCGATTGATCTGACTGAAGTTACATGTTCCAACTTTAGCTTATATATTTCTTGTTCATATATTCCTCCAGCTTCTGATATCATCACCTATATGTACCATGCTGATGCTTTGCAAACTATTTTTAATCGTCTTAAAGATCGTGATTTCCTTATAGTTTTAGGTGATTTCAACTTGCGTAATATTTCTTGGCTTGTTGATGAAAATCTATCTTTCTTAATTCCTTCATCTCAACATGTTGTTCTTGATAGCCTACTTGAATGTCCGCTATATCAGTTGAATTCTTTCCTTAACTCTTCTAAAAGAATCCACTCCAGATTTGAGGATATTCGTTCGACCGCACAGAGTCAGAAACCTAGATGAGCTGATGCAGTTGGCGGAAGAACATGAGATGCTTGAACAAGAAAGATCAAATTTCCATCGCCCAAACAATACTCAAAGAACAAACAACAACCAATCAAGCCACAGAGGAGGAAATAATTACGGGCCACCAGTCACACAGTGCCGAAGATGCCAAGACAACAGCATGGAGAACAATTCTAGACCAAGCCAAGAAAATAAAAACATCCAAGAGGGAAGAGTCTTAAACCCAAACCAGGCATGCCGCAGATGCGGGGGAGCAGGACACTGGGCAAGGGAGTGCAACAATCAGAGACTCAATTTCTGTTGGCAGTGTGGAAGGATTGGGAAAAGAACAAAAGAATGTTGTTAAAGTTCGGGAAACGAAAGGCGGTTCCAGCCTATCAGGGGCGAGCAGGGACCCAGCCAACAAGCTCCTCACCACTAATAGGCCAACTAATAGAGGAAGAGGATCAATTGTCAGCGATTATCGAAGTAGCAGGAGTCCAGATGAAAGCGACAATTGACTCCGGAGCCACGAGTAGTTTCATCAGCAAGCAGATGCTGGAAACAGTGAGGGATAAGGGAAAATGGGAGAACACACACAAACAGGTATACATGGCAGACGGAAAGGTGCGAGACATTGAAGAGCAATGGACAGGGTACGTGAGATTCGGGGATAAGGAAATCCACATGCCATTCCTTGTCATGCCAGAAGGAATGGATGCGATGATCTTAGGGTGGAATTTCCTAAGGATTATGAACACAGAAATATCGTGTGGAGGCCACAGGATAAAAATTCCAACGGTGAAGAGGATGCAGGGCAGGATAACCGAACGCATATCGATCGTGGTGACACAGAAGGAAGAGCAAACAGAAATACAAAGGTTTCTAGAACACGAACTGATGGAATTGGGGAACATCAAGGGATCATCAAAAGTAGGGATACACAGGATCACAATGAAGGATGATATACCAATAAAACAAAGGTATTACCCAAAAAATCCAAAAATACAGAGAGAAATCAACACAAAGGTCGATGAACTGTTGACAATGGGATGCATCGAACCATCACAAAGCCCATATAGCTCACCCATAGTGATGGTGAGAAAGAAGCAGACGGGCAAATGGAGATTATGCGTAGATTTTAGACAGATTAACGCAAAATCCATAAAAGATGCATACCCAATGTCACGCATCGACTACATCTTAAACCAACTACGTGAAGCGAAATTTATAAGCAGCCTAGACCTGAAGGACGGCTATTGGCAAATTCCGTTGGAAGAAAACAGCAGGCCAATGACAGCATTCACAGTCCCAGGGAAAGGTTTATTCCAATGGAAAGTGATGCCATTCGGGTTACACTCCGCATCAGCAACGTTCCAACGGGCACTGGACCAAGTTATTGGCCCAGAAATGATACCAAACGCGTTCGCCTACCAAGATGACATAGTGGTAGTAAGCAAAACAATCAAAGAACATATGGACCACCTGCAAGAAGTGTTCAGGAGATTGAAATAAGCAAACTTAAGAATAAATGCTGAAAAGTGCCAATTTTTCAGAAAGAGCAAATAATGCGCTGGACTTGGCCATCTTGTGCCAGCCAGCAGCTTGATTTTAGCCGTATATATAGGGATCTTCATTTAAAGTTTCTTTCTTTAAACAAACTGGCCAAACAGCTGTCTAACGAGTGTGAATCTAGCGTACATTTATTGTCGCAATTCAAGTTTGTTCCACTTTCTGAGAAGTTGCCCAAGAAATATACCCTTGAGTTACCTCGTATGCAGTCGCCAGCACTCTCTATTACATCGTCTCCCATTTTACTTTCGCCTACACCATCTTCTTGTCCCTCTATCTACTCTTCTTTTCAGATTGAAGTACCCATTACAAGCCCTGGTGTACCTCAATCTATCACTCACGGGAACTCACAGGATCATGCTGGCTCTCAATCACTTGCGGATCCGAATGCTCCTCCGCCTCCACTAACTGTAGTGCCTCATCGCAAACAATTATTTATCTCTAGGCTTGCTCCAGATACTTCTGAGTCGTCTGTGGCAGCTTACATTGCTAATATATGCCCTGCTAAGGTTTTAATTCAAAAGTTTAAGTTTTTTAGCCCTCGCGAAATCTCCTCTTTTAAAATTACAGTACCAAATGAGTATTTCTCAGCTATGGTTGACACTAATTTCTGGCCAGAGGGCCTAGTTGAACACGAGTTTGCGCCCAATAAGCGCTCCCGTCCGTTGCCTGTCCACCTTCCTAATTTATATTCTGCTTCAAAAAACTAATAACGTCTAGTCTTTGCATATATTATCAAAATGTAAGAGGACTTCTTACCAAGCTCTCGAACCTGTTCTGTGATAGCCAAACCTTTTCGGCTGACATATTAGCTTTCTCTGAAACTTGGCTTATCTCCTCTGTTTTGGATAATGAAATTCTTTCTAATAACTTTATTTCTTACAGGCTTGATCGTGTTGGTCGTCGTGGCGGTGGAGTACTCATTGCTGTTAACTCGAATCTGTGTTCAAGTGTCGTGCCGATTGATCTGACTGAAGTTACATGTTCCAACTTTAGCTTATATATTTCTTGTTCATATATTCCTCCAGCTTCTGATATCATCACCTATATGTACCATGCTGATGCTTTGCAAACTATTTTTAATCGTCTTAAAGATCGTGATTTCCTTATAGTTTTAGGTGATTTCAACTTGCGTAATATTTCTTGGCTTGTTGATGAAAATCTATCTTTCTTAATTCCTTCATCTCAACATGTTGTTCTTGATAGCCTACTTGAATGTCCGCTATATCAGTTGAATTCTTTCCTTAACTCTTCTAAAAGAATCCACTCCAGATTTGAGGATATTCGTTCGACCGCACAGAGTCAGAAACCTAGATGAGCTGATGCAGTTGGCGGAAGAACATGAGATGCTTGAACAAGAAAGATCAAATTTCCATCGCCCAAACAATACTCAAAGAACAAACAACAACCAATCAAGCCACAGAGGAGGAAATAATTACGGGCCACCAGTCACACAGTGCCGAAGATGCCAAGACAACAGCATGGAGAACAATTCTAGACCAAGCCAAGAAAATAAAAACATCCAAGAGGGAAGAGTCTTAAACCCAAACCAGGCATGCCGCAGATGCGGGGGAGCAGGACACTGGGCAAGGGAGTGCAACAATCAGAGACTCAATTTCTGTTGGCAGTGTGGAAGGATTGGGAAAAGAACAAAAGAATGTTGTTAAAGTTCGGGAAACGAAAGGCGGTTCCAGCCTATCAGGGGCGAGCAGGGACCCAGCCAACAAGCTCCTCACCACTAATAGGCCAACTAATAGAGGAAGAGGATCAATTGTCAGCGATTATCGAAGTAGCAGGAGTCCAGATGAAAGCGACAATTGACTCCGGAGCCACGAGTAGTTTCATCAGCAAGCAGATGCTGGAAACAGTGAGGGATAAGGGAAAATGGGAGAACACACACAAACAGGTATACATGGCAGACGGAAAGGTGCGAGACATTGAAGAGCAATGGACAGGGTACGTGAGATTCGGGGATAAGGAAATCCACATGCCATTCCTTGTCATGCCAGAAGGAATGGATGCGATGATCTTAGGGTGGAATTTCCTAAGGATTATGAACACAGAAATATCGTGTGGAGGCCACAGGATAAAAATTCCAACGGTGAAGAGGATGCAGGGCAGGATAACCGAACGCATATCGATCGTGGTGACACAGAAGGAAGAGCAAACAGAAATACAAAGGTTTCTAGAACACGAACTGATGGAATTGGGGAACATCAAGGGATCATCAAAAGTAGGGATACACAGGATCACAATGAAGGATGATATACCAATAAAACAAAGGTATTACCCAAAAAATCCAAAAATACAGAGAGAAATCAACACAAAGGTCGATGAACTGTTGACAATGGGATGCATCGAACCATCACAAAGCCCATATAGCTCACCCATAGTGATGGTGAGAAAGAAGCAGACGGGCAAATGGAGATTATGCGTAGATTTTAGACAGATTAACGCAAAATCCATAAAAGATGCATACCCAATGTCACGCATCGACTACATCTTAAACCAACTACGTGAAGCGAAATTTATAAGCAGCCTAGACCTGAAGGACGGCTATTGGCAAATTCCGTTGGAAGAAAACAGCAGGCCAATGACAGCATTCACAGTCCCAGGGAAAGGTTTATTCCAATGGAAAGTGATGCCATTCGGGTTACACTCCGCATCAGCAACGTTCCAACGGGCACTGGACCAAGTTATTGGCCCAGAAATGATACCAAACGCGTTCGCCTACCAAGATGACATAGTGGTAGTAAGCAAAACAATCAAAGAACATATGGACCACCTGCAAGAAGTGTTCAGGAGATTGAAATAAGCAAACTTAAGAATAAATGCTGAAAAGTGCCAATTTTTCAGAAAAGAGCTAAAGTTTCTAGGCCACTTGGTAACAGAAAACGGTATTGCAACGGACCCAGACAAGGTGCCAGCAATAGCTCAATTGAAGCCGCCCACATGCACAAAAGAATTACGGCAATATCTAGGAGTGGCTTCGTGGTACAGACGATTCGTACCAAATTTTCCTATGATAACACACCCGTTAAACGCACTGCTCAAGAAAAAAACCAAATGGCATTGGAGCGAAGAGCATCAGGCAGCATTCGAATCGGTAAAAGAAAAACTCACGAGTGACCCAGTATTGGCATGCCCAGATTTCACAAAAATGTTCGTACTCCAGACAGATGCAAGCAACATAGGATTAGGGGCCATACTAGTACAAAACACCGAAGAGGGGGAAAGAGTGGTTTCATATCTGTCGAGAGAATTGAATCAAGCGGAGAAGAACTATTCGGCAACAGAAAAGGAATGCCTAGCAATAGTGTGGGCAGTACGCAAGCTGAGACCATATCTCGAGGGATATCGATTTAAGGTGGTGACAGACCACATGGCGTTGAAGTGGTTGAATAGTATAGAGAGCCCCACGGGCCGCATAGCTCGATGGGCACTGGAATTACAACAATACGATTTCGAAATAGCATATCGAAAGGGCAAATTAAACATTGTCGCCGATGCACTATCAAGACAACCGATGGAAGGGTGCAAAAGAATAGTAGACAATGGCGCCCGATTACGACAAGCAAACAAAGAATGTGAGTGGATTCAAGATATAATAAAGAAAATACAACAACAACCACAGAAGTATCCAGATTACATATTAGAAAACAGCCAGGTGTACAGGAATATTCCGCATAGAGCAGGCCAAGAAGAAGTAATATCATGGAAATTGTGTGTGCCCAAGACGCTACGGAACCAAGTGATGGAAGAAAACCACACTTCCATAACGGCAGGGCATACAGGAAACAGGCGAACGATTACTAGAACTGCGTCAAGATATTATTGGCCAGGAATGCAACGAGATATCAGGAAATTCGTGGGAAAGTGCACAACGTGTCAGCAATACAAACCCAACCAACAGCAAGCAGCAGGGAAAATGCAGACGCAAATACCGGATGAACCATGGGCCACCGTTTGCGCTGATTTCGTCGGACCCTTACCACGGTCGAAACATGGAAACTCAATGTTACTATGTAGTAATCATAGACCGATTTTCAAAATGGACAGAACTGATACCCATGCGAAAGGCAACTGCAGAGAATCTAATCAAGACCTTTAGGGAAAGGATTCTGTCGAGATTTGGAGTTCCTAAAGTGGTAATAACGGACAATGGGGTCCAATTCACTAGCAGAACATTTAAAAAAATGCTAGAGGAATGGGGATGCCAACACCAATTAACAGCTCCATACACACCACAAGAAAACCCAACCGAAAGGGCAAACAGAACAGTGAAAACAATGATTGCTCAGTTTACCGGTGAAAATCAACGGAATTGGGATGAGAGCTGGCCAGAAATAACACTGGCTGTAAACGCCAGCATATGTGATACAAGGACGTGAACCTAGAATGCCAGGCGCGTTATACGATAGGGTCACGACAGGCACAGGAAAGCAAAGCATACCACCAGAGGCAAAGGCAAAAGAAGTGCAAGAGCTGTTCGAGCTAATAAGACGTAATCTGGAGACGGCGGCACAAGATCAGGCACGTCACTATAACCTAAGGAGGAGAGAGTGGAGACCAACAATTGGAACAACAGTATGGGCGAAAGAACACCACCTTTCAAATGCTGCAGAAGGATTCGCAGCAAAGCTGGCACCAAAGTTTGGAGGCCCATATGAAGTGATAGGTTTTGCATCTCCGGTCATATGCAAATTACGGCACAAAGAAACGAAAAAAAGCAGACAAGCACACATCAGCCAATTGAAGCAACAAATATGCGAGGAAGAGGATGGCATGAAAATTGATGAGCAATGAGTATGGACGACTCTAATGACATGGCGGCGAGAAATCTGCACAGACCGGCCGGCTGGACAGAGAACTCAAAAACATGACATAGAGCTGAAAATCTCAGAGCACAATGTATCAGAAACAAAGTTATAGCAAAGTCACAAACCGCATCGCAGAGCAAGATAAAGATATACGAATATCGTAACGACACGTATACAAGCATGCGAAAGCGAGCTTTGAAACTAGCAGCGGACACTCGAATATCGTAACGATGCATATAATATGCAGGCAAAATAGAACATTAGAAACGGGCAGGAAAAAAAAAGGAAAAACCCGAGATTAAAACGAATGGGGACAATCAACGAGAGACAACACCAACACATATGCACATACACAGCAGAAAAAGAAAAGCGAGAGGAAACGCACCCACACAGGCGCATGATATTACACACCCACACATACGCATTATATTACGTATGTATTAGTGAGTCACCGCGACGCACATACACATGCGCATGCTATTATGCATGTAATGGTGGAGCATAACGACGCATTAGAATATGCCAATATGCCAAGAGAGCAAGGGCATGGTGGAGAAATCCTAAATATCGGTAAATGTCAAAGGAATGACCGAATGATTATGCGAGGTTTCATGCGTGCAATTGTCATAATCAGGAGACACTCAAAGTTTATCACTCGGCGAGTAAGCAACAAATTAAACAAAAAAAAAAGGAACCAAACATGAACGCATTCAATGCAATTAATGGCCAGGATGAAGGCGTAGATCGACGAGGTGCGGCACCGCGGGCCAACATGGAACGCGGTGACTGGCACAGGTCCGATGAGGAGTCCGACGACAATGTGCCGGACATAGCAAATCCGGCCATCGGCGCCTCCTCGGACGAGGAGTTCGATGAGGACGTGGGTGGCAGCACGGACAGTGGATACACCACTCTGGAAGAATCTGAGGGTGGACTCAGCACGGCAGAAGAGTCCGACGAAGAAAGTATCGCTGAGCCGGTGGTGGCAGACCAGCTCCGTGATATAGACACGGACGAGGAAGAAGTATGGAGAGAGTTGGATGACGTGTTAAGGGAGATAAACATGGTACAGGAGATGAGCGAGGAGGAGATCGAAGAGGTGCATCAGAGAGCGGGGCAGAGCCCAGAATATGCGCCATGGGAGCAGAACGAAATCCATGGGCTTCCGGCAAGATTGTGAGAGCCAGCGCGGCCATCAACGCCGTTTCGTATGGTGGACTCAATGTCAGAGGCCAGCGAAACGGCGGGAATGGCCGTGGCTGATAAAGGTGCGGCTGATGGAGTAGCCAGCCCACCTCCATTCGAGCCGGAGGGGACGGACTGGGATACAAAACGAGCCATGGTGGAGAACCAGCAATGGATGAGTTGGTGGCGTCAGCAGATCCTGCAGCAGCAGGAAGCTGAGAGGGATCTGCTTGCGTGGGATGAAAGCCAGCAGGAAGAGGAACAGCTGACAAAGGCCAGGGAGCGGCTGGCGGAGGCAATGAAACAGCAGCAAAAAATGAAACTGCAACAACAACAGCAGCAACAACAACTGCAACAACAACAACAGCAACAAAAGCAACAGCAACAGCAGCAACAAATGCAACTGCAACAATAACAGCAGCAACAATTGCAGCAACAGCAACAGCAGCAACAAATGCAACTGCAACAACAACAGCAACAACAATTGCAGCAACAGCAACAGCAGCAACAAATGCAACAGCAACAGCGACAGCAGCAACAATTGCAGCAACAGCAACAGCATTCGCAGCAGCTGCAGCGCGAATGCCAAGAGTGCCCATGGGTGTGGCCAAGACCGGCATTGAATAGACAAATGTCTGCACCCACGGGGCACAACGACAGTGCTCGGCCCATATTGGCCAGGCAAGTATCATGCCCAGTGCCATACGGGCATGAAAGATATGAGGCGGTGGAGGAGAGCGATTGGCCGGAGATGGTGGCGGAAATAGTGGGGCAAATGGTGCAACAGGAAGGGCCGAGGAGAGTTAGAATAGTGTGGGCGGGACAAAATAGGTATAGGATTAGGATAGCTCAGGGGGTAATTCGGGTGTATCGAGAAAGGAGAGTATAATAAGTACGGTAATTAGATGTAAGGAGAGTATAATAAGTAGGATATTTAAATGTAAGTTAGGGATAAAAAAAAAAGATGCGGAACGGGCCAAAAGAAAAAACCCACAAGGGATATACAAAGAAAAGATGCCCTAATCCGCCAACATTAACGAAAAGATACTCAGTAATCGCCAACAATAGAAGACGCCAAATGGCCAATAAAAGATGCGAGCTGAGTCCCAAAAACAAAAACAAGCAAAACACATGCCAAAAACTACAAAAAAAAAGGAGGAACAAAAGCAATACATAAAAAAAAAAAAAAATGCACAAATACGGAAATGAAAGAAATACACACAGAAAACAAACCTAAGGTACAAGGGACAGGGGAGGGCAAATCCCTCCCGAAGAAGGGGGGGAGTGTGAGGAATATTATAAATCATAATAATATCCCACACAACAAACCGACAGCGAAGCAATCCAAAGGTGTAAATAACGCACCAGATACAAGATATAGCCGAGACACGAACCAGATGTACGATATACGACCAATATTGGCACTGGTCGATCGAACCAGTGCAACGCAAATAAGTTACGATCAAACGCAATGGATCGAACCACACGCAACCGCAAGCGATTTCGTACAAGCGGGAAGATGCGTGGGAAGCATAATGTAAGAAGTCGGCAATTGCACGACATACGATACGGCTACGATCAAACACGACCGATCGAACCGCACGCAACCGCGAGCGATTTCGTACAAGCGGGAAGATGCGTGGGAAGCATAATGCAAAAACCGATATGCACACACATGCGATGGGCAACCAGGTCCAACATGGCTCGATCGAACCAACTCGAACCCATGATTTACGATCAAGCATGACCGATCGAACCGCATGCGACCGCTGGCAATTTCGTACAAGCGGGAAGATGCGTGGGAGGCATAATGTACAAAATCGGCTATGTAAGAGCAAACAAGGGCAAGCGAAAAAGGGCATTGGCCCAGTGAGACAATTTAAGAGCACAGAGAGGCCACAATAGAGATGCATGCATTGACGTACAATGCATGAACAAGCATACACTCACAATACACGTATGCTATGCGTGTATGACCGCGAGAAAGAGTACCGGTGGCCTATGGGTGCTCTCTGCCTACGTCACACATAAGAGATCAAAGCAGTGAGAGCATGAACTGCCGAAATTATGCGAACGAAAGTGAGGGCTAAGCAAGCCCACGAGACGGGTGCGGGGCATGCATGCATTGTATGAAACGATAATGGTTTGTGGATTGGATAGGGGAATATGCGAACCGAAGGGGGAGGGATGAACAATGGGGAAGCCCTCTATCTGATAGATACGATATGCGGATGAAAGTGCATTGCATGCGAAATTAAACGATGTTGTATATTAAATTAATCAGGCTAATTATTATTAAACAATAGTTTAAGTCAATACAATTAGTATATATGTATATAAATATAATATGGAGCGAATATGGGCGAAATTGGGTATGACGAGTGGATCAAAGGGAGCGACGGACGACGGCAGCGCTGACAGAGAAAGAATGCAGAGAAAGAACGGGATACGATGGGCGGCCAATGGAAAGGCGACGCCAATGGGTGAAAGTGATGGAAGCACATATATGCAAGGGAGCTAGACAAGGACAAGAAAATAAATGGGCGCGCAGCCACAAAGAAAGTGGACATATGCGCCAAAGATTTACGGGACTTTCACCACGCATAGCAACAAGTGGATGCGTGGGTGAAAGCAGAGGGCCGATGGAAAGGTACCAGCTGTATAGCGGTACTACACCAAGCTATTCCTGGGGCCGCGGGAGTTGCCTATATAAAGGCAACGCCCGTCAAGAAAGTTTATCAAGTCATCAAGTCGTGATCAAGTAACAAGTAATTAAGGCCTTAAGAGTAACCTTAAGAACTTATCAAGGAAACACAAGGAGCAACAGAAAAACTATACAGGCCTTACGAGTAACCTGTGCAGTTTCATCCGATAGCAACAAGTCCTTAAATAAGGATAACATACACCGTACCCAAGCTAGAGTAAATTGGAGAGAAGCCAAGTATTTCCAGGAGTATCCAAAGTCAGTGGTAGGCACGAGGATATATCCTACTGCCGAAATTCCAGGATCTATATATCCTGACGAGTACCAATTGCTGAGGAATATCCTGCTGAGTAATAATAGCTACGGGATTCGTCCCAAAGCCATAAAACAAAGGCCATCTCAACGAGCATAGCGAAAGGGGTGCAGAGGTGTGGAGCACAGAACTAGCGTAGAGAAACCGTCATATACAACCGGGCCCACTAATGATTTGAATAAACATACGTATAAGCATTAACAACTGAAACCGAACGTGTTTTTAATTTCACCAGGGCACAAAATAAATTTGTTGTGCCGAACCTAGCCCAAGAGATATTGTAAATATCCCGAAGGACGAAAAAGGATCGTTACAACACTCAATGCTACAATAATTAAATCGTTCGCTGTAAGGTTGAATTTTATAAAAACCCCAAAAGATTTTACAACTATGTTAATTCCAAAAGACACTCTAATGTACTACCTTCCACCTTCAGACTTAATGACCAAACTGCTAATAATGATTCAGATATTGCAGATCTGTTTGCTAAATTCTTTCAGTCGACTTATTCTACTACTGTTTCGGGACCCACACCCTATCCCTTTTCAATCCCACATTTTGTGAGGAATATTATAAATGATAATAATATCCCACACAACAAACTAGCAGCAAAGCAATCCAACGGTGTAAATAATGCACCAGATGCAAGATACAGCCGAGACACAAACCAAATGTACGATATACGACCAAGCTCGTTACTGGTCGATCGAACCAGTTCAAGGCAAATGAGTTACGATCAAACATGGTCGATCGAACCACACGCAACCGCGAGCGATTTCGTACAAGCGGGAAGTTGCGTGGGAAGCATAATGCGAGATGTCGGCAATCACATATACGAGGTACGATATACGATACGGTTACGATCAAACACGATCGATCGAACCGCACGCAACCACTGGCAATTTCGTACAAGCGGGAAGATGCGTGGGAGGCATAATAGACGAAATCGGCTGTGTAAGAGCAAATAATGCGCTGGACTTGGCCATCTTGTGCCAGCCAGCAGCTTGATCTTCATTTAAAGTTTCTTTCTTTAAACAAACTGGCCAAACAGCTGTCTAACGAGTGTGAATCTAGCATACATTTATTGTCGCAATTCAAGTTTGTTCAACTTTCTGAGAAGTTGCCCAAGAAATGTACCCTTGAGTTACCTCGTAAGCAGTCGCCAGCACTCTCTATTACATCGTCTCCCATTTTACTTTCGCCTACACCATCTTTTTGTCCCTCTTTCTGCTCTTCTTTTCAGATTGAAGTACCCATTACAAGCCCTGGTGTACCTCAATCTATCCCTCACGGGAACTCACAGGATCATGCTGGCTCTCAATCACTTGCGGATCCCAATGCTCCTCCGCCTCCACTAACTGTAGTGCCTCATCGCAAACAATTATTTATCTCTAGGCTTGCTCTAGATACTTCTGAGTCGTCTGTGGCAGCTTACATTGTTAATATATGCCCTGCTAAGGTTTTAATTCAAAAGTTTAAGTTTTTTAGGCCTCGCGAAATCTCCTCTTTTAAAGTTACAGTACCAAATGAGTATTTCTCAGCTATGGTTGACACTAATTTCTGGCCAGAGGGCCTAGTTGAACACGAGTTTGCGCCCAATAAGCGCTCCCGTCCGTTGCCTGTCCACCTTCCTAATTTATATTCTGCTTCAAAAAACTAATAACGTCTAGTCTTTGCATATATTATCAAAATGTAAGAGGACTTCTTACCAAGCTCTCGAACCTGTTCTGTGATAGCCAAACCTTTTCGGCTGACATATTAGCTTTAGATTGAAGTACCCATTACAAGCCCTGGTGTACCTCAATCTATCCCTCACAGGATCATGCTGGCTCTCAATCACTTGCGGATCCCATTGATCGTGTTGGTCGTCGTGGCGGTGGAGTACTCATTGCTGTTAACTCGAATCTGTGTTCAAGTGTCGTGCCGATTGATCTGACCTTAGGTGTTGAGTTTATTTGCGTCGAAGTTACATGTTCCAACTTTAGCTTATATATTTCTTGTTCATATATTCCTCCAGCTTCTGATATCATGACCTATATGTACCATGCTGATGCTTTGCAAACTATTTTTAATCGTCTTAAAGATCGTGATTTCCTTATAGTTTTATTTGATTTCAACTTGCGTAATATTTCTTGGCTTGTTGATGAAAATCTATCTTTCTTAATTCCTTCATCTCAACATGTTGTTCTTGATAGCCTACTTGAATGTCCGCTATATCAGTTGAATTCTTTCCTTAACTCTTCTAAAAGAATCCTTGATCTTGTTTTTGTCTCTGATCCCACTGTTAGTGCTGTATCCCGAACACAGCCCCTAGTGAAACCTGAAGATCCTTATCACCCTACCATTGAAGTTACTATTTATTACAATTCCGTTACTAATTCATTTATTAACATCGCAAATTCTCGTCGTAGATGTTTTCGTAAAACAAATTTCAATCCACTTAATAGCCTTATTTTCTCTTTTGATTGGTCATTTCTATTTGAGTGCTGCAATATAGATTGTACTGTGAAGTTTTTCTACTCTGCTCTTATTTTTTAATTGATAAATGCGTTCCTTATGTGAATGTCTCTACCGTCTCCAGCGCGCCAGTCTGGTTCACACGTAGGCTCTCTAATCTCCGTAACATTAAATCGAGATATTTTAAAAGATTTAAAAAAACTGGTTCGCCACTTGACTATGCAAATTACTGTATAGCCAAATCTCAATTTTGTCTTTTAAACACTCAATGCTACAATAATTATATCGTTCGCTGTAAGGTTGAATTTTATAAAAACCCCAAAAGATTTTACAACTATGTTAATTCCAAAAGACACTCTAATGTACTACCTTCCACCTTCAGACTTAATGACCAAACTGCTAATAATGATTCAGATATTGCAGATCTGTTTGCTAAATTCTTTCAGTCGACTTATTCTACTACTGTTTCGGGACCCACACCCTATCCCTTTTCAATCCCACATTTTGTGAGGAATATTATAAATGATATTAATATCCCACACAACAAACTAGCAGCAAAGCAATCCAACGGTGTAAATAATGCACCAGATGTAAGATACAGCCGAGACACAAACCAAATGTACGATATACGACCAAGCTCGTTACTGGTCGATCGAACCAGTTCAAGGCAAATGAGTTACGATCAAACATGGTCGATCGAACCACACGCAACCGCGAGCGATTTCGTACAAGCGGGAAGTTGCGTGGGAAGCATAATGCGAGAAGTCGGCAATCACATATACGAGGTACGATATACGATACGGTTACGATCAAACACGATCGATCGAACCGCACGCAACCACTGGCAATTTCGTACAAGCGGGAAGATGCGTGGGAGGCATAATAGACGAAATCGGCTGTGTAAGAGCAAATAATGCGCTGGACTTGGCCATCTTGTGCCAGCCAGCAGCTTGATTTTAGCCGTATATATAGGGATCTTCATTTAAAGTTTCTTTCTTTAAACAAACTGGCCAAACAGCTGTCTAACGAGTGTGAATCTAGCGTACATTTATTGTCGCAATTCAAGTTTGTTCCACTTTCTGAGAAGTTGCCCAAGAAATATACCCTTGAGTTACCTCGTATGCAGTCGCCAGCACTCTCTATTACATCGTCTCCCATTTTACTTTCGCCTACACCATCTTCTTGTCCCTCTTTCTGCTCTTCTTTTCAGATTGAAGTACCCATTACAAGCCCTGGTGTACCTCAATCTATCCCTCACGGGAACTCACAGGATCATGCTGGCTCTCAATCACTTGCGGATCCCAATGCTCCTCCGCCTTCACTAACTGTAGTTCCTCATCGAAAACAATTATTTATCTCTAGGCTTGCTCCAGATACTTCTGAGTCGTCTGTGGCAGCTTACATTGCTAATATATGCCCTGCTAAGGTTTTAATTCAAAAGTTTAAGTTTTTTAGGCCTCGCGAAATCTCCTCTTTTAAAATTACAGTACCAAATGAGTATTTCTCAGCTATGGTTGACACTAATTTCTGGCCAGAGGGCCTAGTTGAACACGAGTTTGCGCCCAATAAGCGCTCCCGTCCGTTGCCTGTCCACCTTCCTAATTTATATTCTGCTTCAAAAAACTAATAACGTCTAGTCTTTGCATATATTATCAAAATGTAAGAGGACTTCTTACCAAGCTCTCGAACCTGTTCTGTGATAGCCAAACCTTTTCGGCTGACATATTAGCTTTCTCTGAAACTTGGCTTAACTCCTCTGTTTTGGATAATGAAATTCTTTCTAATAACTTTATTTCTTACAGGCTTGATCGTGTTGGTCGTCGTGGCGGTGGAGTACTCATTGCTGTTAACTCGAATCTGTGTTCAAGTGTCGTGCCGATTGATCTGACTGAAGTTACATGTTCCAACTTTAGCTTATATTTTTCTTGTTCATATATTCCTCCAGCTTCTGATATCATGACCTATATGTACCATGCTGATGCTTTGCAAACTATTTTTAATCGTCTTAAAGATCGTGATTTCCTTATAGTTTTATTTGATTTCAACTTGCGTAATATTTCTTGGCTTGTTGATGAAAATCTATCTTTCTTAATTCCTTCATCTCAACATGTTGTTCTTGATAGCCTACTTGAATGTCCGCTATATCAGTTGAATTCTTTCCTTAACTCTTCTAAAAGAATCCTTGATCTTGTTTTTGTCTCTGATCCCACTGTTAGTGCTGTATCCCGAACACAGCCCCTAGTGAAACCTGAAGATCCTTATCACCCTACCATTGAAGTTACTATTTATTACAATTCCGTTACTAATTCATTTATTAACATCGCAAATTCTCGTCGTAGATGTTTTCGTAAAACAAATTTCAATCCACTTAATAGCCTTATTTTCTCTTTTGATTGGTCATTTCTATTTGAGTGCTGCGATATAGACTGTACTGTGAAGTTTTTCTACTCTGCTCTTATTTCTCTATTTGATAATTGCGTTCTTTATGTGAATGTCTCTACCGTCTCCAGCGCGCCAGTCTGGTTCACACGTAGGCTCTCTAATCTCCGTAACATTAAATCGAGATATTTTAAAAGATTTAAAAAAACTGGTTCGCCACTTGACTATGCAAATTACTGTATAGCCAAATCTCAATTTTGTCTTTTAAACACTCAATGCTACAATAATTATATCGTTCGCTGTAAGGTTGAATTTTATAAAAACCCCAAAAGATTTTACAACTATGTTAATTCCAAAAGACACTCTAATGTACTACCTTCCACCTTCAGACTTAATGACCAAACTGCTAATAATGATTCAGATATTGCAGATCTGTTTGCTAAATTCTTTCAGTCGACTTATTCTACTACTGTTTCGGGACCCACACCCTATCCCTTTTCAATCCCACATTTTGTGAGGAATATTATAAATGATATTAATATCCCACACAACAAACTAGCAGCAAAGCAATCCAACGGTGTAAATAATGCACCAGATGCAAGATACAGCCGAGACACAAACCAAATGTACGATATACGACCAAGCTCGTTACTGGTCGATCGAACCAGTTCAAGGCAAATGAGTTACGATCAAACATGGTCGATCGAACCACACGCAACCGCGAGCGATTTCGTACAAGCGGGAAGTTGCGTGGGAAGCATAATGCGAGAAGTCGGCAATCACATATACGAGGTACGATATACGATACGGTTACGATCAAACACGATCGATCGAACCGCACGCAACCACTGGCAATTTCGTACAAGCGGGAAGATGCGTGGGAGGCATAATAGACGAAATCGGCTGTGTAAGAGCAAATAATGCGCTGGACTTGGCCATCTTGTGCCAGCCAGCAGCTTGATTTTAGCCGTATATATAGGGATCTTCATTTAAAGTTTCTTTCTTTAAACAAACTGGCCAAACAGCTGTCTAACGAGTGTGAATCTAGCGTACATTTATTGTCGCAATTCAAGTTTGTTCCACTTTCTGAGAAGTTGCCCAAGAAATATACCCTTGAGTTACCTCGTATGCAGTCGCCAGCACTCTCTATTACATCGTCTCCCATTTTACTTTCGCCTACACCATCTTCTTGTCCCTCTTTCTGCTCTTCTTTTCAGATTGAAGTACCCATTACAAGCCCTGGTGTACCTCAATCTATCCCTCACGGGAACTCACAGGATCATGCTGGCTCTCAATCACTTGCGGATCCCAATGCTCCTCCGCCTTCACTAACTGTAGTTCCTCATCGAAAACAATTATTTATCTCTAGGCTTGCTCCAGATACTTCTGAGTCGTCTGTGGCAGCTTACATTGCTAATATATGCCCTGCTAAGGTTTTAATTCAAAAGTTTAAGTTTTTTAGGCCTCGCGAAATCTCCTCTTTTAAAATTACAGTACCAAATGAGTATTTCTCAGCTATGGTTGACACTAATTTCTGGCCAGAGGGCCTAGTTGAACACGAGTTTGCGCCCAATAAGCGCTCCCGTCCGTTGCCTGTCCACCTTCCTAATTTATATTCTGCTTCAAAAAACTAATAACGTCTAGTCTTTGCATATATTATCAAAATGTAAGAGGACTTCTTACCAAGCTCTCGAACCTGTTCTGTGATAGCCAAACCTTTTCGGCTGACATATTAGCTTTCTCTGAAACTTGGCTTAACTCCTCTGTTTTGGATAATGAAATTCTTTCTAATAACTTTATTTCTTACAGGCTTGATCGTGTTGGTCGTCGTGGCGGTGGAGTACTCATTGCTGTTAACTCGAATCTGTGTTCAAGTGTCGTGCCGATTGATCTGACTGAAGTTACATGTTCCAACTTTAGCTTATATTTTTCTTGTTCATATATTCCTCCAGCTTCTGATATCATGACCTATATGTACCATGCTGATGCTTTGCAAACTATTTTTAATCGTCTTAAAGATCGTGATTTCCTTATAGTTTTATTTGATTTCAACTTGCGTAATATTTCTTGGCTTGTTGATGAAAATCTATCTTTCTTAATTCCTTCATCTCAACATGTTGTTCTTGATAGCCTACTTGAATGTCCGCTATATCAGTTGAATTCTTTCCTTAACTCTTCTAAAAGAATCCTTGATCTTGTTTTTGTCTCTGATCCCACTGTTAGTGCTGTATCCCGAACACAGCCCCTAGTGAAACCTGAAGATCCTTATCACCCTACCATTGAAGTTACTATTTATTACAATTCCGTTACTAATTCATTTATTAACATCGCAAATTCTCGTCGTAGATGTTTTCGTAAAACAAATTTCAATCCACTTAATAGCCTTATTTTCTCTTTTGATTGGTCATTTCTATTTGAGTGCTGCGATATAGACTGTACTGTGAAGTTTTTCTACTCTGCTCTTATTTCTCTATTTGATAATTGCGTTCTTTATGTGAATGTCTCTACCGTCTCCAGCGCGCCAGTCTGGTTCACACGTAGGCTCTCTAATCTCCGTAACATTAAATCGAGATATTTTAAAAGATTTAAAAAAACTGGTTCGCCACTTGACTATGCAAATTACTGTATAGCCAAATCTCAATTTTGTCTTTTAAACACTCAATGCTACAATAATTATATCGTTCGCTGTAAGGTTGAATTTTATAAAAACCCCAAAAGATTTTACAACTATGTTAATTCCAAAAGACACTCTAATGTACTACCTTCCACCTTCAGACTTAATGACCAAACTGCTAATAATGATTCAGATATTGCAGATCTGTTTGCTAAATTCTTTCAGTCGACTTATTCTACTACTGTTTCGGGACCCACACCCTATCCCTTTTCAATCCCACATTTTGTGAGGAATATTATAAATGATATTAATATCCCACACAACAAACTAGCAGCAAAGCAATCCAACGGTGTAAATAATGCACCAGATGCAAGATACAGCCGAGACACAAACCAAATGTACGATATACGACCAAGCTCGTTACTGGTCGATCGAACCAGTTCAAGGCAAATGAGTTACGATCAAACATGGTCGATCGAACCACACGCAACCGCGAGCGATTTCGTACAAGCGGGAAGTTGCGTGGGAAGCATAATGCGAGAAGTCGGCAATCACATATACGAGGTACGATATACGATACGGTTACGATCAAACACGATCGATCGAACCGCACGCAACCACTGGCAATTTCGTACAAGCGGGAAGATGCGTGGGAGGCATAATAGACGAAATCGGCTGTGTAAGAGCAAATAATGCGCTGGACTTGGCCATCTTGTGCCAGCCAGCAGCTTGATTTTAGCCGTATATATAGGGATCTTCATTTAAAGTTTCTTTCTTTAAACAAACTGGCCAAACAGCTGTCTAACGAGTGTGAATCTAGCGTACATTTATTGTCGCAATTCAAGTTTGTTCCACTTTCTGAGAAGTTGCCCAAGAAATATACCCTTGAGTTACCTCGTATGCAGTCGCCAGCACTCTCTATTACATCGTCTCCCATTTTACTTTCGCCTACACCATCTTCTTGTCCCTCTTTCTGCTCTTCTTTTCAGATTGAAGTACCCATTACAAGCCCTGGTGTACCTCAATCTATCCCTCACGGGAACTCACAGGATCATGCTGGCTCTCAATCACTTGCGGATCCCAATGCTCCTCCGCCTTCACTAACTGTAGTTCCTCATCGAAAACAATTATTTATCTCTAGGCTTGCTCCAGATACTTCTGAGTCGTCTGTGGCAGCTTACATTGCTAATATATGCCCTGCTAAGGTTTTAATTCAAAAGTTTAAGTTTTTTAGGCCTCGCGAAATCTCCTCTTTTAAAATTACAGTACCAAATGAGTATTTCTCAGCTATGGTTGACACTAATTTCTGGCCAGAGGGCCTAGTTGAACACGAGTTTGCGCCCAATAAGCGCTCCCGTCCGTTGCCTGTCCACCTTCCTAATTTATATTCTGCTTCAAAAAACTAATAACGTCTAGTCTTTGCATATATTATCAAAATGTAAGAGGACTTCTTACCAAGCTCTCGAACCTGTTCTGTGATAGCCAAACCTTTTCGGCTGACATATTAGCTTTCTCTGAAACTTGGCTTAACTCCTCTGTTTTGGATAATGAAATTCTTTCTAATAACTTTATTTCTTACAGGCTTGATCGTGTTGGTCGTCGTGGCGGTGGAGTACTCATTGCTGTTAACTCGAATCTGTGTTCAAGTGTCGTGCCGATTGATCTGACTGAAGTTACATGTTCCAACTTTAGCTTATATTTTTCTTGTTCATATATTCCTCCAGCTTCTGATATCATGACCTATATGTACCATGCTGATGCTTTGCAAACTATTTTTAATCGTCTTAAAGATCGTGATTTCCTTATAGTTTTATTTGATTTCAACTTGCGTAATATTTCTTGGCTTGTTGATGAAAATCTATCTTTCTTAATTCCTTCATCTCAACATGTTGTTCTTGATAGCCTACTTGAATGTCCGCTATATCAGTTGAATTCTTTCCTTAACTCTTCTAAAAGAATCCTTGATCTTGTTTTTGTCTCTGATCCCACTGTTAGTGCTGTATCCCGAACACAGCCCCTAGTGAAACCTGAAGATCCTTATCACCCTACCATTGAAGTTACTATTTATTACAATTCCGTTACTAATTCATTTATTAACATCGCAAATTCTCGTCGTAGATGTTTTCGTAAAACAAATTTCAATCCACTTAATAGCCTTATTTTCTCTTTTGATTGGTCATTTCTATTTGAGTGCTGCGATATAGACTGTACTGTGAAGTTTTTCTACTCTGCTCTTATTTCTCTATTTGATAATTGCGTTCTTTATGTGAATGTCTCTACCGTCTCCAGCGCGCCAGTCTGGTTCACACGTAGGCTCTCTAATCTCCGTAACATTAAATCGAGATATTTTAAAAGATTTAAAAAAACTGGTTCGCGACCTGACTATGCAAATTACTGTATAGCCAAATCTCAATTTTGTCGTTTAAACACTCAATGCTACAATAATTATATCGTTCGCTGTAAGGTTGAATTTTATAAGAACCCCAAAAGATTTTACAACTATGTTAATTCCAAAAGACACTCTAATGTACTACCTTCCACCTTCAGACTTAATGACCAAACTGCTTCAGATATTGCAGATCTGTTTGCTAAATTCTTTCAGTCGACTTATTCTACTACTGTTTCGGGACCCACACCCTATCCCTTTTCAATCCCACATTTTGTGAGGAATATTATAAATGATAACAATATCCCACACAACAAACTAGCAGCAAAGCAATCCAACGGTGTAAATAATGCACCAGATGCAAGATACAGCCGAGACACAAACCAAATGTACGATATACGACCAAGCTCGTTACTGGTCGATCGAACCAGTTCAAGGCAAATGAGTTACGATCAAACATGGTCGATCGAACCACACGCAACCGCGAGCGATTTCGTACAAGCGGGAAGTTGCGTGGGAAGCATAATGCGAGAAGTCGGCAATCACATATACGAGGTACGATATACGATACGGTTACGATCAAACACGATCGATCGAACCGCACGCAACCACTGGCAATTTCGTACAAGCGGGAAGATGCGTGGGAGGCATAATAGACGAAATCGGCTGTGTAAGAGCAAATAAATGCAAGCGAAAAAGGGCATTGGCCCAGTGAGACAACTTAAGAGCACAGAGAGGCCATAATAGAGATGAATGCATTAACATACAATGCATGTGCGAACTGCCGAAATCATGCGAACAGAAGAGGGCAAAAGTGAGGGCTAATCAAGCCCGCGAGACGGGTGCGGGGAATGCATGGTGCCGAAACAAAACCAAGTGAGTTGGGTATGACAAGCGGAGTGAGGGAAGCGACGGGCGACGGCAGCGCCGCCAGAAAAAGGGAAAGCAGCGAAAGTCAACGCGATACGATGGGCGGCCAATGGGAAGGCGACGCCAACATATGAAAGTGATGGAAGTCGATATATATAAACGAGGAAGACAAGGACAAGGGAATGAATGGGCGCGCAGACACAGAGAAAGTGGACATATGCGCCAAGGATTTACGGGACTTTCACCACGCATAGCAACAAGGGGATGCGTGGGTGAAAGCAGAGGGCCGATGGAAATGTACCAGTTGTATAGCGGTACTACACCAATCTATTCCTGAGGCCGTGGGAGATGCCTATATAAAGGCAACGCCCATCAAGCAAATCATCAAGTCTACAAGTCGTGATCAACCAAGGGAGATTTAAGGCCTTACTAGGAAGCAAAAACCAGTGAAAAGAATCAAGAGAGCTAGAATAATTTGAGAAGGCCTTACGAGTAACCTCTCAATTTATCCTATAATCAACAAGTCCTTGGAATAGGACTAGAACACCGTGCCCTGGCAAAATGAAGTAAGTAAGTCGTCTCGCCGACTTGGATATACCATACACCAGTAAAACAAATATTTTAAATTTATAATAACCAATGCATTTTCGTATTTTTAAAAAAATCTGTTTGCATGCTTTTTACAAGCATATCTTAGTATTTCGCTCACTCAAGCATTCGAGCACCCTAGCGCCCCCACCAGCCAACGGCCACTTCCGGCCATATGGAAAAACGTTTATATGCATAACTTGACTATTTTTATTCCGATTTTGATCAAATTTGGTATTGATATTAGTATTAAATTTAAGTGTGCTAAATTTGATTGCACAAGGTAGAAAATTACGAGAGATAATCGAGTTTTCTCAAATTACGGGGGCGGAAAGGGGCGTGGCAAAATCTTTACACATCAAAAATGTGCGCAATTACTAATATAATATTTTTTTACCAACTATGGTCTCTCTAGCTAGAATAGTTTTTGAGAAAATCGGTTTTATTTAATTTGCGGGGGCGGTGGGGGCGTGGCAAAATTTTTATAAATATAAAATGTGCGCATTTGCAAAGCATATATACATACCAAATTTTGTGTCTCTAGTTGCTATAGTTTTTGAGAAAATCGGTTTTATTTATTTTGCGGGGGCGGTAGGGGGCGTGGCAGAAATTTGAAATAAACTTGATCACTTTACATGGCTCTGCTCTTATAGTCTCCGAGATCTAGGTGTTCATACAGACGGACGGACAGACGGACATGGCTAGATCGTCTCGGCTGTTGATGCTGATCAAGAATATATATACTTTATGGGGTGGGAAAAGCTTCCTTCTGCCTGTTACATACATTTTGGCGACTTTAATATACCATTTTACCATTTTTTTGCATGGTATAAAAAGGTTGCCGTTTCTATTATTTCTTTCAACAAACCGTTAAACAGTATGGTGTAACTTTATTATACCTTTGCAAAAAGGGTATATTAATTTTGATGAGAAGTGTGCAACGAATAGAAAGAACCATCTCCGGCCATATAAAGCATATATGTATGTACATATATTCTATATTAACACGACGCAACAATTTCAAATAGTTCGTCAGTCTGTCCGTTCGTCGGCGTCACCACAAACTCCTATACCGTAAAAGCTACAGAGCTAAAATTTCGCATTTGTGCTTTTATTTACTGCAGGTGTGGTAAATCTCAGATTCAGTCAGATCAGATCTCTATATCATATAGCTCCCGTACAAATGGCAAAGTCACGAACAGTGACTTCACAATACCTTCGTTACATAAGTTAATATTTGTTAGTTTAATATATCTGTTAATAACTGTGCCAATTTTATCAAGATCGGATGACGATATTTAATAGCTGTTATATTAACTTTTAGGATTATAATATGTTTGGCATTTGTGTCATAAATGTTGACAATACTCTTTGGTGTTTTTAGTTCTTTTCCCACATTAAACATACAATATCTAATTATAACATTTTTGTGTTTTCCAGAATCTGCTTGTTGCAAACGTTAAAAAATGTGTTTCACATTCAGGAATTTGTTAAGTCTAAGGGAATAGAAATACGTTTTAATGGGAGAGGAAAAAACGAAGCGTCCCATTATTGCGGACAGTGCGAAGTAAGTATATAAGTTTAAGCTTAGAAAATCCTCGCTGGGGGAAATAGTTTTAAAAATGAATCTGACATCGAGTATGACATGTGCTATGAAATCAGGAAATCAGAAATAAAAAAACATCAATCCAAATAAGCAATAAAAACTTATCTAAAAAAAAAAGATACAATTGGTAATGCTTTCTTCCGTGCCGGCAATATAATCAAAACAGATAGTGGTTTTTTTTGAAGCCGAACAAATTTTGTTTTAAAAAAAGACAAATGGTTAAAAAGTACAGCAAACCGAGATTTAATTTGTAGGCCTGCATAGAAGCATAGAAGAAAAGACCTAAAAGAAGCAGTCAGCACCGTCGGACCAGTGTGGGTTTTAAAGTGGAAACTAGGACGGTTGTGACTTGAAACTCGATGCAACTCTTAAAAAGAGACAATTAAAATCTTACGATTTGACGTGGAAGAAAAGAGTTAGTAAGCGTTATACAGTGTCAATAATAAGAGAGAGTTACTGAGAGTAAGAAAAAAATCCGCACAGTCTCTCAGAGAGCTGAATGTGGACGTCGCCATTCTTAGCCCTACAAGGTAGGGCAGCTGATATAACTGGTAAAGCGGTTATTTAGACATGTGGCAGAAACCCACTACCCATCCAGTCACCAACTTCTTTGTGCGGGAAAAAATTGATAAAGTGAGGCTCTATAGCTGCTATATGGTACCATTCCTTGAAATACGCGAATTCTAGACAGTGCTCGATCAACTTGTTTCAAATGTGTGTGGGATTGCTACCGCTTGGTCTGCGGAATGGGGCAGCAGATTAGCATTCGCAACCTTAGATCTGGCAGTCAGTTCTCTGGCTCTGTCAGCCAGGCACTATACAACAATCATGTGCTATATTTCAGGCCATTCCAGTCCAGCAACAAATGCTGATACACCTAACCTTTGCATCGTCATTATGCATCCCGGCCATTGAAGGTGATACTAATAAACTTTCTGAAATGCTAATGGCCGCCATCACTGCGGCAGTAAGGCTTTAAGTTGGACTCACAGGAGATACAAAAGGTCTGGTACTGGTGTAATACTAAAATTGTTGAGGCAAGGAAAAGATGCCTGCGGGCGAGTCGACACTACAAGAAAGCTCGAGGACAAGGAGATTTCATTATCCTTTTCATTGTTTCTAGGCTACACCCTGTTGTCACATATTGCGGTGGAAAAGTTTAAATTTCGCCTGCCTAACACAACTAACACTATTTCTGCCACAACAGCAACTGCTGGTGTATCAGAAAACTACATTCTTCGCTTATCCTGAGTTACCAGAACGTTAGAGGACTAAAATCTAAACATCCTAATCTCTATGTAGATATTTTTCTTTTAATCATAATATTTTAGCTGTGTAGACGTGGCTAAAACCTGTCATTGCTGATGCATTTGTTTTTTCCACAAAATTTTCTATATTTAGACGGGATTGAATTTCACGCATAGGCGGTGGCGTTCTGATAGCTGTTGATGCTGCTTTATCCGTCCGAAATAATTAAGTTTTCTAATACTCAGGAAGTGTCGGTGTTAAGGTAAATTATAAATCCTTTAATGCTTTTATTACTTGTTCCTTTATTCCACCATTGTCAGACATTATTGTCTATTTAAATCATTTAGAGGCTATTCAGTTTGCGTCCCTCTTAGTTAATAGTCAAGACATGCTTATAGTTTTAGGTGAATTTAATTTATCTGTTTTAGCATTTTCACTAACTTTATCAATGGCCTTCCAGGCTTATCTTTATCTCAAGTCAATCCTGTCTTAAATTCTAATGGAAAATCTTTCGCCTTGGATTCTTCTAACTGTGATGTTTCTAGGATTGAACCATTTGTTCTTACCGAAGACAATTTTCAACCTACGTTATATTTAAAAATTGATCTGCCCTCGCTATCACCATTACTTGGATCTAATAAGGTACCTCTTACTTGGTGCTTTGGAAAAACTGACTTTGCCAGCCTTAATGAAAACATTGTTACTACTGATTGGTCTTATCTGTACAGTTGAGATATGAACTCAGCTGTTCCTTTTTTAATGTGAGTGCCTCTTGGTAGACAAACTTCCCTGGTTGTCTCAAGAGTTATGCAATTTGAAAAATATGAAGACTCGATGCTATGATACCCAATGCTATCAGAATTATATTCAGAGCTGTAATCTTTGGTTTTTTTCTGACCCTAAGCAATTTTACAATATTGTCAATTCTAAGCGTAAGACCTCTGTGCACTCATCGTGTTTGTATTTTCAAAATAAAAACCTAACACTTATCAGGCCCTTGCCGATATTTTGTGAGTTTTTTAAAACAACTTATACCTCAACAAAATGTCGAGCAAATCTGTATCCCTATTATTTAAAAACGTCAAATTGCATTTTTAAGCCAGAGATTGATGAAAATTCTATTCTTAGCGAACTTAAACTAGTTAAACCTGCTTATTCTCCGGGGCCAGATGGTCTATCTGGATGTACTCAGTTTCTGTGCAAATGCTTTATGTAAAACCCCTTTAAAATTGTTTTTATTGTTTGTCGAATCTTCCTCTTTTCTTTCTATTTGGAAGAGGAGTCGTATGTTATTCCTCTACATAAAAATGGAAAAATTCCGAAGCCTCTAACTATAGGGGTATTTTCAAATTGGCCGCTATTCCGAAAGCTTTTGAGAAAATTATAACTTCTCAATTGCAACATTTTTGCAGCTCTATTATTTCGCCATCCCAACATGGGTTTGTGAAACGTAGATCTACAACCACTAATCTTTTAGAAGTTACATCTCTAATTATCAAGGGGTTCAAAAGTGCTAAACAAACTGATGTCATATACACTGACTTCAGCAAAGCCTTTGATACTGTTAATCATACTTTATTACTTTCTAAACTGAACGACATCGGTTTTCCACCTCTTGTCCTTTCTTGGGTTCGAGAATATTTAACAAATAGAAAACCGAAGGTACTTTTTAAGTCTTCTTTTTCCAACTCATTTCCTGTGACTTCTGTTGTACCTCAAGGTAGTCATCTTGGCCCTCTGCTTTGTCCGCTGTCCATTATTCATTAACGATCTTACATCAGTCACTGTTCATGCGTGTGCTTATGTATGCTGACAATGTCAAGCTTTGTCTTACGTATAAAGATACAGATTCATTTAGTCGGCTACAAGCTGATCTTAAAAACTTTCAATCCTGGTGCCAGTTTAATCTACTAAATCTTAACACTACCAAATGTAAGGTAATGACTTTTTTTCGTAACTCTCCTCAACTGGTCACTTATTTTCTAAACAATAGCCCTTTAGAACGTCTAAATAATATGAATGATTTGGGCGTACTTATGGACCATAAGTATTTATTTCCTCCTTCCAGTCTGGGTCCGTTTCATTCCTTTCTACCCACTCGCCCAGCTGTTTCCTCATTTCCTCCACTGTGCCGGTCATCTCGATCCCGATCCCTTGGCCTGTCTGTACCAGATCTTCCTTCTTCATGTGGTAAATCCACCTTTTTCCCATTTTGATCTTGGTTTGATTTACAAACTGTAGTTTTATTTCTAAATTTTACCAGTATAGCACGTTGGGCGCCAATTGTAACGATCCTTTCTCGTCCCTTGGGATATTTCTGCTATGTCTTGGGCCAGGTTCGGCACAAAAAAAATTTATTTTGTGCCCCGGTGAAATTAGAACTCGTTTGTTTAATTAATAGTTTTAGGTGATGTATTTATTTACGATTATTTATGGGCTCGGTTGGATATCACAAATTTCTCTGAAGGAGTCCCGAACTTGGACAGCGCTGCTTGTGGCTGGGGTCCCTCGACGCTTGATCCAGTCCGCCTCTCGTTCCTTGTGTCTCCGCTGGTCCCTATTTCGGACTCGTGATATAAATATTTTGTCCGATATCTCCCTCTTCAGAATATCGCTGGAGCGCTGATTGGCCTTAGGATATATCCTATGGCTTTTCTCTCGCGTTCCTGGCGTACCCTGATCTTCTAGGGACGTTACTTCCACCTCAGTGCCTCTGGCCGCGTTTTTAGGATGGTCTTTGCGTGCTCGTGGCCTCAAGTATAAATCCTGTGGCCGTTTGACGTTTGGCAGGATTTTCTCAGCAATTGGTACTTGTCACGATATATAGATCCTGAAATTTCGGTAATAGGATATATCCTCGTACCTTCCTATATGCTGTGGATCGTCCTGGAGCCGCTTGACTTCTCTTATTTTTATACCATACACCCATAGGGTGAAATGGTATATTAAAGTCGCCAAAATGTATGTAACAGGCAGAAGGAAGCTTTTCCCACCCCATAAAGTATATATATTCTTGATCAGCATAAACAGCCGAGACGATCTAGCCATGTCCGTCTGTCCGTCCGTCTGTATGAACACCTAGATCTCGGAGACTATAAGAGCAGAGCCATGTAAAGTGATCAAGTTTATTTCAAATGTGTTTGATCGTAACCGTATCGTATATCGTACCTCGTATATGTGATTGCCGACTTCTCGCATTATGCTTCCCACGCAACTTCCCGCTTGTACGAAATCGCTCGCGGTTGCGTGTGGTTCGATCGACCATGTTTGATCGTAACTCATTTGCCTTGAACTGGTTCGATCGACCAGTAACGAGCTTGGTCGTATATCGTACATTTGGTTTGTGTCTCGGCTGTATCTTGCATCTGGTGCATTATTTACACCGTTGGATTGCTTTGCTGCTAGTTTGTTGTGTGGGATATTATTATCATTTATAATATTCCTCACAAAATGTGGGATTGAAAAGGGATAGGGTGTGGGTCCCGAAACAGTAGTAGAATAAGTCGACTGAAAGAATTTAGCAAACAGATCTGCAATATCTGAATCATTATTAGCAGTTTGGTCATTAAGTCTGAAGGTGGAAGGTAGTACATTAGAGTGTCTTTTGGAATTAACATAGTTGTAAAATCTTTTGCGGTTCTTATAAAATTCAACCTTACAGCGAACGATATAATTATTGTAGCATTGAGTGTTTAAAAGACAAAATTGAGATTTGGCTATACAGTAATTTGCATAGTCAGGTCGCGAACCAGTTTTTTTAAATCTTTTAAAATATCTCGATTTAATGTTACGGAGATTAGAGAGCCTACGTGTGAACCAGACTGGCGCGCTGGAGACGGTAGAGACATTCACATAAAGAACGCATTTATCAATTAGAGAAATAAGAGCAGAGTAGAAAAACTTCACAGTACAGTCTATATCGCAGCACTCAAATAGAAATGACCAATCAAAAGAGAAAATAAGGCTATTAAGTGGATTGAAATTTGTTTTACGAAAACATCTACGACGAGAATTTACGATGTTAATAAATGAATTAGTAACGGAATTGTAATAAATAGTAACTTCAATGGTAGGGTGATAAGGATCTTCAGGTTTCACTAGGGGCTGTGTTGGTTGATCACGACTTGTAGACTTGATGATTTGCTTGATGGGCGTTGCCTTTATATAGGCATCTCCCACGGCCTCAGGAATAGCTTGGTGTAGTACCGCTATACAGCTGGTACCTTTCCATCGGCCCTCTGTTTTCACCCACACATCCACTTGTTGCTATGCGTGGTGAAAGTCCCGTAAATCTTTGGCGCATATGTCCACTTTCTTTGTGGCTGCGCGCCCATTTATTTTCTTGTCCTTGTCTAGCTCCCTTGCATCTATGTGCTTCCATCACTTTCACCCATTGGCGTCGCCTTTCCATTGGCCGCCCATCGTATCCCGTTCTTTCTCTACATTCTTTCTCTGTCAGCGCTGCCGTCGTCCGTCGCTCCCTTTGATCCACTCGTCATACCCAATTTCGCCCATATTCGCTCAATATTATATTTATATACATATATACTAATTGTATTGACTTAAACTATTGTTTAATAATAATTAGCCTGATTAATTTAATATACAACATCGTTTAATTTCGCATGCACTTTCATCCGCATATCGTATCTATCAGATAGAGGGCTTCCCCATTGTTCATCCCTCCCCCTTCGGTTCGCATATTCCCCTATCCAATCCACAAACCATTATCGTTTCATACAATGCATGCGTGCCCCGCACCCGTCTCGTGGGCTTGCTTAGCCCTCACTTTCGTTCGCATAATTTCGGCAGTTCATGCTCTCACTGCTTTGATCTCTTATGTGTGACGTAGGCAGAGAGCACCCATAGGCCACCGGTACTCTTTCTCGCGGTCATACACGCATAGCATACGTGTATTGTGAGTGTATGCTTGTTCATGCATTGTACGTCAATGCATGCATCTCTATTGTGGCCTCTCTGTGCTCTTAAATTGTCTCACTGGGCCAATGCCCTTTTTCGCTTGCCCTTGTTTGCTCTTACATAGCCGATTTTGTACATTATGCCTCCCACGCATCTTCCCGCTTGTACGAAATTGCCAGCGGTCGCATGCGGTTCGATCGGTCATGCTTGATCGTAAATCATGGGTTCGAGTTGGTTCGATCGAGCCATGTTGGACCTGGTTGCCCATCGCATGTGTGTGCATATCGGTTTTTGCATTATGCTTCCCACGCATCTTCCCGCTTGTACGAAATCGCTCGCGGTTGCGTGCGGTTCGATCGGTCGTGTTTGATCGTAGCCGTATCGTATGTCGTGCAATTGCCGACTTCTTACATTATGCTTCCCACGCATCTTCCCGCTTGTACGAAATCGCTTGCGGTTGCGTGTGGTTCGATCCATTGCGTTTGATCGTAACTTATTTGCGTTGCACTGGTTCGATCGACCAGTGCCAATATTGGTCGTATATCGTACATCTGGTTCGTGTCTCGGCTATATCTTGTATCTGGTGCGTTATTTACACCTTTGGATTGCTTCGCTGTCGGTTTGTTGTGTGGGATATTATTATGATTTATAATATTCCTCACACTCCCCCCCTTCTTCGGGAGGGATTTGCCCTCCCCTGTCCCTTGTACCTTAGGTTTGTTTTCTGTGTGTATTTCTTTCATTTCCGTATTTGTGCATTTTTTTTTTTTTTATGTATTGCTTTTGTTCCTCCTTTTTTTTTTTGTAGTTTTTGGCATGTGTTTGGCTTGTTTTTGTTTTTGGGACTCAGCTCGCATCTTTTATTGGCCATTTGGCGTCTTCTATTGTTGGCGATTACTGAGTATCTTTTCGTTAATGTTGGCGGATTAGGGCATATTTTCTTTGTATATCCCTTGTGGGTTTTTTCTTTTGGCCCGTTCCGCATCTTTTTTTTTATCCCTAACTTACATTTAAATATCCTACTTATTATACTCTCCTTACATCTAATTACCGTACTTATTATACTCTCCTTTCTCGATACACCCGAATTACCCCCTGAGCTATCCTAATCCTATACCTGTTTTGTCCCGCCCACACTATTCTAACTCTCCTCGGCCCTTCCTGTTGCACCATTTGCTCCACTATTTCCGCCACCATCTCCGGCCAATCGCTCTCCTCCACCGCCTCATATCTTTCATGCCCGTATGGCACTGGGCATGATACTTGCCTGGCCAATATGGGCCGAGCACTGTCGTTGTACCCCGTGGGTGCAGACATTTGTCTATTGAATGCCGGTCTTGGCCACACCCATGGGCACTCTTGGCATTCGCGCTGCAGCTGCTGCGAATGCTGTTGCTGTTGCTGCAATTGTTGCTGCTGTCGCTGTTGCTGTTGCATTTGTTGCTGCTGTTGCTGTTGCTGCAATTGTTGTTGCTGTTGTTGTTGCAGTTGCATTTGTTGCTGCTGTTGCTGTTGCTGTTGCTGCAATTGTTGCTGCTGTTATTGTTGCAGTTGCATTTGTTGCTGCTGTTGCTGTTGCTTTTGTTGCTGTTGTTGTTGTTGCAGTTGTTGTTGCTGCTGTTGTTGTTGCAGTTTCATTTGTTGCTGCTGTTTCATTGCCTCCGCCAGCCGCTCCGTGGCCTTTGTCAGCTGTTCCTCTTCCTGCTGGCTTTCATCCCACGCCAGCAGATCCCTCTCAGCTTCCTGCTGCTGCAGGATCTGCTGACGCCACCAACTCATCCATTGCTGGTTCTCCACCATGGCTCGTTTTGTATCCCAGTCCGTCCCTTCCGGCTCGAATGGAGGTGGGCTGGCTATTCCATCAGCCGCACCTTCATCAGCCACGGCCATTCCCGCCGTTTCGCTGGCCTCTGACATTGAGTCCACCATACGAAACGGCGTTGATGGCCGCGCTGGCTCCCACAATCTTGCCGGAAGCCCATGGATTTCGTTCTGCTCCCATGGCGCATATTCTGGGCTCTGCCCCGCTCTCTGATGCACCTCTTCGATCTCCTCCTCGCTCATCTCCTGTACCATGTTTATCTCCCTTAACACGTCATCCAACTCTCTCCATACTTCTTCCTCGTCCGTGTCTATATCACGGAGCTGGTCTGCCACCACCGGCTCAGCGATACTTTCTTCGTCGGACTCTTCTGCCGTGCTGAGTCCACCCTCAGATTCTTCCAGAGTGGTGTATCCACTGTCCGTGCTGCCACCCACGTCCTCATCGAACTCCTCGTCCGAGGAGGCGCCGATGGCCGGATTTGCTATGTCCGGCACATTGTCGTCGGACTCCTCATCGGACCTGTGCCAGTCACCGCGTTCCATGTTGGCCCGCGGTGCCGCACCTCGTCGATCTACGCCTTCATCCTGGCCATTAATTGCATTGAATGCGTTCATGTTTGGTTCCTTTTTTTTTTGTTTAATTTGTTGCTTACTCGCCGAGTGATAAACTTTGAGTGTCTCCTGATTATGACAATTGCACGCATGAAACCTCGCATAATCATTCGGTCATTCCTTTGACATTTACCGATATTTAGGATTTCTCCACCATGCCCTTGCTCTCTTGGCATATTGGCATATTCTAATGCGTCGTTATGCTCCACCATTACATGCATAATAGCATGCGCATGTGTATGTGCGTCGCGGTGACTCACTAATACATACGTAATATAATGCGTATGTGTGGGTGTGTAATATCATGCGCCTGTGTGGGTGCGTTTCCTCTCGCTTTTCTTTTTCTGCTGTGTATGTGCATATGTGTTGGTGTTGTCTCTCGTTGATTGTCCCCATTCGTTTTAATCTCGGGTTTTTCCTTTTTTTTTCCTGCCCGTTTCTAATGTTCTATTTTGCCTGCATATTATATGCATCGTTACGATATTCGAGTGTCCGCTGCTAGTTTCAAAGCTCGCTTTCGCATGCTTGTATACGTGTCGTTACGATATTCGTATATCTTTATCTTGCTCTGCGATGCGGTTTGTGACTTTGCTATAACTTTGTTTCTGATACATTGTGCTCTGAGATTTTCAGCTCTATGTCATGTTTTTGAGTTCTCTGTCCAGCCGGCCGGTCTGTGCAGATTTCTCGCCGCCATGTCATTAGAGTCGTCCATACTCATTGCTCATCAATTTTCATGCCATCCTCTTCCTCGCATATTTGTTGTTTCAATTGGCTGATGTGTGCTTGTTTGCTTTTTTTCGTTTCTTTGTGCCGTAATTTGCATATGACCGGAGATGCAAAACCTATCACTTCATATGGGCCTCCAAACTTTGGTGCCAGCTTTGCTGCGAATCCTTCTGCAGCATTTGAAAGGTGGTGTTCTTTCGCCCATACTGTTGTTCCAATTGTTGGTCTCCACTCTCTCCTCCTTAGGTTATAGTGACGTGCCTGATCTTGTGCCGCCGTCTCCAGATTACGTCTTATTAGCTCGAACAGCTCTTGCACTTGTTTTGCCTTTGCCTCTGGTGGTATGCTTTGCTTTCCTGTGCCTGTCGTGACCCTATCGTATAACGCGCCTGGCATTCTAGGTTCACGTCCTTGTATCACATATGCTGGCTCTCATCCCAATTCCGTTGATTTTCACGGGTAAACTGAGCAATCATTGTTTTCACTGTTCTGTTTGCCCTTTCGGTTGGGTTTTTTGTGGTGTGTATGGAGCTGTTAATTGGTGTTGGCATCCCAATTCCTCTAGCATTTTCTTAAATGTTCTGCTAGTGAATTGGACCCCATTGTCCGTTATTACCACTTTAGGAACTCCAAATCTCGACAGAATCCTTTCCCTAAAGGCCTTGATTAGATTCTCCGCAGTTGCCTTTCGCATGGGTATCAGTTCTGTCCATTTTGAAAATCGGTCTATGATTACTAGTAACATTGAGTTTCCATGTTTCGACCGTGGTAAGGGTCCGACGAAATCAGCGCAAACGGTGGCCCATGGTTCATCCGGTATTTGCGTCTGCATTTTCCCTGCTGCTTGCTGTTGGTTGGGTTTGTATTGCTGACACGTTGTGCACTTTCCCACGAATTTCCTGATATCTCGTTGCATTCCTGGCCAATAAAATCTTGACGCAGTTCTAGTAATCGTTCGCCTGTTTCCTGTATGCCCTGCCGTTATGGAAGTGTGGTTTTCTTCCATCACTTGGTTCCGTAGCGTCTTAGGCACACACAATTTCCATGATATTACTTCTTCTTGGCCTGCTCTATGCGGAATATTCCTGTACACCTGGCTGTTTTCTAATATGTAATCTGGATATTTCTGTGGTTGTTGTTGTATTTTCTTTATTATATCTTGAATCCACTCACATTCTTTGTTTGCTTGTCGTAATCGGGCGCCATTGTCTACTATTCTTTTGCACCCTTCCATCGGTTGTCTTGATAGTGCATCGGCGACAATGTTTAATTTGCCCTTTCGATATGCTATTTCGAAATCGTATTGTTGTAATTCCAGTGCCCATCGAGCTATGCGGCCCGTGGGGCTCTCTATACTATTCAACCACTTCAACGCCATGTGGTCTGTCACCACCTTAAATCGATATCCCTCGAGATATGGTCTCAGCTTGCGTACTGCCCACACTATTGCTAGGCATTCCTTTTCTGTTGCCGAATAGTTCTCTCTTTCCCCCTCTTCGGTGTTTTGTACTAGTATGGCCCCTAATCCTATGTTGCTTGCATCTGTCTGGAGTACGAACATTTTTGTGAAATCTGGGCATGCCAATACTGGGTCACTCGTGAGTTTTTCTTTTACCGATTCGAATGCTGCCTGATGCTCTTCGCTCCAATGCCATTTGGTTTTTTTCTTGAGCAGTGCGTTTAACGGGTGTGTTATCATAGGAAAATTTGGTACGAATCGTCTGTACCACGAAGCCACTCCTAGATATTGCCGTAATTCTTTTGTGCATGTGGGCGGCTTCAATTGAGCTATTGCTGGCACCTTGTCTGGGTCCGTTGCAATACCGTTTTCTGTTACCAAGTGGCCTAGAAACTTTAGCTCTTTTCTGAAAAATTGGCACTTTTCAGCATTTATTCTTAAGTTTGCTTATTTCAATCTCCTGAACACTTCTTGCAGGTGGTCCATATGTTCTTTGATTGTTTTGCTTACTACCACTATGTCATCTTGGTAGGCGAACGCGTTTGGTATCATTTCTGGGCCAATAACTTGGTCCAGTGCCCGTTGGAACGTTGCTGATGCGGAGTGTAACCCGAATGGCATCACTTTCCATTGGAATAAACCTTTCCCTGGGACTGTGAATGCTGTCATTGGCCTGGTGTTTTCTTCCAACGGAATTTGCCAATAGCCGTCCTTCAGGTCTAGGCTGCTTATAAATTTCGCTTCACGTAGTTGGTTTAAGATGTAGTCGATGCGTGGCATTGGGTATGCATCTTTTATGGATTTTGCGTTAATCTGTCTAAAATCTACGCATAATCTCCATTTGCCCGTCTGCTTCTTTCTCACCATCACTATGGGTGAGCTATATGGGCTTTGTGATGGTTCGATGCATCCCATTGTCAACAGTTCATCGACCTTTGTGTTGATTTCTCTCTGTATTTTTGGTTTTTTTGGGTAATACCTTTGTTTTATTGGTATATCATCCTTCATTGTGATCCTGTGTATCCCTACTTTTGATGATCCCTTGATGTTCCCCAATTCCATCAGTTCGTGTTCTAGAAACCTTTGTATTTCTGTTTGCTCTTCCTTCTGTGTCGGTTATCCTGCCCTGCATCCTCTTCACCGTTAGAATTTTTATCCTGTGGCCTCCACACGATATTTCTGTGTTCATAATCCTGAGGAAATTCCACCCTAAGATCATCGCATCCATTCCTTCTGGCATGACAAGGAATGGCATGTGGATTTCCTTATCCCCGAATCTCACGTACCCTGTCCATTGCTCTTCAATGTCTCGCACCTTTCCGTCTGCCATGTATACCTGTTTGTGTGTGTTCTCCCATTTTCCCTTATCCCTCACTGTTTCCAGCATCTGCTTGCTGATGAAACTACTCGTGGCTCCGGAGTCAATTGTCGCTTTCATCTGGACTCCTGCTACTTCGATAATCGCTGACAATTGATCCTCTTCCTCTATTAGTTGGCCTATTAGTGGTGAGGAGCTTGTTGGCTGGGTCCCTGCTCGCCCCTGATAGGCTGGAACCGCCTTTCGTTTCCCGAACTTTAACAACATTCTTTTGTTCTTTTCCCAATCCTTCCACACTGCCAACAGAAATTGAGTCTCTGATTGTTGCACTCCCTTGCCCAGTGTCCTGCTCCCCCGCATCTGCGGCATGCCTGGTTTGGGTTTAAGACTCTTCCCTCTTGGATGTTTTTATTTTCTTGGCTTGGTCTTGAATTGTTCTCCATGCTGTTGTCTTGGCATCTTCGGCACTGTGTGACTGGTGGCCCGTAATTATTTCCTCCTCTGTGGCTTGATTGGTTGTTGTTTGTTCTTTGAGTATTGTTTGGGCGATGGAAATTTGATCTTTCTTGTTCAAGCATCTCATGTTCTTCCGCCAAATGCATCAGCTCATATAAGTTTCTGACTCTGTGCGGTCGAACGAATATCCTCAAATCTGGAGTGGATTCTTTTAGAAGAGTTAAGGAAAGAATTCAACTGATATAGCGGACATTCAAGTAGGCTATCAAGAACAACATGTTGAGATGAAGGAATTAAGAAAGATAGATTTTCATCAACAAGCCAAGAAATATTACGCAAGTTGAAATCACATAAAACTATAAGGAAATCACGATCTTTAAGACGATTAAAAATAGTTTGCAAAGCATCAGCATGGTACATATAGGTCATGATATCAGAAGCTGGAGGAATATATGAACAAGAAATATATAAGCTAAAGTTGGAACATGTAACTTCAGTCAGATCAATCGGCACGACACTTGAACACAGATTCGAGTTAACAGCAATGAGTACTCCACCGCCACGACGACCAACACGATCAAGCCTGTAAGAAATAAAGTTATTAGAAAGAATTTCATTATCCAAAACAGAGGAGTTAAGCCAAGTTTCAGAGAAAGCTAATATGTCAGCCGAAAAGGTTTGGCTATCACAGAACAGGTTCGTGAGCTTGGTAAGAAGTCCTCTTACATTTTGATAATATATGCAAAGACTAGACGTTATTAGTTTTTTGAAGCAGAATATAAATTAAGAAGGTGGACAGGCAACGGACGGGAGCGCTTATTGGGCGCAAACTCGTGTTCAACTAGGCCCTCTGGCCAGAAATTAGTGTCAACCATAGCTGAGAAATACTCATTTGGTACTGTAATTTTAAAAGAGGAGATTTCGCGAGGCCTAAAAAACTTAAACTTTTGAATTAAAACCTTAGCAGGGCATATATTAGCAATGTAAGCTGCCACAGACGACTCAGAAGTATCTGGAGCAAGCCTAGAGATAAATAATTGTTTGCGATGAGGCACTACAGTTAGTGGAGGCGGAGGAGCATTGGGATCCGCAAGTGATTGAGAGCCAGCATGCTCCTGTAAGTTCCCGTGAGGGATAGATTGAGGTACACCAGGGCTTGTAATGGGTACTTCAATCTGAAAAGAAGAGCAGAAAGAGGGACAAGAAGATGGTGTAGGCGAAAGTAAAATAGGAGACGATGTAATAGAGAGTGCTGGCGACTGCATACGAGGTAACTCAAGGGTATAGACATTTGTCTATTCAATGCCGGTCTTGGCCACACCCATGGGCACTCTTGGCATTCGCACTGCAGCTGCTGCGAATGCTGTTGCTGTTGCTGCAATTGTTGCTGCTGTCGCTGTTGCTGTTGCATTTGTTGCTGCTGTTGCTGTTGCTGTTGCTGCAATTGTTGTTGCTGTTGTTGTTGCAGTTGCATTTGTTGCTGCTGTTGCTGTTGCTGTTGCTGCAATTGTTGCTGCTGTTATTGTTGCAGTTGCATTTGTTGCTGCTGTTGCTGTTGCTTTTGTTGCTGTTGTTGTTGTTGCAGTTGTTGTTGCTGCTGTTGTTGTTGCAGTTTCATTTGTTGCTGCTGTTTCATTGCCTCCGCCAGCCGCTCCGTGGCCTTTGTCAGCTGTTCCTCTTCCTGCTGGCTTTCATCCCACGCCAGCAGATCCCTCTCAGCTTCCTGCTGCTGCAGGATCTGCTGACGCCACCAACTCATCCATTGCTGGTTCTCCACCATGGCTCGTTTTGTATCCCAGTCCGTCCCTTCCGGCTCGAATGGAGGTGGGCTGGCTATTACATCAGCCGCACCTTCATCAGCCACGGCCATTCCCGCCGTTTCGCTGGCCTCTGACATTGAGTCCACCATACGAAACGGCGTTGATGGCCGCGCTGGCTCCCACAATCTTGCCGGAAGCCCATGGATTTCGTTCTGCTCCCATGGCGCATATTCTGGGCTCTGCCCCGCTCTCTGATGCACCTCTTCGATCTCCTCCTCGCTCATCTCCTGTACCATGTTTATCTCCCTTAACACGTCATCCAACTCTCTCCATACTTCTTCCTCGTCCGTGTCTATATCACGGAGCTGGTCTGCCACCACCGGCTCAGCGATACTTTCTTCGTCGGACTCTTCTGCCGTGCTGAGTCCACCCTCAGATTCTTCCAGAGTGGTGTATCCACTGTCCGTGCTGCCACCCACGTCCTCATCGAACTCCTCGTCCGAGGAGGCGCCGATGGCCGGATTTGCTATGTCCGGCACATTGTCGTCGGACTCCTCATCGGACCTGTGCCAGTCACCGCGTTCCATGTTGGCCCGCGGTGCCGCACCTCGTCGATCTACGCCTTCATCCTGGCCATTAATTGCATTGAATGCGTTCATGTTTGGTTCCTTTTTTTTTTGGTTAATTTGTTGCTTACTCGCCGAGTGATAAACTTTGAGTGTCTCCTGATTATGACAATTGCACGCATGAAACCTCGCATAATCATTCGGTCATTCCTTTGACATTTACCGATATTTAGGATTTCTCCACCATGCCCTTGCTCTCTTGGCATATTGGCATATTCTAATGCGTCGTTATGCTCCACCATTACATGCATAATAGCATGCGCATGTGTATGTGCGTCGCGGTGACTCACTAATACATACGTAATATAATGCGTATGTGTGGGTGTGTAATATCATGCGCCTGTGTGGGTGCGTTTCCTCTCGCTTTTCTTTTTCTGCTGTGTATGTGCATATGTGTTGGTGTTGTCTCTCGTTGATTGTCCCCATTCGTTTTAATCTCGGGTTTTTCCTTTTTTTTTCCTGCCCGTTTCTAATGTTCTATTTTGCCTGCATATTATATGCATCGTTACGATATTCGAGTGTCCGCTGCTAGTTTCAAAGCTCGCTTTCGCATGCTTGTATACGTGTCGTTACGATATTCGTATATCTTTATCTTGCTCTGCGATGCGGTTTGTGACTTTGCTATAACTTTGTTTCTGATACATTGTGCTCTGAGATTTTCAGCTCTATGTCATGTTTTTGAGTTCTCTGTCCAGCCGGCCGGTCTGTGCAGATTTCTCGCCGCCATGTCATTAGAGTCGTCCATACTCATTGCTCATCAATTTTCATGCCATCCTCTTCCTCGCATATTTGTTGTTTCAATTGGCTGATGTGTGCTTGTTTGCTTTTTTTTCGTCTCTTTGTGCCGTAATTTGCATATGACCGGAGATGCAAAACCTATCACTTCATATGGGCCTCCAAACTTTGGTGCCAGCTTTGCTGCGAATCCTTCTGCAGCATTTGAAAGGTGGTGTTCTTTCGCCCATACTGTTGTTCCAATTGTTGGTCTCCACTCTCTCCTCCTTAGGTTATAGTGACGTGCCTGATCTTGTGCCGCCGTCTCCAGATTACGTCTTATTAGCTCGAACAGCTCTTGCACTTCTTTTGCCTTTGCCTCTGGTGGTATGCTTTGCTTTCCTGTGCCTGTCGTGACCCTATCGTATAACGCGCCTGGCATTCTAGGTTCACGTCCTTGTATCACATATGCTGGCGTTTACAGCCAGTGTTATTTCTGGCCAGCTCTCATCCCAATTCCGTTGATTTTCACCGGTAAACTGAGCAATCATTGTTTTCACTGTTCTGTTTGCCCTTTCGGTTGGGTTTTCTTGTGGTGTGTATGGTGCTGTTAATTGGTGTTGGCATCCCCATTCCTCTAGCATTTTTTTAAATGTTCTGCTAGTGAATTGGACCCCATTGTCCGTTATTACCACTTTAGGAACTCCAAATCTCGACAGAATCCTTTCCCTAAAGGCCTTGATTAGATTCTCTGCAGTTGCCTTTCGCATGGGTATCAGTTCTGTCCATTTTGAAAATCGGTCTATGATTACTAGTAACATTGAGTTTCCATGTTTCGACCGTGGTAAGGGTCCGACGAAATCAGCGCAAACGGTGGCCCATGGTTCATCCGGTATTTGCGTCTGCATTTTCCCTGCTGCTTGCTGTTGGTTGGGTTTGTATTGCTGACACGTTGTGCACTTTCCCACGAATTTCCTGATATCTCGTTGCATTCCTGGCCAATAAAATCTTGACGCAGTTCTAGTAATCGTTCGCCTGTTTCCTGTATGCCCTGCCGTTATGGAAGTGTGGTTTTCTTCCATCACTTGGTTCCGTAGCGTCTTAGGCACACACAATTTCCATGATATTACTTCTTCTTGGCCTGCTCTATGCGGAATATTCCTGTACACCTGGCTGTTTTCTAATATGTAATCTGGATATTTCTGTGGTTGTTGTTGTATTTTCTTTATTATATCTTGAATCCACTCACATTCTTTGTTTGCTTGTCGTAATCGGGCGCCATTGTCTACTATTCTTTTGCACCCTTCCATCGGTTGTCTTGATAGTGCATCGGCGACAATGTTTAATTTGCCCTTTCGATATGCTATTTCGAAATCGTATTGTTGTAATTCCAGTGCCCATCGAGCTATGCGGCCCGTGGGGCTCTCTATACTATTCAACCACTTCAACGCCATGTGGTCTGTCACCACCTTAAATCAATATCCCTCGAGATATGGTCTCAGCTTGCGTACTGCCCACACTATTGCTAGGCATTCCTTTTCTGTTGCCGAATAGTTCTTCTCCGCTTGATTCAATTCTCTCGACAGATATGAAACCACTCTTTCCCCCTCTTCGGTGTTTTGTACTAGTATGGCCCCTAATCCTATGTTGCTTGCATCTGTCTGGAGTACGAACATTTTTGTGAAATCTGGGCATGCCAATACTGGGTCACTCGTGAGTTTTTCTTTTACCGATTCGAATGCTGCCTGATGCTCTTCGCTCCAATGCCATTTGGTTTTTTTCTTGAGCAGTGCGTTTAACGGGTGTGTTATCATAGGAAAATTTGGTACGAATCGTCTGTACCACGAAGCCACTCCTAGATATTGCCGTAATTCTTTTGTGCATGTGGGCGGCTTCAATTGAGCTATTGCTGCCACCTTGTCTGGGTCCGTTGCAATACCGTTTTCTGTTACCAAGTGGCCTAGAAACTTTAGCTCTTTTCTGAAAAATTGGCACTTTTCAGCATTTATTCTTAAGTTTGCTTCTTTCAATCTCCTGAACACTTCTTGCAGGTGGTCCATATGTTCTTCGATTGTTTTGCTTACTACCACTATGTCATCTTGGTAGGCGAACGCGTTTGGTATCATTTCTGGGCCAATAACTTGGTCCAGTGCCCGTTGGAACGTTGCTGATGCGGAGTGTAACCCGAATGGCATCACTTTCCATTGGAATAAACCTTTCCCTGGGACTGTGAATGCTGTCATTGGCCTGGTGTTTTCTTCCAACGGAATTTGCCAATAGCCGTCCTTCAGGTCTAGGCTGCTTATAAATTTCGCTTCACGTAGTTGGTTTAAGATGTAGTCGATGCGTGGCATTGGGTATGCATCTTTTATGGATTTTGCGTTAATCTGTCTAAAATCTACGCATAATCTCCATTTGCCCGTCTGCTTCTTTCTCACCATCACTATGGGTGAGCTATATGGGCTTTGTGATGGTTCGATGCATCCCATTGTCAACAGTTCATCGACCTTTGTGTTGATTTCTCTCTGTATTTTTGGTTTTTTTGGGTAATACCTTTGTTTTATTGGTATATCATCCTTCATTGTGATCCTGTGTATCCCTACTTTTGATGATCCCTTGATGTTCCCCAATTCCATCAGTTCGTGTTCTAGAAACCTTTGTATTTCTGTTTGCTCTTCCTTCTGTGTCGGTTATCCTGCCCTGCATCCTCTTCACCGTTAGAATTTTTATCCTGTGGCCTCCACACGATATTTCTGTGTTCATAATCCTGAGGAAATTCCACCCTAAGATCATCGCATCCATTCCTTCTGGCATGACAAGGAATGGCATGTGGATTTCCTTATCCCCGAATCTCACGTACCCTGTCCATTGCTCTTCAATGTCTCGCACCTTTCCGTCTGCCATGTATACCTGTTTGTGTGTGTTCTCCCATTTTCCCTTATCCCTCACTGTTTCCAGCATCTGCTTGCTGATGAAACTACTCGTGGCTCCGGAGTCAATTGTCGCTTTCATCTGGACTCCTGCTACTTCGATAATCGCTGACAATTGATCCTCTTCCTCTATTAGTTGGCCTATTAGTGGTGAGGAGCTTGTTGGCTGGGTCCCTGCTCGCCCCTGATAGGCTGGAACCGCCTTTCGTTTCCCGAATTTTAACAACATTCTTTTGTTCTTTTCCCAATCCTTCCACACTGCCAACAGAAATTGAGTCTCTGATTGTTGCACTCCCTTGCCCAGTGTCCTGCTCCCCCGCATCTGCGGCATGCCTGGTTTGGGTTTAAGACTCTTCCCTCTTGGATGTTTTTATTTTCTTGGCTTGGTCTTGAATTGTTCTCCATGCTGTTGTCTTGGCATCTTCGGCACTGTGTGACTGGTGGCCCGTAATTATTTCCTCCTCTGTGGCTTGATTGGTTGTTGTTTGTTCTTTGAGTATTGTTTGGGCGATGGAAATTTGATCTTTCTTGTTCAAGCATCTCATGTTCTTCCGCCAACTGCATCAGCTCATCTAGGTTTCTGACTCTGTGCGGTCGAACGAATATCCTCAAATCTGGAGTGGATTCTTTTAGAAGAGTTAAGGAAAGAATTCAACTGATATAGCGGACATTCAAGTAGGCTATCAAGAACAACATGTTGAGATGAAGGAATTAAGAAAGATAGATTTTCATCAACAAGCCAAGAAATATTACGCAAGTTGAAATCACATAAAACTATAAGGAAATCACGATCTTTAAGACGATTAAAAATAGTTTGCAAAGCATCAGCATGGTACATATAGGTCATGATATCAGAAGCTGGAGGAATATATGAACAAGAAATATATAAGCTAAAGTTGGAACATGTAACTTCAGTCAGATCAATCGGCACGACACTTGAACACAGATTCGAGTTAACAGCAATGAGTACTCCACCGCCACGACGACCAACACGATCAAGCCTGTAAGAAATAAAGTTATTAGAAAGAATTTCATTATCCAAAACAGAGGAGTTAAGCCAAGTTTCAGAGAAAGCTAATATGTCAGCCGAAAAGGTTTGGCTATCACAGAACAGGTTCGTGAGCTTGGTAAGAAGTCCTCTTACATTTTGATAATATATGCAAAGACTAGACGTTATTAGTTTTTTGAAGCAGAATATAAATTAAGAAGGTGGACAGGCAACGGACGGGAGCGCTTATTGGGCGCAAACTCGTGTTCAACTAGGCCCTCTGGCCAGAAATTAGTGTCAACCATAGCTGAGAAATACTCATTTGGTACTGTAATTTTAAAAGAGGAGATTTCGCGAGGCCTAAAAAACTTAAACTTTTGAATTAAAACCTTAGCAGGGCATATATTAGCAATGTAAGCTGCCACAGACGACTCAGAAGTATCTGGAGCAAGCCTAGAGATAAATAATTGTTTGCGATGAGGCACTACAGTTAGTGGAGGCGGAGGAGCATTGGGATCCGCAAGTGATTGAGAGCCAGCATGCTCCTGTAAGTTCCCGTGAGGGATAGATTGAGGTACACCAGGGCTTGTAATGGGTACTTCAATCTGAAAAGAAGAGCAGAAAGAGGGACAAGAAGATGGTGTAGGCGAAAGTAAAATAGGAGACGATGTAATAGAGAGTGCTGGCGACTGCATACGAGGTAACTCAAGGGTACATTTCTTGGGCAACTTCTCAGAAAGTGGAACAAACTTGAATTGCGACAATAAATGTACGCTAGATTCACACTCGTTAGACAGCTGTTTGGCCAGTTTGTTTAAAGAAAGAAACTTTAAATGAAGATCAAGCTGCTGGCTGGCACAAGATGGCCAAGTCCAGCGCATTATTTGCTCTTACACAGCCGATTTCGTCTATTATGCCTCCCACGCATCTTCCCGCTTGTACGAAATTGCCAGTGGTTGCGTGCGGTTCGATCGATCGTGTTTGATCGTAACCGTATCGTATATCGTACCTCGTTTATGTGATTGCCGACTTCTCGCATTATGCTTCCCACGCAACTTCCCGCTTGTACGAAATCGCTCGCGGTTGCGTGTGGTTCGATCGACCATGTTTGATCGTAACTCATTTGCCTTGAACTGGTTCGATCGACCAGTAACGAGCTTGGTCGTATATCGTACATTTGGTTTGTGTCTCGGCTGTATCTTGCATCTGGTGCATTATTTACACCGTTGGATTGCTTTGCTGCTAGTTTGTTGTGTGGGATATTATTATCATTTATAATATTCCTCACAAAATGTGGGATTGAAAAGGGATAGGGTGTGGGTCCCGAAACAGTAGTAGAATAAGTCGACTGAAAGAATTTAGCAAACAGATCTGCAATATCTGAATCATTATTAGCAGTTTGGTCATTAAGTCTGAAGGTGAAAGGTAGTACATTAGAGTGTCTTTTGGAATTAACATAGTTGTAAAATCTTTTGGGGTTTTTATAAAATTCAACCTTACAGCGAACGATATAGTTATGTGTGTTTAAAAGACAAAATTGAGATTTGGCTATACAGTAATTTGCATAGTCAAGTGGCGAACCAGTTTTTTTAAATCTTTTAAAATATCTCGATTTAATGTTACGGAGATTAGAGAGCCTACGTGTGAACCAGACTGGCGCGCTGGAGACGGTAGAGACATTCACATAAGGAACGCATTTATCAATTAGAGAAATAAGAGCAGAGTAGAAAAACTTCACAGTACAATCTATATTGCAGCACTCAAATAGAAATGACCAATCAAAAGAGAAAATAAGGCTATTAAGTGGATTGAAATTTGTTTTACGAAAACATCTACGACGAGAATTTGCGATGTTAATAAATGAATTAGTAACGGAATTGTAAGAAATAGTAACTTCAATGGTAGGGTGATAAGGATCTTCAGGTTTCACTAGGGGCTGTGTTCGGGATACAGCACTAACAGTGGGATCAGAGACAAAAACAAGATCAAGGATTCTTTTAGAAGAGTTAAGGAAAGAATTCAACTGATATAGCGGACATTCAAGTAGGCTATCAATAACAACATTTTGAGATGAAGGAATTAAGAAAGATAGATTTTCATCAACAAGCCAAGAAATATTACGCAAGTTGAAATCACATAAAACTATAAGGAAATCACGATCTTTAAGACGATTAAAAATAGTTTGCAAAGCATCAGCATGGTACATATAGGTCATGATATCAGAAGCTGGAGGAATATATGAACAAGAAATATATAAGCTAAAGTTGGAACATGTAACTTCGACGCAAATAAACTCAACACCTAAGGTCAGATTAATCGGCACGACACTTGAACACAGATTCGAGTTAACAGCAATGAGTACTCCACCGCCACGACGACCAACACGATCAAGCCTATAAGAAATAAAGTTATTAGAAAGAATTTCATTATCCAAAACAGAGGAGTTAAGCCAAGTTTCAGAGAAAGCTAATATGTCAGCCGAAAAGGTTTGGCTATCACAGAACAAGTTCGAGAGCTTGGTAAGAAGTCCTCTTACATTTTGATAATATATGCAAAGACTAGACGTTATTAGTTTTTTGAAGCAGAATATAAATTAGGAAGGTGGACAGGCAACGGACGGGAGCGCTTATTAGGCGCAAACTCGTGTTCAACTAGGCCCTCTGGCCAGAAATTAGTGTCAACCATAGCTGAGAAATACTCATTTGGTACTGTAATTTTAAAAGAGGAGATTTCGCGAGGCCTAAAAAACTTAAACTTTTGAATTAAAACCTTAGCAAGGCATATATTAACAATGTAAGCTGCCACAGACGACTCAGAAGTATCTAGAGCAAGCCTAGAGATAAATAATTGCGATGAGGCACTACAGTTAGTGGAGGCGGAGGAGCATTGGGATCCGCAAGTGATTGAGAGCCAGCATGATCCTGTGAGTTCCCGTGAGGGATAGATTGAGGTACACCAGGGCTTGTAATGGGGACTTCAATCTGAAAAGAAGAGCAGAAAGAGGGACAAGAAGATGGTGTAGGCGAAAGTAAAATGGGAGACGATGTAATAGAGAGTGCTGGCGACTGCTTACGAGGTAACTCAAGGGTACATTTCTTGGGCAACTTCTCAGAAAGTTGAACAAACTTAAATTGCGACAATAAATGTACGCTAGATTCACACTCGTTAGACAGCTGTTTGGCCAGTTTGTTTAAAGAAAGAAACTTTAAATGAAGATCCCTATATATACGGCTAAAATCAAGCTGCTGGCTGGCACAAGATGGCCAAGTCCAGCGCATTATTTGCTCTTACACAGCCGATTTCGTCTATTATGCCTCCCACGCATCTTCCCGCTTGTACGAAATTGCCAGTGGTTGCGTGCGGTTAGTATCGTATATCGTACCTCGTATATGTGATTGCCGACTTCTCGCATTATGCTTCCCACGCAACTTCCCGCTTGTACGAAATCGCTCGCGGTTGCGTGTGGTTCGATCGACCATGTTTGATCGTAACTCATTTGCCTTGAACTGGTTCGATCGACCAGTAACGAGCTTGGTCGTATATCGTACATTTGGTTTGTGTCTCGGCTGTATCTTGCATCTGGTGCATTATTTACACCGTTGGATTGCTTTGCTGCTAGTTTGTTGTGTGGGATATTATTATCATTTATAATATTCCTCACAAAATGTGGGATTGAAAAGGGATAGGGTGTGGGTCCCGAAACAGTAGTAGAATAAGTCGACTGAAAGAATTTAGCAAACAGATCTGCAATAACTGAATCATTATTAGCAGTTTGGTCATTAAGTCTGAAGGTGGAAGGTAGTACATTAGAGTGTCTTTTGGAATTAACATAGTTGTAAAATCTTTTGGGGTTCTTATAAAATTCAACCTTACAGCGAACGATTTAATTATTGTAGCATTGAGTGTTGTAACGATCCTTTTTCGTCCTTCGGGATATTTACAATATCTCTTGGGCTAGGTTCGGCACAACAAATTTATTTTGTGCCCTGGTGAAATTAAAAACACGTTCGGTTTCAGTTGTTAATGCTTATACGTATGTTTATTCAAATCATTAGTGGGCCCGGTTGTATATGACGGTTTCTCTACGGTAGTTCTGGACTTGGACAGCGTTGGTGAGTCACTTTGATTCCCTCGTCGTTCCTTCTTGCCATCCTCTTGCTCCCGTTGCTGGTTATTGTCTCGATCTGTATCGTGTGCTTGATTTGTGCTCCACACCTCTGCACCCCTTTCGCTATGCTCGTTGAGATGGCCTTTGCTTTATGGCTTTGGGACGAATCCCGTAGCTATTATTACTCAGCAGGATATTCCTCAGCAATTGGTACTCGTCAGGATATATAGATCCTGGAATTTCGGCAGTAGGATATATCCTCGTGCCTACCACTGACTTTGGATACTCCTGGAAATACTTGGCTTCTCTCCAATTTACTCTAGCTTGGGTACGGTGTATGTTATCCTTATTTAAGGACTTGTTGCTATCGGATGAAACTGCACAGGTTACTCGTAAGGCCTGTATAGTTTTTCTGTTGCTCCTTGTGTTTCCTTGATAAGTTCTTAAGGTTACTCGTAAGGCCTTAATTACTTTTTACTTGATCACGACTTGATGACTTGATAAACTTTCTTGACGGGCGTTGCCTTTATATAGGCAACTTCCGCGGCCCCAGGAATAGCTTGGTGTAGTACCGCTATACAGCTGGTACCTTTCCATCGGCTCTCTGCTTTCACCCACGCATCCACTTGTTGCTATGCGTGGTGAAAGTCCCGTAAATCTTTGGCGCATATGTCCACTTTCTTTGTGGCTGCGCGCCCATTTATTTTCTTGTCCTTGTCTAGCTCCCTTGCATCTATGTGCTTCCATCACTTTCACCCATTGGCGTCGCCTTTCCATTGGCCGCCCATCGTATCCCGTTCTTTCTCTGCATTCTTTCTCTGTCAGCGCTGCCGTCGTCCGTCGCTCCCTTTGGCCATTTGGCGTCTTCTATTGTTGGCGATTACTGAGTATCTTTTCGTTAATGTTGGCGGATTAGGGCATCTTTTCTTTGTATATCCCTTGTGGGTTTTTTCTTTTGGCCCGTTCCGCATCTTTTTTTTTTATCCCTAACTTACATTTAAATATCCTACTTATTATACTCTCCTTACATCTAATTACCGTACTTATTATACTCTCCTTTCTCGATACACCCGAATTACCCCCTGAGCTATCCTAATCCTATACCTATTTTGTCCCGCCCACACTATTCTAACTCTCCTCGGCCCTTCCTGTTGCACCATTTGCCCCACTATTTCCGCCACCATCTCCGGCCAATCGCTCTCCTCCACCGCCTCATATCTTTCATGCCCGTATGGCACTGGGCATGATACTTGCCTGGCCAATATGGGCCGAGCACTGTCGTTGTGCCCCGTGGGTGCAGACATTTGTCTATTCAATGCCGGTCTTGGCCACACCCATGGGCACTCTTGGCATTCGCGCTGCAGCTGCTGCGAATGCTGTTGCTGTTGCTGCAATTGTTGCTGCTGTCGCTGTTGCTGTTGCATTTGTTGCTGCTGTTGCTGTTGCTGCAATTGTTGTTGCTGTTGTTGTTGCAGTTGCATTTGTTGCTGCTGTTGCTGTTGCTGTTGCTGCAATTGTTGCTGCTGTTATTGTTGCAGTTGTATTTGTTGCTGCTGTTGCTGTTGCTTTTGTTGCTGCTGTTGTTGTTGCAGTTGTTGTTGCTGCTGTTGTTGTTGCAGTTTCATTTGTTGCTGCTGTTTCATTGCCTCCGCCAGCCGCTCCCTGGCCTTTGTCAGCTGTTCCTCTTCCTGCTGGCTTTCATCCCACGCCAGCAGATCCCTCTCAGCTTCCTGCTGCTGCAGGATCTGCTGACGCCACCAACTCATCCATTGCTGGTTCTCCACCATGGCTCGTTTTGTATCCCAGTCCGTCCCCTCCGGCTCGAATGGAGGTGGGCTGGCTACTCCATCAGCCGCACCTTCATCAGCCACGGCCATTCCCGCCGTTTCGCTGGCCTCTGACATTGAGTCCACCATACGAAACGGCGTTGATGGCCGCGCTGGCTCCCACAATCTTGCCGGAAGCCCATGGATTTCGTTCTGCTCCCATGGCGCATATTCTGGGCTCTGCCCCGCTCTCTGATGCACCTCTTCGATCTCCTCCTCGCTCATCTCCTGTACCATGTTTATCTCCCTTAACACGTCATCCAACTCTCTCCATACTTCTTCCTCGTCCGTGTCTATATCACGGAGCTGGTCTGCCACCACCGGCTCAGCGATACTTTCTTCGTCGGACTCTTCTGCCGTGCTGAGTCCACCCTCAGATTCTTCCAGAGTGGTGTATCCACTGTCCGTGCTGCCACCCACGTCCTCATCGAACTCCTCGTCCGAGGAGGCGCCGATGGCCGGATTTGCTATGTCCGGCACATTGTCGTCGGACTCCTCATCGGACCTGTGCCAGTCACCGCGTTCCATGTTGGCCCGCGGTGCCGCACCTCGTCGATCTACGCCTTCATCCTGGCCATTAATTGCATTGAATGCGTTCATGTTTGGTTCCTTTTTTTTTTGTTTAATTTGTTGCTTACTCGCCGAGTGATAAACTTTGAGTGTCTCCTGATTATGACAATTGCACGCATGAAACCTCGCATAATCATTCGGTCATTCCTTTGACATTTACCGATATTTAGGATTTCTCCACCATGCCCTTGCTCTCTTGGCATATTGGCATATTCTAATGCGTCGTTATGTTCCACCATTACATGCATAATAGCATGCGCATGTGTATGTGCGTCGCGGTGACTCACTAATACATACGTAATATAATGCGTATGTGTGGGTGCGTAATATCATGCGCCTGTGTGGGTGCGTTTCCTCTCGTTTTTCTTTTTCTGCTGTGTATGTGCATATGTGTTGGTGTTGTCTCTCGTTGATTGTCCCCATTCGTTTTAATCTCGGGCTTTTCCTTTTTTTTTTCCTGCCCGTTTCTAATGTTCTATTTTGCCTGCATATTATATGCATCGTTACGATATTCGAGTGTCCGCTGCTAGTTTCAAAGCTCGCTTTCGCATGCTTGTATACGTGTCGTTACGATATTCGTATATCTTTATCTTGCTCTGCGATGCGGTTTGTGACTTTGCTATAACTTTGTTTCTGATACATTGTGCTCTGAGATTTTCAGCTCTATGTCATGTTTTTGAGTTCTCTGTCCAGCCGGCCGGTCTGTGCAGATTTCTCGCCGCCATGTCATTAGAGTCGTCCATACTCATTGCTCATCAATTTTCATGCCATCCTCTTCCTCGCATATTTGTTGTTTCAATTGGCTGATGTGTGCTTGTCTGCTTTTTTTCGTTTCTTTGTGCCGTAATTTGCATATGACCGGAGATGCAAAACCTATCACTTCATATGGGCCTCCAAACTTTGGTGCCAGCTTTGCTGCGAATCCTTCTGCAGCATTTGAAAGGTGGTGTTCTTTCGCCCATACTGTTGTTCCAATTGTTGGTCTCCACTCCCTCCTCCTTAGGTTATAGTGACGTGCCTGATCTTGTGCCGCCGTCTCCAGATTACGTCTTATTAGCTCGAACAGCTCTTGCACTTCTTTTGCCTTTGCCTCTGGTGGTATGCTTTGCTTTCCTGTGCCTGTCGTGACCCTATCGTATAACGCGCCTGGCATTCTAGGTTCACGTCCTTGTATCACATATGCTGGCGTTTACAGCCAGTGTTATTTCTGGCCAGCTCTCATCCCAATTCCGTTGATTTTCACCGGTAAACTGAGCAATCATTGTTTTCACTGTTCTGTTTGCCCTTTCGGTTGGGTTTTCTTGTGGTGTGTATAGAGCTGTTAATTGGTGTTGGCATCCCCATTCCTCTAGCATTTTTATACCATACACCCATAGGGTGAAATGGTATATTAAAGTCGCTAAAATGTATCTAACAGGCAGAAGGAAGCTTTTCCGACCCCATAAAGTATATATATTCTTGATCAGCATCAACAGCCGAGACGATCTAGCCATGTCCGTCCGTCCGTCCGTCCGTCCGTCCGTTCGTCTGTATGAACACCTAGATCTCGGAGACTATAAGAGCTAGAGCCACCAAATTTGGTATGTAGACTCGTGTCATATGTACGCTTATCGAGTTTGTTTCAAATGTTTGCCACGCCCCCTACCGCCCCCGCAAATGATATAAAACCGATTTTCTTAAACACCATAGCAACTAGAGACACAAAATTTGGTATGTATATTTGCTTAGTAAACGCGCACATTTTGTATTTATAAAAAATTTGCCACGCCCCCTACCGCCCCCGCAAATCAAATAAAACCGATTTTCTCAAAAACTATTTTAGCTAGAGACACCATAGTTGGTATGTATATTTGCTTAGTAATTGCGCACAGTTTTCATGTGTAAAGATTTTGCCACGCCCCTTTCCGCCCCCGTAATTTGAAAAAACTCGATTATCTCCCGTAATTTTCTACCTTGTGCAATCAAATTTAGCACACTTAAAGTTGATACTAATATCAAGCAAAATACCAAATTTTATCAAAATCGGAATAAAAATAGTCAAGTTATGCATATAAACGTTTTTCCATATGGCCAGAGTTGGCCGTTGGCTGGTGGGGGCGCTAGGGTGCTCGTATGCTTGAATGAGCGAAATACTAAGATATGCTTGTGAAAAGCATGTGAACAGTTTCTTTTAAATACGAAAATGCATTGGTTATTATAAATTTAAAATATTTGTTTTACTGGTGTATGGTATATCCAAGTCGGCGAGACGACTTACTTACTTCATTTTAAATGTTCTGCTAGTGAATTGGACCCCATTGGCCGTTATTACCACTTTAGGAACTCCAAATCTCGACAGAATCCTTTCCCTAAAGGCCTTGATTAGATTCTCTGCAGTTGCCTTTTGCATGGGTATCAGTTCTGTCCATTTTGAAAATCGGTCTATGATTACTAGTAACATTGAGTTTCCATGTTTCGACCGTGGTAAGGGTCCGACGAAATCGGCGCAAACGGTGGCCCATGGTTCATCCGGTATTTGCGTCTGCATTTTCCCTGCTGCTTGCTGTTGGTTGGGTTTGTATTGCTGACACGTTGTGCACTTTCCCACGAATTTCCTGATATCTCGTTGCATTCCTGGCCAATAAAATCTTGACGCAGTTCTAGTAATCGTTCGCCTGTTTCCTGTATGCCCTGCCGTTATGGAAGTGTGGTTTTCTTCCATCACTTGGTTCCGTAGCGTCTTAGGCACACACAATTTCCATGATATTACTTCTTCTTGGCCTGCTCTATGCGGAATATTCCTGTACACCTGGCTGTTTTCTAATATGTAATCTGGATATTTCTGTGGTTGTTGTTATATTTTCTTTATTATATCTTGAATCCACTCACATTCTTTGTTTGCTTGTCGTAATCGGGCGCCATTGTCTACTATTCTTTTGCACCCTTCCATCGGTTGTCTTGATAGTGCATCGGCGACAATGTTTAATTTGCCCTTTCGATATGCTATTTCGAAATCGTATTGTTGTAATTCCAGTGCCCATCGAGCTATGCGGCCCGTGGGGCTCTCTATACTATTCAACCACTTCAACGCCATGTGGTCTGTCACCATCTTAAATCGATATCCCTCGAGATATGGTCTCAGCTTGCGTACTGCCCACACTATTGCTAGGCATTCCTTTTCTGTTGCCGAATAGTTCTTCTCCGCTTGATTCAATTCTCTCGACAGATATGAAACCACTCTTTCCCCCTCTTCGGTGTTTTGTACTAGTATGGCCCCTAATCCTATGTTGCTTGCATCTGTCTGGAGTACGAACATTTTTGTGAAATCTGGGCATGCCAATACTGGGTCACTCGTGAGTTTTTCTTTTACCGATTCGAATGCTGCCTGATGCTCTTCGCTCCAATGCCATTTGGTTTTTTTCTTGAGCAGTGCGTTTAACGGGTGTGTTATCATAGCAAAATTTGGTACGAATCGTCTGTACCACGAAGCCACTCCTAGATATTGCTTCAATTGAGCTATTGCTGCCACCTTGTCTGGGTCCGTTGCAATACCGTTTTCTGTTACCAAGTGGCCTAGAAACTTTAGCTCTTTTCTGAAAAATTGGCACTTTTCAGCATTTATTCTTAAGTTTGCTTCTTTCAATCTCCTGAACACTTCTTGCAGGTGGTCCATATGTTCTTTGATTGTTTTGCTTACTACCACTATGTCATCTTGGTAGGCGAACGCGTTTGGTATCATTTCTGGGCCAATAACTTGGTCCAGTGCCCGTTGGAACGTTGCTGATGCGGAGTGTAACCCGAATGGCATCACTTTCCATTGGAATAAACCTTTCCCTGGGACTGTGAATGCTGTCATTGGCCTGGTGTTTTCTTCCAACGGAATTTGCCAATAGCCGTCCTTCAGGTCTAGGCTGCTTATAAATTTCGCTTCACGTAGTTGGTTTAAGATGTAGTCGATGCGTGGCATTGGGTATGCATCTTTTATGGATTTTGCGTTAATCTGTCTAAAATCTACGCATAATCTCCATTTGCCCGTCTGCTTCTTTCTCACCATCACTATGGGTGAGCTATATGGGCTTTGTGATGGTTCGATGCATCCCATTGTCAACAGTTCATCGACCTTTGTGTTGATTTCTCTCTGTATTTTTGGATTTTTTGGGTAATACCTTTGTTTTATTGGTATATCATCCTTCATTGTGATCCTGTGTATCCCTACTTTTGATGATCCCTTGATGTTCCCCAATTCCATCAGTTCGTGTTCTAGAAACCTTTGTATTTCTGTTTGCTCTTCCTTCTGTGTCACCACGATCGATATGCGTTCGGTTATCCTGCCCTGCATCCTCTTCACCGTTGGAATTTTTATCCTGTGGCCTCCACACGATATTTCTGTGTTCATAATCCTTAGGAAATTCCACCCTAAGATCATCGCATCCATTCCTTCTGGCATGACAAGGAATGGCATGTGGATTTCCTTATCCCCGAATCTCACGTACCCTGTCCATTGCTCTTCAATGTCTCGCACCTTTCCGTCTGCCATGTATACCTGTTTGTGTGTGTTCTCCCATTTTCCCTTATCCCTCACTGTTTCCAGCATCTGCTTGCTGATGAAACTACTCGTGGCTCCGGAGTCAATTGTCGCTTTCATCTGGACTCCTGCTACTTCGATAATCGCTGACAATTGATCCTCTTCCTCTATTAGTTGGCCTATTAGTGGTGAGGAGCTTGTTGGCTGGGTCCCTGCTCGCCCCTGATAGGCTGGAACCGCCTTTCGTTTCCCGAACTTTAACAACATTCTTTTGTTCTTTTCCCAATCCTTCCACACTGCCAACAGAAATTGAGTCTCTGATTGTTGCACTCCCTTGCCCAGTGTCCTGCTCCCCCGCATCTGCGGCATGCCTGGTTTGGGTTTAAGACTCTTCCCTCTTGGATGTTTTTATTTTCTTGGCTTGGTCTTGAATTGTTCTCCATGCTGTTGTCTTGGCATCTTCGGCACTGTGTGACTGGTGGCCCGTAATTATTTCCTCCTCTGTGGCTTGATTGGTTGTTGTTTGTTCTTTGAGTATTGTTTGGGCGATGGAAATTTGATCTTTCTTGTTCAAGCATCTCATGTTCTTCCGCCAAATGCATCAGCTCATCTAAGTTTCTGACTCTGTGCGGTCGAACGAATATCCTCAAATCTGGAGTGGATTCTTTTAGAAGAGTTAAGGAAAGAATTCAACTGATATAGCGGACATTCAAGTAGGCTATCAAGAACAACATGTTGAGATGAAGGAATTAAGAAAGATAGATTTTCATCAACAAGCCAAGAAATATTACGCAAGTTGAAATCACATAAAACTATAAGGAAATCACGATCTTTAAGACGATTAAAAATAGTTTGCAAAGCATCAGCATGGTACATATAGGTCATGATATCAGAAGCTGGAGGAATATATGAACAAGAAATATATAAGCTAAAGTTGGAACATGTAACTTCGACGCAAATAAACTCAACACCTAAGGTCAGATCAATCGGCACGACACTTGAACACAGATTCGAGTTAACAGCAATGAGTACTCCACCGCCACGACGACCAACACGATCAAGCCTATAAGAAATAAAGTTATTAGAAAGAATTTCATTATCCAAAACAGAAGAGTTAAGCCAAGTTTCAGAGAAAGTTAATATGTCAGCCGAAAAGGTTTGGCTATCACAGAACAGGTTCGAGAGCTTGGTAAGAAGTCCTCTTACATTTTGATAATATATGCAAAGACTAGACGTTATTAGTTTTTTGAAGCAGAATATAAATTAGGAAGGTGGACAGGCAACGGACGGGAGCGCTTATTGGGCGCAAACTCGTGTTCAACTAGGCCCTCTGGCCAGAAATTAGTGTCAACCATAGCTGAGAAATACTCATTTGGTACTGTAATTTAAAAAGAGGAGATTTCGCGAGGCCCAAAAAACTTAAACTTTTGAATTAAAACCTTAGCAGGGCATATATTAACAATGTAAGCTGCCACAGACGACTCAGATTTGCGATGAGGCACTACAGTTAGTGGAGGCGGAGGAGCATTGGGATCCGCAAGTGATTGAGAGCCAGCATGATCCTGTGAGTTCCCGTGAGGGATAGATTGAGGTACACCAGGGCTTGTAATGGGTACTTCAATCTGAAAAGAAGAGCAGAAAGAGGGACAAGAAGATGGTGTAGGCGAAAGTAAAATGGGAGACGATGTAATAGAGAGTGCTGGCGACTGCTTACGAGGTAACTCAAGGGTACATTTCTTGGGCAACTTCTCAGAAAGTTGAACAAACTTGAATTGCGACAATAAATGTACGCTAGATTCACACTCGTTAGACAGCTGTTTGGCCAGTTTGTTTAAAGAAAGAAACTTTAAATGAAGATCCCTATATATACGGCTAAAATCAAGCTGCTGGCTGGCACAAGATGGCCAAGTCCAGCGCATTATTTGCTCTTACACAGCCGATTTCGTCTATTATGCCTCCCACGCATCTTCCCGCTTGTACGAAATTGCCAGTGGTTGCGTGCGGTTCGATCGATCGTGTTTGATCGTAACCGTATCGTATATCGTACCTCGTATATGTGATTGCCGACTTCTCGCATTATGCTTCCCACGCATGCGTGTGCGTTCGGTTCGATCGACCATGTTTGATCGTAACTCATTTGCCTTGAACTGGTTCGATCGACCAGTAACGAGCTTGGTCGTATATCGTACATTTGGTTTGTGTCTCGGCTGTATCTTGCATCTGGTGCATTATTTACACCGTTGGATTGCTTTGCTGCTAGTTTGTTGTGTGGGATATTATTATCATTTATAATATTCCTCACAAAATGTGGGATTGAAAAGGGATAGGGTGTGGGTCCCGAAACAGTAGTAGAATAAGTCGACTGAAAGAATTTAGCAAACAGATCTGCAATATCTGAATCATTATTAGCAGTTTGGTCATTAAGTCTGAAGGTGGAAGGTAGTACATTAGAGTGTCTTTTGGAATTAACATAGTTGTAAAATCTTTTGGGGTTCTTATAAAATTCAACCTTACAGCGAACGATTTAATTATTGTAGCATTGAGTGTTGTAACGATCCTTTTTCGTCCTTCGGGATATTTACAATATCTCTTGGGCTAGGTTCGGCACAACAAATTTATTTTGTGCCCTGGTGAAATTAAAAACACGTTCGGTTTCAGTTGTTAATGCTTATACGTATGTTTATTCAAATCATTAGTGGGCCCGGTTGTATATGACGGTTTCTCTACGGTAGTTCTGGACTTGGACAGCGTTGGTGAGTCACTTTGAATCACTCGTCGTTCCTTCTTGCCTTCCTCTTGCTCCCGTTGCTGGTTATTGTCTCGATCTGTATCGTGTGCTTGATTTGTGCTCCACACCTCTGCACCCCTTTCGCTATGCTCGTTGAGATGGCCTTTGCTTTATGGCTTTGGGACGAATCCCGTAGCTATTATTACTCAGCAGGATATTCCTCAGCAATTGGTACTCGTCAGGATATATAGATCCTGGAATTTCGGCAGTAGGATATATCCTCGTGCCTACCACTGACTTTGGATACTCCTGGAAATACTTGGCTTCTCTCCAATTTACTCTAGCTTGGGTACGGTGTATGTTATCCTTATTTAAGGACTTGTTGCTATCGGATGAAACTGCACAGGTTACTCGTAAGGCCTGTATAGTTTTTCTGTTGCTCCTTGTGTTTCCTTGATAAGTTCTTAAGGTTACTCGTAAGGCCTTAATTACTTGTTACTTGATCACGACTTGATGACTTGATAAACTTTCTTGACGGGCGTTGCCTTTATATAGGCAACTTCCGCGGCCCCAGGAATAGCTTGGTGTAGTACCGCTATACAGCTGGTACCTTTCCATCGGCTCTCTGCTTTCACCCACGCATCCACTTGTTGCTATGCGTGGTGAAAGTCCCGTAAATCTTTGGCGCATATGTCCACTTTCTTTGTGGCTGCGCGCCCATTTATTTTCTTGTCCTTGTCTAGCTCCCTTGCATCTATGTGCTTCCATCACTTTCACCCATTGGCGTCGCCTTTCCATTGGCCGCCCATCGTATCCCGTTCTTTCTCTGCATTCTTTCTCTGTCAGCGCTGCCGTCGTCCGTCGCTCCCTTTGATCCACTCGTCATACCCAATTTCGCCCATATTCGCTCCATATTATATTTATATACATATATACTAATTGTATTGACTTAAACTATTGTTTAATAATAATTAGCCTGATTAATTTAATATACAACATCGTTTAATTTCCCATGCAATGCACTTTCATCCGCATATCGTATCTATCAGATAGAGGGCTTCCCCATTGTTCATCCCTCCCCCTTCGGTTCGCATATTCCCCTATCCAATCCACAAACCATTATCGTTTCATACAATGCATGCATGCCCCGCACCCGTCTCGTGGGCTTGCTTAGCCCTCACTTTCGTTCGCATAATTTCGGCAGTTCATGCTCTCACTGCTTTGATCTCTTATGTGTGACGTAGGCAGAGAGCACCCATAGGCCACCGGTACTCTTTCTCGCGGTCATACACGCATAGCATACGTGTATTGTGAGTGTATGCTTGTTCATGCATTGTACGTCAATGCATGCATCTCTATTGTGGCCTCTCTGTGCTCTTAAATTGTCTCACTGGGCCAATGCCCTTTTTCGCTTGCCCTTGTTTGCTCTTACATAGCCGATTTTGTACATTATGCCTCCCACGCATCTTCCCGCTTGTACGAAATTGCCAGCGGTCGCATGCGGTTCGATCGGTCATGCTTGATCGTAAATCATGGGTTCGAGTTGGTTCGATCGAGCCATGTTGGACCTGGTTGCCCATCGCATGTGTGTGCATATCGGTTTTTGCATTATGCTTCCCACGCATCTTCCCGCTTGTACGAAATCGCTCGCGGTTGCGTGCGGTTCGATCGGTCGTGTTTGATCGTAGCCGTATCGTATGTCGTGCAATTGCCGACTTCTTACATTATGCTTCCCACGCATCTTCCCGCTTGTACGAAATCGCTTGCGGTTGCGTGTGGTTCGATCCATTGCGTTTGATCGTAACTTATTTGCGTTGCACTGGTTCGATCGACCAGTGCCAATATTGGTCGTATATCGTACATCTGGTTCGTGTCTCGGCTATATCTTGTATCTGGTGCGTTATTTACACCTTTGGATTGCTTCGCTGTCGGTTTGTTGTGTGGGATATTATTATGATTTATAATATTCCTCACACTCCCCCCCTTCTTCGGAAGGGATTTGCCCTCCCCTGTCCCTTGTACCTTAGGTTTGTTTTCTGTGTGTATTTCTTTCATTTCCGTAATTGTGCATTTTTTTTTTTTTATGTATTGCTTTTGTTCCTCCTTTTTTTTGTAGTTTTTGGCATGTGTTTTGCTTGTTTTTGTTTTTGGGACTCAGCTCGCATCTTTTATTGGCCATTTGGCGTCTTCTATTGTTGGCGATTACTGAGTATCTTTTCGTTAATGTTGGCGGATTAGGGCATCTTTTCTTTGTATATCCCTTGTGGGTTTTTTCTTTTGGCCCGTTCCGCATCTTTTTTTTTATCCCTAACTTACATTTAAATATCCTACTTATTATACTCTCCTTACATCTAATTACCGTACTTATTATACTCTCCTTTCTCGATACACCCGAATTACCCCCTGAGCTATCCTAATCCTATACCTATTTCGTTCCACCCACACTATTCTAACTCTCCTCGGCCCTTCCTGTTGCACCACCGCCTCATATCTTTCATGCCCGTATGGCACTGGGCATGATACTTGCCTGGCCAATATGGGCCGAGCACTGTCGTTGTGCCCCGTGGGTGCAGACACTTCCTGCCAAGAGGATTCTTCAACAAATTGGCTGATCAAGTGAAAAATCGCAAACAAAACAGAAACGAGTATTTCAAGGACTATATGGTCGACATGCAAACAATGATGAGACCCCTTAAAATACCAGAGTACGAGCAATTGGAGGTTATATTAGAAAATTGCACTCCAGATTTGAGGATATTCGTTCGACCGCACAGAGTCAGAAACTTAGATGAGCTGATGCATTTGGCGAAAGAACATGAGATGCTTGAACAAGAAAGATCAAATTTCCATCGCCCAAACAATACTCAAAGAACAAACAACAACCAATCAAGCCACAGAGGAGGAAATAATTACGGGCCACCAGTCACACAGCCGAAGATGCCAAGACAACAGCATGGAGAACAATTCAAGACCAAGCCAAGAAAATAAAAACATCCAAGAGGGAAGAGTCTTAAACCCAAACCAGGCATGCCGCAGATGCGGGGGAGCAGGACACTGGGCAAGGGAGTGCAACAATCAGAGACTCAATTTCTGTTGGCAGTGTGGAAGGATTGGGAAAAGAACAAAAGAATGTTGTTAAAGTTCGGGAAACGAAAGGCGGTTCCAGCCTATCAGGGGCGAGCAGGGACCCAGCCAACAAGCTCCTCACCACTAATAGGCCAACTAATAGAGGAAGAGGATCAATTGTCAGCGATTATCGAAGTAGCAGGAGTCCAGATGAAAGCGACAATTGACTCCGGAGCCACGAGTAGTTTCATCAGCAAGCAGATGCTGGAAACAGTGAGGGATAAGGGAAAATGGGAGAACACACACAAACAGGTATACATGGCAGACGGAAAGGTGCGAGACATTGAAGAGCAATGGACAGGGTACGTGAGATTCGGGGATAAGGAAATCCACATGCCATTCCTTGTCATGCCAGAAGGAATGGATGCGATGATCTTAGGGTGGAATTTCCTCAGGATTATGAACACAGAAATATCGTGTGGAGGCCACAGGATAAAAATTCCAACGGTGAAGAGGATGCAGGGCAGGATAACCGAACGCATATCGATCGTGGTGACACAGAAGGAAGAGCAAACAGAAATACAAAGGTTTCTAGAACACGAACTGATGGAATTGGGGAACATCAAGGGATCATCAAAAGTAGGGATACACAGGATCACAATGAAGGATGATATACCAATAAAACAAAGGTATTACCCAAAAAATCCAAAAATACAGAGAGAAATCAACACAAAGGTCGATGAACTGTTGACAATGGGATGCATCGAACCATCACAAAGCCCATATAGCTCACCCATAGTGATGGTGAGAAAGAAGCAGACGGGCAAATGGAGATTATGCGTAGATTTTAGACAGATTAACGCAAAATCCATAAAAGATGCATACCCAATGCAACGCATCGACTACATCTTAAACCAACTACGTGAAGCGAAATTTATAAGCAGCCTAGACCTGAAGGACGGCTATTGGCAAATTCCGTTGGAAGAAAACACCAGGCCAATGACAGCATTCACAGTCCCAGGGAAAGGTTTATTCCAATGGAAAGTGATGCCATTCGGGTTACACTCCGCATCAGCAACGTTCCAACGGGCACTGGACCAAGTTATTGGCCCAGAAATGATACCAAACGCGTTCACCTACGAAGATGACATAGTGGTAGTAAGCAAAACAATCAAAGAACATATGGACCACCTGCAAGAAGTGTTCAGGAGATTGAAAGAAGCAAACTTAAGAATAAATGCTGAAAAGTGCCAATTTTTCAGAAAAGAGCTAAAGTTTCTAGGCCACTTGGTAACAGAAAACGGTATTGCAACGGACCCAGACAAGGTGGCAGCAATAGCTCAATTGAAGCCGGCCACATGCACAAAAGAATTACGGCAATATCTAGGAGTGGCTTCGTGGTACAGACGATTCGTACCAAATTTTGCTATGATAACACACCCGTTAAACGCACTGCTCAAGAAAAAAACCAAATGGCATTGGAGCGAAGAGCATCAGGCAGCATTCGAATCGGTAAAAGAAAAACACACGAGTGACCCAGTATTGGCATGCCCAGATTTCACAAAATTGTTCGTACTCCAGACAGATGCAAGCAACATAGGATTAGGGGCCATACTAGTACACTCTCTGTCGAGAGAATTGAATCAAGCGGAGAAGAACTATTCGGCAACAGAAAAGGAATGCCTAGCAATAGTGTGGGCAGTACGCAAGCTGAGACCATATCTCGAGGGATATCGATTTAAGGTGGTGACAGACCACATGGCGTTGAAGTGGTTGAATAGTATAGAGAGCCCCACGGGCCGCATAGCTCGATGGGCACTGGAATTACAACAATACGATTTCGAAATAGCATATCGAAAGGGCAAATTAAACATTGTCGCCGATGCACTATCAAGACAACCGATGGAAGGGTGCAAAAGAATAGTAGACAATGGCGCCCGATTACGACAAGCAAACAAAGAATGTGAGTGGATTCAAGATATAATAAAGAAAATACAACAACAACCACAGAAATATCCAGATTACATATTAGAAAACAGCCAGGTGTACAGGAATATTCCGCATAGAGCAGGCCAAGAAGAAGTAATATCATGGAAATTGTGTGTGCCCAAGACGCTACGGAACCAAGTGATGGAAGAAAACCACACTTCCATAACGGCAGGGCATACAGGAAACAGGCGAACGATTACTAGAACTGCGTCAAGATATTATTGGCCAGGAATGCAACGAGATATCAGGAAATTCGTGGGAAAGTGCACAACGTGTCAGCAATACAAACCCAACCAACAGCAAGCAGCAGGGAAAATGCAGACGCAAATACCGGATGAACCATGGGCCACCGTTTGCGCTGATTTCGTCGGACCCTTACCACGGTCGAAATATGGAAACTCAATGTTACTAGTAATCATAGACCGATTTTCAAAATGGACAGAACTGATACCCATGCGAAAGGCAACTGCAGAGAATCTAATCAAGGCCTTTAGGGAAAGGATTCTGTCGAGATTTGGAGTTCCTAAAGTGGTAATAACGGACAATGGGGTCCAATTCACTAGCAGAACATTTAAAAAAATGCTAGAGGAATGGGGATGCCAACACCAATTAACAGCTCCATACACACCACAAGAAAACCCAACCGAAAGGGCAAACAGAACAGTGAAAACAATGATTGCTCAGTTTACCGGTGAAAATCAACGGAATTGGGATGAGAGCTGGCCAGAAATAACACTGGCTGTAAACGCCAGCATATGTGATACAAGGACGTGAACCTAGAATGCCAGGCGCGTTATACGATAGGGTCACGACAGGCACAGGAAAGCAAAGCATACCACCAGAGGCAAAGGCAAAAGAAGTGCAAGAGCTGTTCGAGCTAATAAGACGTAATCTGGAGACGGCGGCACAAGATCAGGCACGTCACTATAACCTAAGGAGGAGAGAGTGGAGACCAACAATTGGAACAACAGTATGGGCGAAAGAACACCACCTTTCAAATGCTGCAGAAGGATTCGCAGCAAAGCTGGCACCAAAGTTTGGAGGCCCATATGAAGTGATAGGTTTTGCATCTCCGGTCATATGCAAATTACGGCACAAAGAAACGAAAAAAAGCAGACAAGCACACATCAGCCAATTGAAACAACAAATATGCGAGGAAGAGGATGGCATGAAAATTGATGAGCAATGAGTATGGACGACTCTAATGACATGGCGGCGAGAAATCTGCACAGACCGGCCGGCTGGACAGAGAACTCAAAAACATGACATAGAGCTGAAAATCTCAGAGCACAATGTATCAGAAACAAGGTTATAGCAAAGTCACAAACCGCATCGCAGAGCAAGATAAAGATATACGAATATCGTAACGACACGTATACAAGCATGCGAAAGCGAGCTTTGAAACTAGCAGCGGACACTCGAATATCGTAACGATGCATATAATATGCAGGCAAAATAGAACATTAGAAACGGGCAGGAAAAAAAAAATGGAAAAACCCGAGATTAAAACGAATGGGGACAATCAACGAGAGACAACACCAACACATATGCACATACACAGCAGAAAAAGAAAAGCGGGAGGAAACGCACCCACACAGGCGCATGATATTACGCACCCACACATACGCATTATATTACGTATGTAATAGTGAGTCACCGCGACGCACATATACATGCGCATGCTATTATGCATGTAATGGTGGAGCATAACGACACATTAGAATATGCCAATATGCCAAGAGAGCAAGGGCATGGTGGAGAAATCCTAAATATCGGTAAATGTCAAAGGAATGACCGAATGATTATGCGAGGTTTCATGCGTGCAATTGTCATAATCAGGAGACACTCAAAGTTTATCACTCGGCGAGTAAGCAACAAATTAAAAAAAAAAAAAAAGGAACCAAACATGAACGCATTCAATGCAATTAATGGCCAGGATGAAGGCGTAGATCGACGAGGTGCGGCACCGCGGGCCAACATGGAACGCGGTGACTGGCACAGGTCCAATGAGGAGTCCGACGACAATGTACCGGACATAGCAAATCCGGCCATCGGCGCCTCCTCGGACGAGGAGTTCGATGAGGACGTGGGTGGCAGCACGGACAGTGGATACACCACTCTGGAAGAATCTGAGGGTGGACTCAGCACGGCAGAAGAGTCCGACGAAGAAAGTATCGCTGAGCCGGTGGTGGCAGACCAGCTCCGTGATATAGACACGGACGAGGAAGAAGTATGGAGAGAGTTGGATGACGTGTTAAGGGAGATAAACATGGTACAGGAGATGAGCGAGGAGGAGATCGAAGAGGTGCATCAGAGAGCGGGGCAGAGCCCAGAATACGCGCCATGGGAGCAGAACGAAATCCATGGGCTTCCGGCAAGATTGTGGGAGCCAGCGCGGCCATCAACGCCGTTTCGTATGGTGGACTCAATGTCAGAGGCCAGCGAAACGGCGGGAATGGCCGTGGCTGATGAAGGTGCGGCTGATGGAGTAGCCAGCCCACCTCCATTCGAGCCGGAGGGGACGGACTGGGATACAAAACGAGCCATGGTGGAGAACCAGCAATGGATGAGTTGGTGGCGTCAGCAGATCCTGCAGCAGCAGGAAGCTGAGAGGGATCTGCTGGCGTGGGATGAAAGCCAGCAGGAAGAGGAACAGCTGACAAAGGCCAGGGAGCGGCTGGCGGAGGCAATGAAACAGCAGCAACAAATGAAACTGCAACAACAACAGCAGCAACAACAACTGCAACAACAACAGCAGCAACAAAAGCAACAGCAACAGCAGCAACAAATGCAACTGCAACAATAACAGCAGCAACAATTGCAGCAACAGCAACAGCAACAGCAGCAACAAATGCAACTGCAACAACAACAGCAACAACAATTGCAGCAACAGCAACAGCAACAGCAGCAACAAATGCAACAGCAACAGCGACAGCAGCAACAATTGCAGCAACAGCAACAGCATTCGCAGCAGCTGCAGCGCGAATGCCAAGAGTGCCCATGGGTGTGGCCAAGACCGGCATTGAATAGACAAATGTCTGCACCCACGGGGCACAACGACAGTGCTCGGCCCATATTGGCCAGGCAAGTATCATGCCCAGTGCCATACGGGCATGAAAGATATGAGGCGGTGGAGGAGAGCGATTGGCCGGAGATGGTGGCGGAAATAGTGGGGCAAATGGTGCAACAGGAAGGGCCGAGGAGAGTTAGAATAGTGTGGGCGGGACAAAATAGGTATAGGATTAGGATAGCTCAGGGGGTAATTCGGGTGTATCGAGAAAGGAGAGTATAATAAGTACGGTAATTAGATGTAAGGAGAGTATAATAAGTAGGATATTTAAATGTAAGTTAGGGATAAAAAAAAAAGATGCGGAACGGGCCAAAAGAAAAAACCCACAAGGGATATACAAAAAAGAAAAGATGCCCTAATCCGCCAACATTAACGAAAAGATACTCAGTAATCGCCAACAATAGAAGACGCCAAATGGCCAAAGGGAGCGACGGACGACGGCAGCGCTGACAGAGAAAGAATGCAGAGAAAGAACGGGATACGATGGGCGGCCAATGGAAAGGCGACGCCAATGGGTGAAAGTGATGGAAGCACATAGATGCAAGGGAGCTAGACAAGGACAAGAAAATAAATGGGCGCGCAGTCACAAAGAAAGTGGACATATGCGCCAAAGATTTACGGGACTTTCACCACGCATAGCAACAAGTGGATGCGTGGGTGAAAGCAGAGAGCCGATGGAAAGGTACCAGCTGTATAGCGGTACTACACCAAGCTATTCCTGGGGCCGCGGAAGTTGCCTATATAAAGGCAACGCCCGTCAAGAAAGTTTATCAAGTCATCAAGTCGTGATCAAGTAAAAAGTAATTAAGGCCTTACGAGTAACCTTAAGAACTTATCAAGGAAACACAAGGAGCAACAGAAAAACTATACAGGCCTTACGAGTAACCTGTGCAGTTTCATCCGATAGCAACAAGTCCTTAAATAAGGATAACATACACCGTACCCAAGCTAGAGTAAATTGGAGAGAAGCCAAGTATTTCCAGGAGTATCCAAAGTCAGTGGTAGGCACGAGGATATATCCTACTGCCGAAATTCCAGGATCTATATATCCTGACGAGTACCAATTGCTGAGGAATATCCTGCTGAGTAATAATAGCTACGGGATTCGTCCCAAAACCATAAAGCAAAGGCCATCTCAACGAGCATAGCGAAAGGGGTGCAGAGGTGTGGAGCACAAATCAAGCACACGATACAGATCGAGACAATAACCAGCAACGGGAGCAAGAGGAAGGCAAGAAGGAACGACGAGGGATTTAAAGTGACTCACCAACGCTGTCCAAGTCCAGAACTACCGTAGAGAAACCGTCATATACAACCGGGCCCACTAATGATTTGAATAAACATACGTATAAGCATTAACAACTGAAACCGAACGTGTTTTTAATTTCACCAGGGCACAAAATAAATTTGTTGTGCCGAACCTAGCCCAAGAGATATTGTAAATATCCCGAAGGACGAAAAAGGATCGTTACAACACTCAATGCTACAATAATTAAATCGTTCGCTGTAAGGTTGAATTTTATAAGAACCCCAAAAGATTTTACAACTATGTTAATTCCAAAAGACACTCTAATGTACTACCTTCCACCTTCAGACTTAATGACCAAACTGCTAATAATGATTCAGATATTGCAGATCTGTTTGCTAAATTCTTTCAGTCGACTTATTCTACTACTGTTTCGGGACCCACACCCTATCCCTTTTCAATCCCACATTTTGTGAGGAATATTATAAATGATAATAATATCCCACACAACAAACTAGCAGCAAAGCAATCCAACGGTGTAAATAATGCACCAGATGCAAGATACAGCCGAGACACAAACCAAATGTACGATATACGACCAAGCTCGTTACTGGTCGATCGAACCAGTTCAAGGCAAATGAGTTACGATCAAACATGGTCGATCGAACGACACGCAACCGCGAGCGATTTCGTACAAGCGGGAAGTTGCGTGGGAAGCATAATGCGAGAAGTCGGCAATCACATATACGAGGTACGATATACGATACGGTTACGATCAAACACGATCGATCGAACCGCACGCAACCACTGGCAATTTCGTACAAGCGGGAAGATGCGTGGGAGGCATAATAGACGAAATCGGCTGTGTAAGAGCAAATAATGCGCTGGACTTGGCCATCTTGTGCCAGCCAGCAGCTTGATTTTAGCCGTATATATAGGGATCTTCATTTAAAGTTTCTTTCTTTAAACAAACTGGCCAAACAGCTGTCTAACGAGTGTGAATCTAGCGTACATTTATTGTCGCAATTCAAGTTTGTTCAACTTTCTGAGAAGTTGCCCAAGAAATGTACCCTTGAGTTACCTCGTAAGCAGTCGCCAGCACTCTCTATTACATCGTCTCCCATTTTACTTTCGCCTACACCATCTTCTTGTCCCTCTTTCTGCTCTTCTTTTCAGATTGAAGTACCCATTACAAGCCCTGGTGTACCTCAATCTATCCCTCACGGGAACTCACAGGATCATGCTGGCTCTCAATCACTTGCGGATCCCAATGCTCCTCCGCCTCCACTAACTGTAGTGCCTCATCGCAAACAATTATTTATCTCTAGGCTTGCTCTAGATACTTCTGAGTCGTCTGTGGCAGCTTACATTGTTAATATATGCCCTGCTAAGGTTTTAATTCAAAAGTTTAAGTTTTTTAGGCCTCGCGAAATCTCCTCTTTTAAAATTACAGTACCAAATGAGTATTTCTCAGCTATGGTTGACACTAATTTCTGGCCAGAGGGCCTAGTTGAAAACGAGTTTGCGCCCAATAAGCGCTCCCGTCCGTTGCCTGTCCACCTTCCTAATTTATATTCAGCTTCAAAAAACTAATAACGTCTAGTCTTTGCATATATTATCAAAATGTAAGAGGACTTCTTACCAAGCTCTCGAACCTGTTCTGGGATAGCCAAACCTTTTCGGCTGACATATTAGCTTTCTCTGAAACTTGGCTTAACTCCTCTGTTTTGGATAATGAAATTCTTTCTAATAACTTTATTTCTTATAGGCTTGATCGTGTTGGTCGTCGTGGCGGTGGAGTACTCATTGCTGTTAACTCGAATCTGTGTTCAAGTGTCGTGCCGATTGATCTGACCTTAGGTGTTGAGTTTATTCATTATTAGCAGTTTAGTCATTAAGTCTGAAGGTGGAAGGTAGTACATTAGAGTGTCTTTTGGAATTAACATAGTTGTAAAATCTTTTGGGGTTCTTATAAAATTCAACCTTACAGCGAACGATTTAATTATTGTAGCATTGAGTGTTGTAACGATCCTTTTTCGTCCTTCGGGATATTTACAATATCTCTTGGGCTAGGTTCGGCACAACAAATTTATTTTGTGCCCTGGTGAAATTAAAAACACGTTCGGTTTCAGTTGTTAATGCTTATACGTATGTTTATTCAAATCATTAGTGGGCCCGGTTGTATATGACGGTTTCTCTACGGTAGTTCTGGACTTGGACAGCGTTGGTGAGTCACTTTGAATCCCTCGTCGTTCCTTCTTGCCTTCCTCTTGCTCCCGTTGCTGGTTATTGTCTCGATCTGTATCGTGTGCTTGATTTGTGCTCCACACCTCTGCACCCCTTTCGCTATGCTCATTGAGATGGCCTTTGCTTTATGGCTTTGGGACGAATCAGCAGGATATTCCTCAGCAATTGGTACTCGTCAGGATATATAGATCCTGGAATTTCGGCAGTAGGATATATCCTCGTGCCTACCACTGACTTTGGATACTCCTGGAAATACTTGGCTTCTCTCCAATTTACTCTAGCTTGGGTACGGTGTATGTTATCCTTATTTAAGGACTTGTTGCTATCGGATGAAACTGCACAGGTTACTCGTAAGGCCTGTATAGTTTTTCTGTTGCTCCTTGTGTTTCCTTGATAAGTTCTTAAGGTTACTCGTAAGGCCTTAATTACTTGCTACTTGATCACGACTTGAGGACTTGATAAACTTTCTTGACGGGCGTTGCCTTTATATAGGCAACTTCCGCGGCCCCAGGAATAGCTTGGTGTAGTACCGCTATACAGCTGGTACCTTTCCATCGGCTCTCTGCTTTCACCCACGCATCCACTTGTTGCTATGCGTGGTGAAAGTCCCGTAAATCTTTGGCGCATATGTCCACTTTCTTTGTGGCTGCGCGCCCATTTATTTTCTTGTCCTTGTCTAGCTCCCTTGCATCTATGTGCTTCCATCACTTTCACCCATTGGCGTCGCCTTTCCATTGGCCGCCCATCGTATCCCGTTCTTTCTCTGCATTCTTTCTCTGTCAGCGCTGCCGTCGTCCGTCGCTCCCTTTGGCCATTTGGCGTCTTCTATTGTTGGCGATTACTGAGTATCTTTTCGTTAATGTTGGCGGATTAGGGCATCTTTTCTTTGTATATCCCTTGTGGGTTTTTTCTTTTGGCCCGTTCCGCATCTTTTTTTTTATCCCTAACTTACATTTAAGTATCCTACTTATTATACTCTCCTTACATCTAATTACCGTACTTATTATACTCTCCTTTCTCGATACACCCGAATTACCCCCTGAGCTATCCTAATCCTATACCTATTTTGTCCCGCCCACACTATTCTAACTCTCCTCGGCCCTTCCTGTTGCACCATTTGCCCCACTATTTCCGCCACCATCTCCGGCCAATCGCTCTCCTCCACCGCCTCATATCTTTCATGCCCGTATGGCACTGGGCATGATACTTGCCTGGCCAATATGGGCCGAGCACTGTCGTTGTGCCCCGTGGGTGCAGACATTTGTCTATTCAATGCCGGTCTTGGCCACACCCATGGGCACTCTTGGCATTCGCGCTGCAGCTGCTGCGAATGCTGTTGCTGTTGCTGCAATTGTTGCTGCTGTCGCTGTTGCTGTTGCATTTGTTGCTGCTGTTGCTGTTGCTGTTGCTGCAATTGTTGTTGCAGTTGCATTTGTTGCTGCTGTTGCTGTTGCTGTTGCTGCAATTGTTGCTGCTGTTATTGTTGCAGTTGCATTTGTTGCTGCTGTTGCTGTTGCTTTTGTTGCTGCTGTTGTTGTTGCAGTTGTTGTTGCTGCTGTTGTTGTTGCAGTTTCATTTGTTGCTGCTGTTTCATTTCCTCCGCCAGCCGCTCCCTGGCCTTTGTCAGCTGTTCCTCTTCCTGCTGGCTTTCATCCCACGCCAGCAGATCCCTCTCAGCTTCCTGCTGCTGCAGGATCTGCTGACGCCACCAACTCATCCATTGCTGGTTCTCCACCATGGCTCGTTTTGTATCCCAGTCCGTCCCCTCCGGCTCGAATGGAGGTGGGCTGGCTACTCCATCAGCCGCACCTTCATCAGCCACGGCCATTCCCGCCGTTTCGCTGGCCTCTGACATTGAGTCCACCATACGAAACGGCGTTGATGGCCGCGCTGGCTCCCACAATCTTGCCGGAAGCCCATGGATTTCGTTCTGCTCCCATGGCGCATATTCTGGGCTCTGCCCGGCTCTCTGATGCACCTCTTCGATCTCCTCCTCGCTCATCTCCTGTACCATGTTTATCTCCCTTAACACGTCATCCAACTCTCTCCATACTTCTTCCTCGTCCGTGTCTATATCACGGAGCTGGTCTGCCACCACCGGCTCAGCGATACTTTCTTCGTCGGACTCTTCTGCCGTGCTGAGTCCACCCTCAGATTCTTCCAGAGTGGTGTATCCACTGTCCGTGCTGCCACCCACGTCCTCATCGAACTCCTCGTCCGAGGAGGCGCCGATGGCCGGATTTGCTATGTCCGGTACATTGTCGTCGGACTCCTCATCGGACCTGTGCCAGTCACCGCGTTCCATGTTGGCCCGCGGTGCCGCACCTCGTCGATCTACGCCTTCATCCTGGCCATTAATTGCATTGAATGCGTTCATGTTTGGTTCCTTTTTTTTTTTTTTTTTAATTTGTTGCTTACTCGCCGAGTGATAAACTTTGAGTGTCTCCTGATTATGAAAATTGCACGCATGAAACCTCGCATAATCATTCGGTCATTCCTTTGACATTTACCGATATTTAGGATTTCTCCACCATGCCCTTGCTCTCTTGGCATATTGGCATATTCTAATGCGTCGTTATGCTCCACCATTACATGCATAATAGCATGCGCATGTGTATGTGCGGCGCGGTGACTCACTAATACATACGTAATATAATGCGTATGTGTGGGTGCGTAATATCATGCGCCTGTGTGGGTGCGTTTCCTCTCGTTTTTCTTTTTCTGCTGTGTATGTGCATATGTGTTGGTGTTGTCTCTCGTTGATTGTCCCCATTCGTTTTAATCTCGGGTTTTTCCTTTTTTTTTTCCTGCCCGTTTCTAATGTTCTATTTTGCCTGCATATTATATGCATCGTTACGATATTCGAGTGTCCGCTGCTAGTTTCAAAGCTCGCTTTCGCATGCTTGTATACGTGTCGTTACGATATTCGTATATCTTTATCTTGCTCTGCGATGCGGTTTGTGACTTTGCTATAACTTTGTTTCTGATACATTGTGCTCTGAGATTTTCAGCTCTATGTCATGTTTTTGAGTTCTCTGTCCAGCCGGCCGGTCTGTGCAGATTTCTCGCCGCCATGTCATTAGAGTCGTCCATACTCATTGCTCATCAATTTTCATGCCATCCTCTTCCTCGCATATTTGTTGTTTCAATTGGCTGATGTGTGCTTGTCTGCTTTTTTTCGTTTCTTTGTGCCGTAATTTGCATATGACCGGAGATGCAAAACCTATCACTTCATATGGGCCTCCAAACTTTGGTGCCAGCTTTGCTGCGAATCCTTCTGCAGCATTTGAAAGGTGGTGTTCTTTCGCCCATACTGTTGTTCCAATTGTTGGTCTCCACTCTCTCCTCCTTAGGTTATAGTGACGTGTCTGATCTTGTGCCGCCGTCTCCAGATTACGTCTTATTAGCTCGAACAGCTCTTGCACTTCTTTTGCCTTTGCCTCTGGTGGTATGCTTTGCTTTCCTGTGCCTGTCGCGACCCTATCGTATAACGCGCCTGGCATTCTAGGTTCACGTCCTTGTATCACATATGCTGGCGTTTACAGCCAGTGTTATTTCTGGCCAGCTCTCATCCCAATTCCGTTGATTTTCACCGGTAAACTGAGCAATCATTGTTTTCACTGTTCTGTTTACCCTTTCGGTTGGGTTTTCTTGTGGTGTGTATGGAGCTGTAAATTGGTGTTGGCATCCCCATTCCTCTAGCATTTTTTTAAATGTTCTGCTAGTGAATTGGACCCCATTGTCCGTTATTACCACTTTAGGAACTCCAAATCTCGACAGAATCCTTTCCCTAAAGGCCTTGATTAGATTCTCTGCAGTTGCCTTTCGCATGGGTATCAGTTCTGTCCATTTTGAAAATCGGTCTATGATTACTAGTAACATTGAGTTTCCATGTTTCGACCGTGGTAAGGGTCCGACGAAATCAGCGCAAACGGTGGCCCATGGTTCATCCGGTATTTGCGTTTGCATTTTCCCTGCTGCTTGCTGTTGGTTGGGTTTGTATTGCTGACACGTTGTGCACTTTCCCACGAATTTCCTGATATCTCGTTGCATTCCTGGCCAGTAATATCTTGACGCAGTTCTAGTAATCGTTCGCCTGTTTCCTGTATGACCTGCCGTTATGGAAGTGTGGGTTTCTTCCATCACTTGGTTCCGTAGCGTCTTGGGCACACACAATTTCCATGATATTACTTCTTCTTGGCCTGCTCTATGCGGAATATTCCTGTACACCTGGCTGTTTTCTAATATGTAATCTGGATATTTCTGTGGTTGTTGTTGTATTTTCTTTATTATATCTTGAATCCACTCACATTCTTTGTTTGCTTGTCGTAATCGGGCGCCATTGTCTACTATTCTTTTGCACCCTTCCATCGGTTGTCTTGATAGTGCATTGGCGACAATGTTTAATTTGCCCTTTCGATATGCTATTTCGAAATCGTATTGTTGTAATTCCAGTGCCCATCGAGCTATGCGGCCCGTGGGGCTCTCTATACTATTCAACCACTTCAACGCCATGTGGTCTGTCACCACCTTAAATCGATATCCCTCGAGATATGGTCTCAGCTTGCGTACTGCCCACACTATTGCTAGGCATTTCTTTTCTGTTGCCGAATAGTTCTTCTCCGCTTGATTCAATTCTCTCGACAGATATGAAACCACTCTTTCCCCCTGTTCGGTGTACTAGTATGGCCCCTAATCCTATGTTGCTTGCATCTGTCTGGAGTACGAACATTTTTGTGAAATCTGGGCATGCCAATACTGGGTCACTCGTGAGTTTTTCTTTTACCGATTCGAATGCTGCCTGATGCTCTTCGTTCCAATGCCATTTGGTTTTTTTCTTGAGCAGTGCGTTTAACGGGTGTGTTATCATAGCATAGATATTGCCGTAATTCTTTTGTGCATGTGGGCGGCTTCAATTGAGCTATTGCTGCCACCTTGTCTGGGTCCGTTGCAATACCGTTTTCTGTTACCAAGTGGCCTAGAAACTTTAGCTCTTTTCTGAAAAATTGGCACTTTTCAGCATTTATTCTTAAGTTTGCTTCTTTCAATCTCCTGAACACTTCTTGCAGGTGGTCCATATGTTCTTTGATTGTTTTGCTTACTACCACTATGTCATCTTGGTAGGCGAACGCGTTTGGTATCATTTCTGGGCCAATGACTTGGTCCAGTGCCCGTTGGAACGTTGCTGATGCGGAGTGTAACCCGAATGGCATCACTTTCCATTGGAATAAACCTTTCCCTGGGACTGTGAATGCTGTCATTGGCCTGGTGTTTTCTTCCAACGGAATTTGCCAATAGCCGTCCTTCAGGTCTAGGCTGCTTATAAATTTCGCTTCACGTAGTTGGTTTAAGATGTAGTCGATGCGTGGCATTGGGTATGCATCTTTTATGGATTTTGCGTTAATCTGTCTAAAATCTACGCATAATCTCCATTTGCCCGTCTGCTTCTTTCTCACCATCACTATGGGTGAGCTATATGGGCTTTGTGATGGTTCGATGCATCCCATTGTCAACAGTTCATCGACCTTTGTGTTGATTTCTCTCTGTATTTTTGGATTTTTGGGTAATACCTTTGTTTTATTGGTATATCATCCTTCATTGTGATCCTGTGTATCCCTACTTTTGATGATCCCTTGATGTTCCCCAATTCCATCAGTTCGTGTTCTAGAAACCTTTGTATTTCTGTTTGCTCTTCCTTCTGTGTCACCACGATCGATATGCGTTCGGTTATCCTGCCCTGCATCCTCTTCACCGTTGGAATTTTTATCCTGTGGCCTCCACACGATATTTCTGTGTTCATAATCCTTAGGAAATTCCACCCTAAGATCATCGCATCCATTCCTTCTGGCATGACAAGGAATGGCATGTGGATTTCCTTATCCCCGAATCTCACGTACCCTGTCCATTGCTCTTCAATGTCTCGCACCTTTCCGTCTGCCATGTATACCTGTTTGTGTGTGTTCTCCCATTTTCCCTTATCCCTCACTGTTTCCAGCATCTGCTTGCTGATGAAACTACTCGTGGCTCCGGAGTCAATTGTCGCTTTCATCTGGACTCCTGCTACTTCGATAATCGCTGACAATTGATCCTCTTCCTCTATTAGTTGGCCTATTAGTGGTGAGGAGCTTGTTGGCTGGGTCCCTGCTCGCCCCTGATAGGCTGGAACCGCCTTTCGTTTCCCGAACTTTAACAACATTCTTTTGTTCTTTTCCCAATCCTTCCACACTGCCAACAGAAATTGAGTCTCTGATTGTTGCACTCCCTTGCCCAGTGTCCTGCTCCCCCGCATCTGCTGCATGCCTGGTTTGGGTTTAAGACTCTTCCCTCTTGGATGTTTTTATTTTCTTGGCTTGGTCTTGAATTGTTCTCCATGCTGTTGTCTTGGCATCTTCGGCACTGTGTGACTGGTGGCCCGTAATTATTTCCTCCTCTGTGGCTTGATTGGTTGTTGTTTGTTCTTTGAGTATTGTTTGGGCGATGGAAATTTGATCTTTCTTGTTCAAGCATCTCATGTTCTTCCGCCAACTGCATCAGCTCATCTAGGTTTCTGACTCTGTGCGGTCGAACGAATATCCTCAAATCTGGAGTGCAATTTTCTAATATAACCTCCAATTGCTCGTACTCTGGTATTTTAAGGGGTCTCATCATTGTTTGCATGTCGACCATATAGTCCTTGAAATACTCGTTTCTGTTTTGTTTGCGATTTTTCACTTGATCAGCCAATTTGTTGAAGAATCCTCTTGGCAGGAAGTATTTCTTGAAGCCCTCAACGAACTCATTCCACGATCGCCACTGCTTATTGTTTGCGACGTACCACTTGAGTGCCCTATCTTTCAGTAGTTCTGGCATTGCTCTTGGGATCATGTCCAGCTCGATGCCATACATGTCTGCTGACCACTCGATTTGTTCTATAAACTCTAGCGGTCTGGAATTGCCATCGAATCTGAAAGTCCACTCCCTCACTTGTTTTGCCACCTTGGCGTATTCGGTGGTCCTGTTTGTTGTGTGTGGTGCTGCTTTCTTGGGGTCTATCGTTTGTCTCCTTATCTCCCTCTTTGTCTCTGCGCTATCTAGGGCTCCTTCACTTCCCCATCTTGGTGGTAAGTATGGAGGAATTGCTAGTGTGGCGATGTTTATTTTCTGGAATTCCTCAGCCTCCTTGTCTATGCCATTTTCGCATGTTTTTGACGTGCTTGCTATTGTTTTCATTTTTAGATTTTTCGAGTACTTTGTTTCCAATCTATTTATTTCCTCCTTCCAGTCTGGGTCCGTTTCATTCCTTTCTACCCACTCGCCCAGCTGTTTCCTCATTTCCTCCACTGTGCCGGTTATCTCGATCCCGATCCTTTGGCCTGTCTGTACCAAATCCTCCTTCTTCATGTGGTAAATCCATCCTTTTCCCATTTTGATCTTTTTATGATTTATAAACTGCAGTTTTTATTTCTAAATTTCACCAGTATAGCACGTTGGGCGCCAGTTGTAACGATCCTTTTTCGTCCTTCGGGATATTTACAATATCTCTTGGGCTAGGTTCGGCACAACAAATTTATTTTGTGCCCTGGTGAAATTAAAAACACGTTCGGTTTCAGTTGTTAATGCTTATACGTATGTTTATTCAAATCATTAGTGGGCCCGGTTGTATATGACGGTTTCTCTACGGTAGTTCTGGACTTGTACAGCGTTGGTGAGTCACTTTGAATCCCTCGTCGTTCCTTCTTGCCTTCCTCTTGCTCCCGTTGCTGGTTATTGTCTCGATCTGTATCGTGTGCTTGATTTGTGCTCCACACCTCTGCACCCCTTTCGCTATGCTCGTTGAGATGGCCTTTGTTTTATGGCTTTGGAAATACTTGGCTTCTCTCCAATTTACTCTAGCTTGGGTACGGTGTATGTTATCCTTATTTAAGGACTTGTTGCTATCGGATGAAACTGCACAGGTTACTCGTAAGGCCTGTATAGTTTTTCTGTTGCTCCTTGTGTTTCCTTGATAAGTTCTTAAGGTTACTCGTAAGGCCTTAATTACTTGTTACTTGATCAGGACTTGATGACTTGATAAACTTTCTTGACGGGCGTTGCCTTTATATAGGCAACTCCCGCGGCCCCAGGAATAGCTTGGTGTAGTACCGCTATACAGCTGGTACCTTTCCATCGGCCCTCTGCTTTCACCCACACATCCACTTGTTGCTATGCGTGGTGAAAGTCCCGTAAATCTTTGGCGCATATGTCCACTTTCTTTGTGGCTGCGCGCCCATTTATTTTCTTGTCCTTGTCTAGCTCCCTTGCATCTATGTGCTTCCATCACTTTCACCCATTGACGTCGCCTTTCCATTGGCCGCCCATCGTATCCCGTTCTTTCTCTGCATTCTTTCTCTGCATTCTTTCTCTGCATTCTTTCTCTGTCAGCGCTGCCGTCGTCCGTCGCTCCCTTTGATCCACTCGTCATACCCAATTTCGCCCATATTCGCTCCATATTATATTTATATACATATATACTAATTGTATTGACTTAAACTATTGTTTAATAATAATTAGCCTGATTAATTTAATATACAACACCGTTTAATTTCCCATGCAATGCACTTTCATCCGCATATCGTATATATCAGATAGAGGGCTTCCCCATTGTTCATCCCTCCCCCTTCGGTTCGCATATTCCCCTATCCAATCCACAAACCATTATCGTTTCATACAATGCATGCATGCCCCGCACCCGTCTCGTGGGCTTGCTTAGCCCTCACTTTCGTTCGCATAATTTCGGCAGTTCATGCTCTCACTGCTTTGATCTCTTATGTGTGACGTAGGCAGAGAGCACCCATAGGCCACCGGTACTCTTTCTCGCGGTCATACACGCATAGCATACGTGTATTGTGAGTGTATGCTTGTTCATGCATTGTACGTCAATGCATGCATCTCTATTGTGGCCTCTCTGTGCTCTTAAATTGTCTCACTGGGCCAATGCCCTTTTTCGCTTGCCCTTGTTTGCTCTTACATAGCCGATTTTGTACATTATGCCTCCCACGCATCTTCATGCTTGTACGAAATTGCCAGCGGTCGCATGCGGTTCGATCGGTCATGCTTGATGGTAAATCATGGGTTCGAGTTGGTTCGATCGAGCCATGTTGGACCTGGTTGCCCATCGCATGTGTGTGCATATCGGTTTTTGCATTATGCTTCCCACGCATCTTCCCGCTTGTACGAAATCGCTCGCGGTTGCGTGCGGTCCGATCGGTCGTGTTTGATCGTAGCCATATCGTATGTCGTGCAATAGCCGACTGCTTACATTATGCTTCCCACGCATCTTCCCGCTTGTACGAAATCTTATTTGCGTTGCACTGGTTCGATAGACCAATATTGGTCGTATATCGTACATCTGGTTCGTGTCTCGGCTATATCTTGTATCTGGTGCGTTATTTACACCTTTGGATTGCTTCGCTGTCGGTTTGTTGTGTGGGATATTATTATGATTTATAATATTCCTCACAGTGTTTAAAAGACAAAATTGAGATTTGGCTATACAGTAATTTGCATAGTCAAGTCGCGAACCAGTTTTTTTAAATCTTTTAAAATATCTCGATTTAATGTTACGGAGATTAGAGAGCCTACGTGTGAACCAGACTGGCGCGCTGGAGACGGTAGAGACATTCACATAAGGAACGCATTTATCAATTAGAGAAATAAGAGCAGAGTAGAAAAACTTCACAGTACAATCTATATCGCAGCACTCAAATAGAAATGACCTATCAAAAGAGAAAATAAGGCTATTAAGTGGATTGAAATTTGTTTTACGAAAACATCTACGACGAGAATTTGCGATGTTAATAAATGAATTAGTAACGGAATTGTAAGAAATAGTAACTTCAATGGTAGGGTGATAAGGATCTTCAGGTTTCACTGGGGGCTGTGTTCGGGATACAGCACTAACAGTGGGATCAGAGTCAAAAACAAGATCAAAGATTCTTTTAGAAGAGTTAAGGAAAGAATTCAACTGATATAGCGGACATTCAAGTAGGCTATCAAGAACAACATGTTGAGATGAAGGAATTAAGAAAGATAGATTTTCATCAACAAGCCAAGAAATATTACGCAAGTTGAAATCACATAAAACTATAAGGAAATCACGATTTTTAAGACGATTAAAAATAGTTTGCAAAGCATCAGCATGGTACATATAGGTCATGATATCAGAAGCTGGAGGAATATATGAACAAGAAATATATAAGCTAAAGTTGGAACATGTAACTTCGACGCAAATAAACTCAACACCTAAGGTCAGATCAATCGGCACGACACTTGAACACAGATTCGAGTTAACAGCAATGAGTACTCCACCGCCACGACGACCAACACGATCAAGCCTATAAGAAATAAAGTTATTAGAAAGATTTTCATTATCCAAAACAGAGGAGTTAAGCCAAGTTTCAGAGAAAGCTAATATGTCAGCCGAAAAGGTTTGGCTATCACAGAACAGGTTCGAGAGCTTGGTAAGAAGTCCTCTTACATTTTGATAATATATGCAAAGACTAGACGTTATTAGTTTTTTGAAGCAGAATATAAATTAGGAAGGTGGACAGGCAACGGACGGGAGCGCTTATTGGGCGCAAACTCGTGTTCAACTAGGCCCTCTGGCCAAAAATTAGTGTCAACCATAGCTGAGAAATACTCATTTGGTACTGTAATTTTAAAAGAGGAGATTTCGCGACGCCTAAAAAACTTAAACTTTTGAATTAAAACCTTAGCAGGGCATATATTAACAATGTAAGCTGCCTCAGACGACTCAGAAGTATCTAGAGCAAGCCTAGAGATAAATAATTGTTTGCGATGAGGCACTACAGTTAGTGGAGGCGGAGGAGCATTGGGATCCGCAAGTGATTGAGAGCCAGCATGATCCTGTGAGTTCCCGTGAGGGATAGATTGAGGTACCACAGGGCTTGTAATGGGTACTTCAATCTGAAAAGAAGAGCAGAAAGAGGGACAAGAAGATGGTGTAGGCGAAAGTAGAGAGTGCTGGCGACTGCTTACGAGGTAACTCAAAGGTACATTTCTTGGGCAACTTCTCAGAAAGTGGAACAAACTTGAATTGCGACAATAAATGTACGCTAGATTCACACTCGTTAGACAGCTGTTTGGCCAGTTTGTTTAAAGAAAGAAACTTTAAATGAAGATCCCTATATATACGGCTAAAATCAAGCTGCTGGCTGGCACAAGATGGCCAAGTCCAGCGCATTATTTGCTCTTACACAGCCGATTTCGTCTATTATGCCTCCCACGCATCTTCCCGCTTGTACGAAATTGCCAGTGGTTGCGTGCGGTTCGATCGATCGTGTTTGATCGTAACCGTATCGTATATCGTACCTCGTATATGTGATTGCCGACTTCTCGCATTATGCTTCCCACGCATCTTTCCGCTTGTACGAAATCGCTCGCGGTTGCGTGTGGTTTGATCGACCATGTTTGATCGTAACTCATTTGCCTTGAACTGGTTCGATCGACCAGTAACGAGCTTGGTCGTATATCGTACATTTGGTTTGTGTCTCGGCTGTATCTTGCATCTGGTGCATTATTTACACCGTTGGATTGCTTTGCTGCTAGTTTGTTGTGTGGGATATTGTTATCATTTATAATATTCCTCACAAAATGTGGGATTAAAAAGGGATAGGGTGTGGGTCCCGAAACAGTAGTAGAATAAGTCGACTGAAAGAATTTAGCAAACAGATCTGCAATATCTGAATCATTATTAGCAGTTTGGTCATTAAGTCTGAAGGTGGAAGGTAGTACATTAGAGTGCCTTTTGGAATTAACATAGTTGTAAAATCTTTTGGGGTTCTTATAAAATTCAACCTTACAGCGAACGATATAATTATTGTAGCATTGAGTGTTTAAAAGACAAAATTGAGATTTGGCTATACCGTAATTTGCACAGTCAAGTGGCGAACCAGTTTTTTTAAATCTTTTAAAATATCTCGATTTAATGTTACGGAGATTAGAGAGCCTACGTGTGAACCAGACTGGCGCGCTGGAGACGGTAGAGACATTCACATAAGGAACGCATTTATCAATTAGAGAAATAAGAGCAGAGTAGAAAAACTTCACAGTACAATCTATATCGCAGCACTCAAATAGAAATGACCTATCAAAAGAGAAAATAAGGCTATTAAGTGGATTGAAATTTGTTTTACGAAAACATCTACGACGAGAATTTGCGATGTTAATAAATGAATTAGTAACGGAATTGTAAGAAATAGTAACTTCAATGGTAGGGTGATAAGGATCTTCAGGTTTCACTGGGGGCTGTGTTCGGGATACAGCACTAACAGTGGGATCAGAGTCAAAAACAAGATCAAAGATTCTTTTAGAAGAGTTAAGGAAAGAATTCAACTGATATAGCGGACATTCAAGTAGGCTATCAAGAACAACATGTTGAGATGAAGGAATTAAGAAAGATAGATTTTCATCAACAAGCCAAGAAATATTACGCAAGTTGAAATCACATAAAACTATAAGAAAATCACGATTTTTAAGAGGATTAAAAATAGTTTGCAAAGCATCAGCATGGTACATATAGGTCATGATATCAGAAGCTGGAGGAATATTTGAACAAGAAATATATAAGCTAAAGTTGGAACATGTAACTTCGACGCAAATAAACTCAACACCTAAGGTCAGATCAATCGGCACGATACTTAAACACAGATTCGAGTTAACAGCAATGAGTACTCCACCGCCACGACGACCAACACGATCAAGCCTATAAGAAATAAAGTTATTAGAAAGAATTTCATTATCCAAAACAGAGGAGTTAAGCCAAGTTTCAGAGAAAGCTAATATGTCAGCCGAAAAGGTTTGGCTATCACAGAACAGGTTCGAGAGCTTGGTAAGAAGTCCTCTTACGTTTTGATAATATATGCAAAGACTAGACGTTATTAGTTTTTTGAAGCAGAATATAAATTAGGAAGGTGGACAGGCAACGGACGGGAGCGCTTATTGGGCGCAAACTCGTGTTCAACTAGGCCCTCTGGCCAGAAATTAGTGTCAACCATAGCTGAGAAATACTCATTTGGTACTGTAAATTTAGAAGAGGAGATTTCGCGAGGCCTAAAAAACTTAAACTTTTGAATTAAAACCTTAGCAGGGCATATATTAACAATGTAAGCTGCCACAGACGACTCAGAAGTATCTAGAGCAAGCCTAGAGATAAATAATTGTTTGCGATGAGGCACTACAGTTAGTGGAGGCGGAGGAGCATTGGGATCCGCAAGTGATTGAGAGCCAGCATGATCCTGTGGGCCAGGGCTTGTAATGGGTACTTCAATCTGAAAAGAAGAGCAGAAAGAGGGACAAGAAGATGGTGTAAGCGAAAGTAAAATGGGAGACGATGTAATAGAGAGTGCTGGCGACTGCTTACGAGGTAACTCAAGGGTACATTTCTTGGGCAACTTCTCAGAAAGTGGAACAAACTAGATTCACACTCGTTAGACAGCTGTTTGGCCAGTTTGTTTAAAGAAAGAAACTTTAAACGAAGATCCCTATACATACGGCTAAAATCAAGCTGCTGGCTGTCACAAGATGGGCAAGTCCAGCGAATTAAGCCAAGCTCAGGCTTAGACATAGACAAACCAGAAAGTTTCTCGAAGTCGCGGCCATTGAGGCCAGCACATTTTAAGTGAATAAGATTATCACAAAGCCAACAAGATATTGCTCTATACTGATTCTCAAAACGATCAGAATGCTTGCAAGTAGGTAGACAACAAGCCATTGAAAAGCCAAAAGAAACACAAGGCAAAAAAAAATAAATAAATTTATATATATAAAATTTAAATACACAGCACTAAGATAATTATCGATATAAAATCAATAAATACAAATAAAACAAAGAGACAGCTAGAGTGCACAGCGCAAGAGAGAGTGCAAGAACAGTTATAAGCCGAGCTTTGAGAGGCGGCCTTACAAAAGTGATTGTGCGGGAGAGAAACTAAGCACAAGCACAAAGCAGAGAGAACTGTAGCATGTTTTGGAATAACATATTAACAACATTACAAACATATTGTAGCAATATTTATGTGCGCAACATTCAAGTGTATTGGCCTCTCAAGTAACATGACCACCCATGAGTGCATGGTGCTGGACAATTGCTGTGTCGGCAAATATAACACGCGCGGCCGCTTTGGCCCGATATGCAATATGATACATCCTCACTCTCCCGCCGCAACGGGATACATACATACTCTTATGTAAACATTTATACATTTATACATAAATATGTTTATACATAAGCATACCGCTCCTCTGGCTGCATTACTGGCAACGCAGCTACGCGGTCTTAGCTATAGTCGACAATTGTTATAGAATTAAGAATCATTCAATAAACAGAACTCAATTAAACCAGACCGATGTGTGTTTCATCATTGATTGGACATTTTCTACTACGTGGCGACCGTGACAGTGGTCACTAAACATTAAAATGAGTGACCATCAGACGAAAACAACTTGAAAAACTATTGGCTGGAAAATGAACAAGGAAGGAATACAATCACAGTAAGTAGAGTGATGGAAAAAAATCTGGTGTGGTAAAAAAAATTGAAAGCCAAAAAGGCCCAGATATTGAGGCTACTAAATAGCCCAGAAAAAATTAATTGGAATACCTCGGTGAAATTAAACGCCGAGGTAGAGTTTATAAAAAACCAATTACTGGAAATAAAAAATAAAACCACAACAACCAGAATCCCATACTCTACGATTCAAAACCTACGATGGCAAAACCAAAAATGAAGTAAGTAAGTCGTCTCGCCGACTTGGATATACCATACACCAGTAAAACAAATATTTTAAATTTATAATAACCAATGCAGTTTCGTATTTAAAAAAAACTGTTCACATGCTTTTTACAAGCATATCTCAGTATTTCGCTCACTCAAGCATATGAGCACCCTAGCGCCCCCACCAGCCAACGGCCACATCCGGCCATATGGAAAAACATTTATATGCATAACTTGGCTATTTTTATTCCGATTTTGATCAAATTTGGTATTTTGCTTGATATTAGTATCAAATTTAAGTGTGCTAAATTTGATTGCACAAGGTAGAAAATTACGGGAGATAATCGAGTTTTTTCAAATTACGGGGGCGGAAAGAGGCGTGGCAAAATCTTTACACATCAAAACTGTGCGCAATTACGAGTCTACAAACCAAATTTGGTGGCTCTAGCTCTTATAGTCTCCGAGATCTAGGTGTTCATACAGACGGACGGACGGACGGACGGACGGACGGACGGACGGACAGACGGACATGGCTAGATCGTCTCGGCTGTTGATGCTGATCAAGAATATATATACTTTATGGGGTCGGAAAAGCTTCCTTCTGCCTGTTACATACATTTTAGCGACTTTAATATACCATTTCACCCTATGGGTGTATGGTATAATAATGAAGTAAGTAAGTCGTCTCGCCGACTTGGATATACCATACACCAGTAAAACAAATATTTTAGATTTATAATAACCAATGCATTTTCGTATTTTTAAAAAAATCTGTTTGCATGCTTTTTAGAAGCATATCTTAGTATTTCGCTCACTCAAGCATTCGAACACCCTAGCGCCCCCACCAGCCCCCACCGGTAGGGGGCGTGGCAAAATTTTTATAAATACAAAATGTGCGCATTTACTAAGCAAATATACATACCAAATTTTGTGTCTCTAGTTGCTATGGTGTTTAAGAAAATCGGTTTTATATCATTTGCGGGGGCGGTAGGGGGCGTGGCAAACATTTGAAACAAACTCGATAAGCGTACATATGACACGAGTCTACATACCAAACTTGGTGGCTCTAGCTCTTATAGTCTCCGAGATCTAGGTGTTCATACAGACGGACGGACGGACGGACGGACGGACGGACAGACGGACAGACGGACATGGCTAGATCGTCTCGGCTGTTCATGCTGATCAAGAATATATATACTTTATGGGGTCGGAAAAGCTTCCTTCTGCCTGTTACATACATTTTGGCGACTTTAATATACCATTTCACCCTATGGGTGTATGGTATAAAAATAAGTCCACAAACTGTGAAGGAATTACCGGAAATAAAAAGGGTCTGCCCAAACGACTGTGAGGGCCCAATATACTCAGCATACTGCGAGTATACATGCAGCCATTGCTACGGGACACCAAACGAAAAACCCAGCCCCCAAGGAAAGGACGTGTCGCCCTAAAAAACAGCAGAAACTACAAACGTGAAAAGCAGGCCGCTTTTTACGCCATCGATGGAGCATCAGCGTGCCAACCGGCGACGACCAGCTGATGCTAGAGGCTTTCGACTAGCTAAAGACAATCGGAATTTTTAAATAAACAATTATGCGCTGCGTCGCACATTTTTTTGAGTGTACTACGATGTACATTTTTTTTATATAAAATTAAAACAATCAATGTACAATTGTGCGGCATTAAAGCTGTCCAATTAGAGTGTGGCCTAAAAACCATACGAAAAAGTAGGCAGGAACATATGTAAAAAAAAAAAGAAGAGCCTTCAGCTCAAAACATTACTATATTATTATTACACTACATTTAAAACATTTAAAAACTAAAATACTAGAAATAAACAGAATTTTTAATTAAGATTTTCCTTAAATGGAATGATTAATAATAAAATAAGCAAGTTTGATGACATATTTCTTGAACCCAAAATGGGGCTAATAGATACCAAAACAGTGGACTCCACTGCAAACCTAATCAACAAAATAGGGTCATCAAATGTAGATTTAAAGCCAACAAATGCACTTTTATTAATAATTGTGGTAATAATGTGCGAGCATATACATTACACAACAAATGTGTAACAAAAAGAGCCTTAAGCCATGCTAATGATCTGGATACTATCTAGATAACATATGCATCAATTATTGTAACAGTGCATTTGAAACAAAAAAACAAAAAAAAATAAATACAGTACAATTCAAAACAAACTCAACAACAAAATTCAAGAAATAAGTCAGCATTTGACTCCTTCAGCAGGACCTCACCTTGGAGGTAAGATAAAAGCTGAGGTAAAAGAAATAATTTGTCAAAATAATAAAGAAATAATTGTATGCCCCCCGGCAGGACCTCACTTTGGAGGTACAGTGAAAACTATGGGAGAAAATGTGTATATTGCAGTACAAAATAAGAATATTGAAATGGCAATGGTTGAATTAAATAATGATTATAAAAAAAATAATGTCAAAATAGATTCCGGTAATAAATTGTCCGAATCTGCATTACAAAAAAGGCAGACAAGGCAAAAGAGTTATAAAAGAACAACATCTAAGAATAAACAAAATAACAATTCAAATTTTAGCTATCAGCAATATTTAATAAAATTAACTATTTATGGGAGAAAGCAACAGGCGTGCCAGGTATTGACAAAAGAGGCAAAATATAAGAATACTATGGAGGATTTAGAATTCGATGTCCAAAATTCATTGTCAATGCTAGAAATGAAAATGAGCAACAAGGAAAATGTTAAAACTGAGAATGTAACCGTGAGAAGCGAATTACCGGTGTTTCCAAAAATTCAGGTACCCACATTCTCTGAAGAGCCAAGAGAATGGGACCTGTTTGTAGAGTTATTTGCAGAATTAATTGAAAATAGAGAGGATCTAAATCTTACTCTTAAATTCAATTATTTAAAATCCGCATTAAAGGGCGAAGCGAGGAGCATGGTAGCTCATTTATTGTCAGGTTCAGCTGATAGTTATAGTGCCGCTTGGGAACTGTTGACCCAGCGGTATGAAAATAATCGGAGGGTATTTTCCGAACTATTAAGTCGGATCGTTGATTTACCGATGATCAACAATGAATCCGCAAAGAGTGTAAAAGGAGTGGTTGACATAATTAATGAGTGAAGTTGACGTAATATTCGCACAACTCATACTTAGCAAATTTGATAGAGAGGCTCTTCAATTGTATGAGAGTCAGATTAGGAAAACAAGGCAGATACAAATGCTTTCTGATGTCATGGAATACTTGGAGCAAAGATATTGTTCGCTAAGTGCCATGAGGAAAGAAAAGAAAAAACCGCAACAAGTTGTTTCATATGCAGCCTTTGAAAATAACTGTCCGATTTGCAAAGTTGCACGGCATAAAGCGTATAAAGTGCAGATGTGCACACGATGCTTGAACCATTCAAGCAATAAAGAATGCACTAATGAGATGGTCTGTTCATTGTGCAGTAAAGGACATCATACTCTACTTCATTTTGAAGAAATACAGGAGAGAGTTAATACTTATATAACGGCTCAACCCACACTGTTGGCCACAGCCCTAATACAAGTAAAAAATGTAGATGGAGGATATAAGACTCTAAGAGCCCTAATTGATAATGGTTCACAGAGCACCATTTTGTCTGAAGAGGCAGCTCAAATATTAAAATTACCTACAATTAAACAACATACAGAAATAAGTGGCGTGTCCTCAATAAATGCAAAAAAATCAAAATATAAGGTAAAAATAGATGTGAAGACGCGAAATCCTTGGATAAGTCATCTTAAGGTTGAGGCGATTGTGTTGTTAAAGTTAATGAAAGCTCTTCCATTAAAAACGGTAGACGTGGATATGTCAAAATGGCAATCCTACGTACTAGCTTATACTACTTTTAATAAACCTGGTAAGGTTGATATAATAATGGGGGTAAACGTATATACCCAAATCTTAAAAGGGGGAGTTACAAAGATTGATGGCCTACTAGGCCAAAATACTCAATTTGGTTGGATCGTCTGGGGATGCACCAAATCAAAAAATAAAAAATCTGTAGTGGCAACAACAATAGATGTCACAGGTATGCAACAGCGTTTGGAGAAGAACAAAAGTAAACGTGAAAATAAATACAATACAATTCAAAACAAATTCAACAACAAAATTCAAGAAATAAGTCAGCATTTGGCTCCTCCATCAGGACCTCACCTTGGAGGTAAGATAAAGCCTGAGGTAAAAAAAATAATTTCTCAAAGTAATAAAGAAATAAATTTATGCCCCCCGGCAGGACCTCACTTTGGAGGTACAGTGAAAACTATGGAAGAAAATGCGTATATTGCAGTACAAAATAAGAATATTGAAATGGCAATGGTTGAATTAAATAATGATTATAAAAAAAATAATGTCAAAATAGATTCCGGTAATAAATTGTCCGAATCTGCATTACAAAAAAGGCAGACAAGGCAAAAGAGTTATAAAAGAACAACATCTAAGAATAAACAAAATAACAATTCAAATTTTAGCTATCAGCAATATTTAAAAAAAGTGGAGCAAAGATCAGATTGGAACAATTCGAAAAGTAAAAGTAGTTATTTTTTAAATTTTCCACCATATAAAAAGGCTAGACAGTTCCACTCAAAACGTCATTGAGACAAGACGTGTTACTTCTGCGTTTCTCTAGTGCCCAAAGAGCAACAAAAAACTCTCATCAGTTAGAACAGACAAACAAACAAGTGCATAAAACATAATACGAAAACAAAAACAATAAAAGCAAGAGACGCAAACCAAAGTGCTGGGCCTAAGCCCATAATACAACAACAATGGTCAAACCGCCCGACATAAACACAACAACAACACCAACCTACAACAAATATCAAAACCTAAACAACCCAAAATACATTGTAATTAGCAGAAAAGACACCAAATCCTTTGAAAATGTATCACCATTCCTAATTAAAAAAACAATAGACTACACATGTGGAGGGGAAGTCGAAACATGCAAAAAAACTCGCGCCGGCACCTTATTAATCAAAACAAAAAATACTGTACAAACAATGAAATTATTAAAAATCAAAAATATGGCCGATATCGAAGTAGAAGCAACCGAACACAAGACACTAAATTTTTCCAAGGGAGTAATTTACTGCAACGAATTGCGAAACATTGAGGAAACAGAAATACTAAACGAACTAAAATCTCAAAGCGTAACCGAAGTGCGAAAAATATTAAAGAAGCAAGAGCAAGGCATGGTAGAAACGGGACTTATAATTATTACATTCGCCACACACAATCTTCCAGAAGCTATTAAAATTGGATATGAGAACACACGAGTCCGCCCGTACATTTCTCTCCCCCTGAGATGCAGGAAATGTCTACGATTTGGCCACCCAACCCCGATCTGCAAAAGTTCAGAAGAAACATGCAAAAACTGCTCTCAAATGATACACATCGCTGAAAACGAAACCTGTACCAACGAAAAGTGCTGCCTAAATTGTAAAAACAACTCCGAATTCGACCCTAAACACAGCCCACTGGACCGCAAATGCCCAACATTCATAAAACAACAAGAACTGGTGGCAATCAAAACTACAGAGAAAGTTGACCACAAAACAGCATTATCAATTTATTACTCTCGTCACAACCTGCAACTTAGCAACAGCTACGCATCAACATTAACGAAAGCTGCAACAAATCAAGACGCTCACTCATCAACACCAAAAACGAATACAACTACATCAACATCGACCTCAACATATAACACAAAAACATCATCTACACAGCGAACGAACACCTCATCTCTACCCACATCTTACCACGACCTACTATCAGAGCACCCAAGTACCTCAGCCCTTAGCACAAGCACATCGCACCAACACCACCGTAAAGAAGACATGGAAATGGACGTAGACTATCTCGTTAATTCAAAAAATCTGGCAAGCAAAAAAACTGACGACTTAAAATTAAGAATATTTCCTAAAGAAAAAAACAACACCCTTTCAACAAATCTCAAACCCACAAAACCCAACCTACCTAATACAAAAACTCCTAAAAAAGCAAAACATAAAGACAACAACGACAGCGACAGCGTTTAACCCTTAGAATAACAATGGGCCCCATATGCTGTAATTACCACAAAAATGGACTCAGAATACCCTCACATTTATCTTCTTAAATATAAATAAAACCAAATGACCATTAAGATCATTCAATGGAACATAAACGGTTACACAAATAATTACAGCGAACTCCAAATAATAATTAAAAAACACAAGCCCCTAATTCTATCCCTACAAGAAACACATATAATACACACCAACTACATACCCATACCAATCAACTACACCTTAATAGAAAAAAACAGTTCACCTTCCCATGGGGGTGTAGCCCTCCTGATACACAATTCACTACAAGTTAGAGAAATTACTTTAAACAGTGACTTCGACGCAGTATGCGCAGAATTTACATCGAATCTCAAATTTAGATTAATCTCAGCCTACATTGCACCAAACAAGGGATTTTCTATGAATAATCTCCAAAATGTACTTGAAACCTCAAACATACCCGTGCTAGTCACAGGCGACTTTAACGGATGGCATACAAACTGGGGCTCAAACACAAATAATCTTAGAGGAAAAATAATTGAAAAATTCATAACCCAATCAAATTACATCCTACTAAATGACGGTTCTCCAACGCACCTTAGCACCCACAATACACTAACAAACATCGACATAACCTTTAGCAGCCCAATCTTACAACTCGACAGCACATGGTACACAGAAAATGACCTCTTTGGTAGCGATCACTTCCCTATCATAATTAGCCTCTTCAACTCTAATCCAACAATAACACAACACATATCCTCCAAACCCATTTTCATTACCGACAAAGCCAACTGGGAACGATTTTCAAAACTCACAGAAGAATACTCATCACAACTAGAAATAAGCTCAAACATAAACAAAGAAACAGCCACAATACAAAAAATAATTATATCTAGCGCACATAAAACAATCCCTCAGACACACCCTATGACCAAACTACACAACGTACCTTGGTGGAACAATAATTTACAAAAACTTAGAGACGACAAAGTTAAGAAATGGCACACGCTAAAAAGAAACATCTGTACCCAGAACATCATACAATTTAAACGAGCAAATTCCAAGTTTAGAAGGACACTAAAAGAAGAAAAAAAACATAGTATCCAAAAGTTCACAACACAGATAGCACCCGACACACCTCCAAAAACAATTTGGAGTAACATCAGACGCTTCTGCGGCCTAAATCCCCAGAAACACATTCATTGCATCCTAAACCCAATAACAAATCAAAACACTACCAACAAAGCAGAAATAGCAGAACTATTCTGCAAAAACTTCTCAGACACATCACCTGACCACAATTTCTCTACAACCTTTATAAACACAAAACAAGCATCACTAAACAACCCACTCAACCACACATATGTCCCCAGAAAGAGAGCTACAGAAATAGAAAAAGAAATAACACTAGTCGAATTTTTGTCAGCCCTAAACACATTAAAAGGAAATACTCCCGGACTCGACAGAGTAAACTACGCAATGATCAAAAATTTGGACAGGAAAACAAAATGTCGAATAACCAACCTCCAAAACTCTATACTAAACAATTACATCCCCCAAGTTTACAAGAACAGTATAATAGTCCCAATCTCAAAACCCAATACAGACACACATTCATTGCATCCTAAACCCAATAACAAATCAAAACACTACCAACAAAGCAGAAATAGCAGAACTATTCTGCAAAAACTTCTCAGACACATCATCTGACCACAATTTCTCTACAACCTTTATAAACACAAAACAAGCATCACTAAACAACCCACTCAACCACACATATGTCCCCAGAAAGAGAGCTACAGAAATAGAAAAAGAAATAACACTAGTCGAATTTTTGTCAGCCCTAAACACATTAAAAGGAAATACTCCCGGACTCGACAGAGTAAACTACGCAATGATCAAAAATTTGGACAGGAAAACAAAATGTCGAATAACCAACCTCCAAAACTCTATACTAAACAATTACATCCCCCAAGTTTACAAGAACAGTATAATAGTCCCAATATCAAAACCCAATACAGACAAAAGCTCGCTAAACTCCTACCGACCAATATCTCTGAACTCTTGCCTATCAAAGGTGCTAGACAAAATAATAGCAAAGCGACTGTGGTGGTTTGTTTCTAATGACAAACTAATCCATAACAGTCAAACAGGTTTCAAGAAGGGGAAATCTGCTATAGACAGTCTACTGCTGATAGACCATCTACTAACAAGATCCATCTCCAGAAGAAACCATACGTCCATAATATCCCTAGACTTTGCAAAAGCTTTTGACAGAATCGGACTACACTCAATACTTGACCAACTCACGGAATGGAAAACAGGACCAAAAATACTAAACTACATAAAAAACTTCATGACGAACAGGAAAATTACAGTACGAATAAACACCTACCTCTCCCCCTTCCACCCCATCCACAACGGCATCCCCCAGGGCTCGCCACTCTCAGTTATCCTATTTATAATAGCCTACAACAAACTCGCTGAAAAGCTCACCCTACACCCAAACATCAGCCTAAGCGCCTACGCAGACGACTTTAACATAATACTCAAACTAGAAAATAGGAAAAACATTAATATAAACCTAAACCCAATCCTCAGAACCATACTAAACTGGGCCGAATATTCAGGCGCCAAGCTATCCACCACCAAATGCAGGCACATGCACGTTTGCAGAAAGCACAACTGCAAATGCACACTATCAACAGGGATCATACAAATCCAGAATGTCGCATCACTAAAAATACTAGGACTTCACTTTAACAACAAACACAGATGGAATAAACACACGGAACAACTCACTCACACCATGCTCCAAGCAATTAATATAATAAAATGCCTTGCAAGCCCAAAGTTCAACTGTAACACATTCACACTTATAAACGTCACTAAAGCAATACTCAACTCCAAGGCAGATTACGGCCTCCCCATCTATGGACACTGCCCAAAAACAACTTTGCGACCTATAAAATCCAAAATTAATACAGGCCTCAGAATCGCTCTTGGGGCATTCAAAACTACACCATCAAAAAACATTCTATACGAAGCAAGAGTCTCTCCATTAGAAGACAGACGCGAACTACTAACAGCCACCCTCGTAAAAACTCTGATCACAGCAAAAAATTCACCACTACACAAAATACTAAAAACATACAGACCTCCTAGGCGGCCACAATACAATTCAACAATAGACCTAATAATAAAATACAGCAGAAACCACAACCTTCCCTTTCAGCCCACAAAACCACTTACTCTGACTACTACACCATGGAATGTAAGCCAAATAATCACGGACACGACACTAAGAAACTTTAATAAAAAAAACACATGCCCACAAACATACAGAGCCGAATTCAATCAAATTAACACCATTGACAAGCTTAAATACACATACATCTATACAGACGGATCCCAAAACGACACCATCACTACCTTTGCCATCACAGATGAAGCCGATACCATTAAATCATATCTCCTACCCCACTACTCATCCGTATTTTCCGCAGAACTCATTGCAATAGTAGAAGCTTTAGAAACCCTAAAAAATAAAAGAGGTAAATTCTGCATATGCACAGACTCACTCTCCGCAATAGACGCAATTAACAACACAAACAACAATGAACATTACCCCTCATACGCTCGCAATATAATGCAAAAAACCTTCCCCAAATTCAAACTACTCTGGGTGCCCGGGCATGTAGGAATAGCAGGGAACGAGCTAGCAGATAATTCTGCTAAAAATGCAACGAAACAGCCTCTAATAACAAAGGAAAACCTTAACGTACAAGACATACAAAAATACTTAAAAAACATGCACCTCACAAAACTACAATCCAGCATAACCGAAACATCAACCTGGTATCAAGCTAATAACCCACACAAACTTAACAACTATCACATTTTTCAAAGAAATTCATTATCCCTCTCGAGAAGAGACCAAATAATAATAACCAGACTTAGACTCGGACACTCCAAAATAACACACATACACTACATCGATCAATCTCCCTGCATATGCCCCTTTTGCAACGACATCATATCAATCGAACACATCCTCACCAACTGCAATACCCTAAAACCTCAAAGACAAGCAATATTTAAAAACACCAACCCTCTCCAATGCCTAGCACAACCCACATCCTCAAACATATCAAACATTCTAAAATACTTAAGAACAACAAATTTATATCACCACATCTAAGAACATACAAATTAACTTAAATTAAGAAACTCTCATCACCTCATCTCTCATCATATATATGTAAATATGTAAATACATACAACACACAGTTAAGTTAAGTTACATAAACTCATACAACTCTAGAGCTGAAGGCCTCTGCTGCCATAGCCACGTAATAAGCTAGCCTATAATTTCACTATTAATAAGTTAGCTCTTAAATAAATAAATAAATAAAAAGGCTAGAAGTCAACATAGTAATGCACATCAGCAGTGGGTAGATATCCCGAAACAAAAATTGTTAAGCATTGGGCGATATTAGTAATACGCCAAATATAAAATGAAATCCAGTAGAAGAAGAAGTAAACCATACAGCAGAATTTGTAAGAACAGGAAGTCAGTTACAATCGGTAAAGGAACATCAGATTGACTAGGTTTTGAGCGTCCATCATGTAACTTGTCATGCTTCCTTAACAATAGTTTTCTAACTAATGATAATATTAATAAAAATTTGTATAATACAATTAACTATAAAATAAATTCCAACACGTCGCATTTGGCGGCCCTTGGCAGAATGTTTAAGATTAAACATCGTGGTAGAGGCAATGGTCGTGGTTATTACAACAATTATAACAATAATGGCCAAAATTACAGACAAAATAGGAATAATAATTATAGAGGAAATAACCGACAAAACGGCTATAATAACAATAATGTTAGGGTAGCACAAAATGCTTCGGGAAACTCCCAAGCACCTTTAGATACTCAGCAGTAATGAATAATAAGATTCATGCCATCAGTCTTAATCAAAATACGTTCGTTACCTTCACGAATGTAGCAACTGGGAAAAAGTTATTATTTTTAATAGACACAGGATCGATCGTTAAAGAAAATTCAGATAGTTTTCAAAGTGTCCAAACCAATAACATAATAAATATACAAGGAATTAGTCAAGAAGTACTTCTTACTTCTGTCGAAATACAATCTTCAAAATATATAATTCCACACGACTTTCACATCGTTAATAACCTATTCGCTATTCCATGTGATGGAATACTAGGAATCGATTTCATAAGAAAATGTAACTGTCAATTAGATTTCAATCCGTCCGAAGACTGGTTAATAATTCTACCAAATAACCTAAAATATCTGATATACGTACCAATATCGTACAGTGCTGGTAATAATTCAATAGTTTTACCAGCAAGATCCCAAGTTGTCCGAAATATTGAAATAAGTTCACAAGAAGACAGTGTATTAATTCCAAACCAAGAAATTCAATATGGTATTTATTTGGCAAATACCATAACTAAACCTCAAAACGCATTCATAAGACTGCTAAATACCACAAATAATAATCAAATAGTAAACATATCAAGTTTGAAGTATGAACCGCTTTCCAGCTATGAAATAATTGAAGCAAACAATGAACAGCGTGAAAACGCAGTACTAACTACGTTATCAAAAAATTTTCCCACACAGTTTCACAGCCAACTTACGAAATTGTGCAAGAATTATAGTGATGTATTCGGACTAGAAACCGAATCAATAACAACAAATAATTTCTACAAACAAAAATTAAGACTGGGTGACGATGAACCTATTTACATTAAAAATTATAGAAATCCTCATAGTCAGAAAGACGAAATACAAAGACAAGTCCAAAAGCTTATAAAAGACGAAATAGTTGAGCCCTCTGTATCTCCTTACAATAGCCCACTTTTATTGGTACCTAAAAAATCGTTACCAAGTGCTGAAAATAAAAAAGGGCGATTAGTAATTGACTATCGTCAAATTAATAAAAAACTGTTGTCCGATAAATTCCCATTACCTAGAATTGATTGGACATTTTCTACTACATAGAATTGATGACATTTTAGACCAACTAGGTAGAGCAAAGTATTTTTCATGCCTCGACCTAATGTCAGGTTTTCATCAAATTGAACTCGAAGAAGAGTCACGGGACATAACATCCTTTTCCACATGTAATGGCTCATATCGCTTCACGCGACTACCATTCGGTTTAAAAATAGCGCCAAATTCGTTCCAGAGAATGATGACTTTAGCATTCACTGGCCTTGAACCTTCGCAAGCATTCCTTTACATGGATGACTTAATAATCATAGGTTGTTCCGAAAAACACATGATCAATAATCTAACAGATGTTTTTGAGAAGTGTAGGCAACACAACCTGAAGTTACATCCTGAAAAATGTTCATTTTTTATGCATGAAGTCACCTCTTTGGGACATAAGTGCACAGATAAAGGAATCTTGCCTGATGACACAAAGTATGATGTCATTCAAAATTATCCAGTCCCACATGATGCGGACAGCGCTAGAAGATTCATTGCATTTTGCAACTATTATCGAAAATTTATACAAAACTTCGCCGAACATTCTCGTCACATAACAAGATTATGTAAGAAAAATGTTAAATTCGAGTGGACAAGCGATTGTCAAAATGCGTTCGAGCATTTAAAATCAGCATTAATGAACCCAACTCTACTACAGTACCCAGATTTTAGCAAAGAATTTTGCATAATCACTGACGCAAGTAATTATGCATGTGGAGCAGCCCTAACACAAAATAAAAAGGGACTACAGCTTCCAGTAGCATACGCGTCTAGATCTTTCACAAAAGGTGAGAGTAATAAGAGTACAACTGAACAAGACTTAGCTGCGATTCACTGGGCAATCACGCACTTCAGACCATACATTTATGGTAGACACTTTACTGTCAAAACAGATCACAAAGCATTAAATTATTTGTTTTCAATGACAAATCCAAGTTCCAAGCTAACTAGAATGCGACTTGAACTAGAGGAGTATGATTTTACGGTAGAGTATCTAAAGGGGAAAGATAATTTCGTAGTCGACGCGCTATCAAGAATAACAATACGGGACTTACAAAATATACAAACTAGTAACAAAATTCTGAGAGTCACTACCAGAAACCAAAGTAAACAGTCAAATTCCTGCGCAGGAAAAGAAAAAGAGAATAATATAAAAGAGTTGCAAAGGCAATCTCTTAATGCTTCTAAGCCCAATGTATATAACGTCATTGTAAATGACGAAATACGAAAAGTAGTGACCTTGCGAATAATTGATTCTTTAAGCATATTCAAACATGGCAAGAAAGTTATAGCAAGAATTGACATTTGCGATATGTATACCAATGGAATCCTTGACTTAGGTCAATTGTTTTAAAGGCTCGAAAAAGAAGCCGGTATACTCAATATCAGTCAAGTCAAAGTGGCACCGAGTGAAAAGATCTTTGAAACTGTTTCAATAGAATCTTTCAAAAATATGGGCAATAAAATATTGAAATTTTTAAGAGTAGCGCTACTCAAGCCGGTGACCCTATTATCAAATAATGATAAAGAAAAAGAAGCAATACTGTTTACGTTCCACGATGACCCTATACAAGGAGGTCATACTGGAATATTAAGAACTATAGCCAAAATAAAAAGGCATTACTATTGGAAAAACATGACACGAGATATATCTCAATATATAAAAAAATGTAATAAGTGCCAAAAAGCAAAAATAACAAAACATACAAAAACTCCGTTAATTATAACTGAAACGCCACAACAGGCTTTCGATAGAGTTATTGTGGATACGATCGGTCCACTTCTAAAATCAGAACACGGAAATGAATACGCAGTAACTTTAGTCTGCGACCTAACAAAATACCTTGTAATAATACCAATTAAAGACAAAAGTGCAAAAACAGTAGCGAAAGCTATATATATAACACGCGCGGCAGCTTTGGCCCGATATGCAATATGATACATCCTCACTCTCCCGCCGCAACGGGATACATACATACATACTCTTATGTAAACATTTATACATTTATACATAAATATGTTTATACATAAGCATACCGCTCCTCTGCCTGCATTACTGGCAACGCAGCTACGCGGTCTTAGCTATAGTCGACAATTGTTATAGAATTAAGAATCATTCAATAAACAGAACTCAATTAAACCAGACCGATGTGTGTTTCATCATTGATTGGACATTTTCTACTACAGAACAACAAAACCACTAGCACTGATGGTATGATGGGGGCGATGAGAGGAGCAAATGCAGAAGCATTGACGAGAGAGGAAAATAAAAAGAAAAAAAATTAAATGCATTAAATGCCAAAAGTCATGGAAAATCACTTAACGATTTTATGTTTACTGGGCCTGATTATCTAAGTCCATTGACTTCTGTCCTAATGGCCTTCAGAGTAGGACGGATTGCCGTGTGCGCAGATATAGCCGAGATGTTTCTTCAAATAAACATTCAGGAAAGCGACATGCACGTCCAGCGGTTCTTATGGCTCAATAAAAATGAGAACACTCCAAGGATCTTCGTTATGCGCGCGATGACATTCGGAATTAATTGCGCCCCTTGTATTGCCCACTATGTACGCGATAAAAATGCAGAGAGTTTCCAAATCAAAAATCCACTAGCTTACGAATCCGTTACAAAGGCTCACTACGTCGACGACCTCATCGACAGTTTCAAAGATGACCTTGAAGCCATAACAGTTACATCATCAGTTAGAGACATACATGCCGATGGTGAATTCCAAATAAGAAATTGGTGCTCAAGCTCTGTATCTGTTCTCCAAAATCTAGGAGAACAGCAAATAAATCAACACCTTAAAGAATTAGGGAACCCTGAAAAGGTCCTCGGTATGTATTGGGACCCAAATAATGACGTTTTTAAGTTTATCTTCAGATTTTCGAGACTAAAACGAGATGTCCTAATCTATGAAATAGCGCTTACGAAACGTGAGGTCTTACAAGTACTGATGTCTATACTTGATCCCCTCGGTCTATTATCGTGCAACACCGTGGGCCTTAAAATGCTGCTTCAAAAAGTCTGGTGCACAGGAATAGGATAGGACGAAGATTTACCCGAAGAACTCCTCGAACAGTGGCGACAATTGAAAGGTGTCCTACTACACGCAAGCAATTAAGAATTTCCACGTCACTACTCTGCTCTGCTGTTAAACGAAAGCCAGGTAGACCTTCATACCTTCGTAGACGCAAGCGAACATGCCTACGCCGCAGTAATCTATCTTCGCATTAAACATGGTCAAAGCATCACTACAGTGTTGGTAGCAGCCAAATGTAAAGTAGCTCCACTCAAACCTGTATCTATACCTCGAATGGAGCTTTTGGCAGCCGTCATGGGAGTAGGCCTAACGATGCGTATAATGAGCACCCGAGGCCTAAGAATCGATTCCTGCACATATTGGTCCGATTCTAAAAGGGTCCTTAACTGGTTAACCATGGATCCAAGGAGACTCCAGTCATTCGTCATGCATAGAGTGGGCGAGATAATCGACAAAACCAGCCCAAACCAATGGCGCTGGGTTAGCACAAAGGAAAACGTTGCAGACTTAGCCACAAAGCCAACGTTATGCTGTATGCCCAAAGGTTACGCGCTAAGTGTTGAGGAAAGCCTCTACCACAAAAGCCTCTAAGCAGCAAAATCTCTTATGCAGACAGGCCCAATTAGCGACGTACTCAAATGAAATCAATTCGCTTAAAGACAAATCAGTAGTGGACAAGTCAAGCTCATTAATTGCTTTAAATGTTTACCTGGACTCAGAAGACATCATCCGCGTGAAGGGCAGGTCAGACAGCATAACTTCTGACGTTGACGCCATCATAATCCCAAGACACAGCAGAATTGCCTTTTTAATCGCAAAGGATTATCACGAAAAATCTCATCATATATTTCACGAGTGTACCATTAATCTTATTAGAAGCGTATATTATATACAACGCTTAAGAGTCCTATATAAAATCGTCCGAAATACATGCCAACACTGCAAAATATCCACAGCGAAGCCTCAAGTGCCACAAATGGCACCTATACCTATCTCCAGACTAGCTTGTTTTGAACGACCATTCACATATACGGGAGTCGACCTTTTCAGCCCCATACTAGTCAACGGCGGAAGACACAAAGAAAAGCGCTGGGGAGTCCTCTTTACGTGCCTAACACTAAGGGCAGTTCATCTACAGGTCGCCTACAAACTCGATGTGAGCTCATGTATAATGTGCCTAAAAAACTGTATCGCACTACGTGGAACACCGAGACACACCGAGAGAGGCGTTTTAACCCACCAGCCGTTTGGTCCGGACTGTAAAATCCGTCCTAAAGGCCATTTGCCCTTCTAGCAACTTTAATGACGAAACTCTTTGAAGTGCCCTAATGGAAGCCGAATTTATAATTAACTCCAGGCCTCTAACGTTTGTTTCTTTAGATACAGGTGACGATGAAGCGCTTACACTCAACCACTTGCTTCTGGGATCAAAAGCTGGCTACAAACCAGTATCAGGCCGACCTAAGGTTACGATGGCATCAAACGCAATCGTTTGCTGATCGCTTCTGGAAAAGATGGGTAAAGGAGTATACACCAACATTAATTCGACTCAGCAAATGGTTTACTAAGCGTCCGCCAGTCGATATCGGAGATGTAGTTATTGTCGTGGACGATAATCTGCCGAGGAATCTGTGGCCAAAAGCCCGCATAACCGATGTCGTAACCGCCAAAGATGGCCAAGTTCGCAGAGCAACCATATGTACACCAATCGGCATCATGATACGCCCCGCTTCCAAAATTGCAGTTCTAGACGTCGGATTAAAGGAAAGTGAACATCCTGAGGTCGTTCACGGGGCGGAATGTCACCGCCGTCATTACAAATTTAACAATTAACCGTCAACCCGAAAATGCTGGAGTTGGCAGCCCTGAAAATACTGGGGTTGGCAGCCCTGAAAAACACGAGCGGGGACCAACCGAGAGTTTGGCGTCAGTATGTGATGGCACCAGGGAAGAAAGCTACAAACTTTTTTAAAGCGTTAGAAAAAGCGTCAAGCGTCGCCGTTTAAAAGTAAAAAATGTCAAAGTCTAATTACATCACACAACCTGTAAAATTGCGCTAAATAAACTGATCGCTATATAAACTGTAACTTAAGTTTGTTTTGGTACAAACGAAACCCCGTGCGTCACAGCTGGAGTACTTGCCTCAACTATCCACGTTTTTTTTGTACCTGTCCGCAATAGAATTACCCCACCAGCCTAGGAGATACCCGAAAGCAAGTCGAAAGCATATAAAAGCAAGAATCCCAAGCAAGGCAGGGAAAAAGTAGACTGGAGGACATTTGCCCACGCTGGTCGAAGAGTAGACAATTGTCTCCAGCTTTTTTTGCCCATCGTTCCACGTGGGAGCACTTAATCTTGGCCGATAAAAGAAAAATTTTGTCCTCGGTTCAGTCCAGTTTTTTATACACACGATTCCTTCGGGAGAACAATCTAAAACTCCAATCATCGACGAATCCAGTTTTTTTTTCATATAATTAAATATATTTAATTGTTAGTCGTCCTTTATTTATAGATATATACTTATTTATTAACCTATTTAATTATTTACTAATTCTTTTATTTATTTACTTATTTATTACCGTTTTTATTTTTTTATATATTTTTTTTTTTTTTGTTACTCATGTGTTTATTCCACTGTTAATTATTATTTCCAAACTATATGTCCATGTCTATGTTCATTCGAAATTTATAGTTTTTACATATATATTCCCAAAATGTTCCCAAACAAAAACTTCATTGATGTACACTTATTGTGCTATGAAAAAAACAACTTAATTTAGATATTTCAGGGAAAATCATACTAATACCAAATACAGCTATACCTATGTATGTATATTGTTGCGAGATACCCATATTGATTGTTGATTTACTTCGAGATATCTCTGTTTGTCCACGACATTTGTTGCTTTGAACAGAGGATATTTAAGAAAAACAAAAAAAAAAAAGAGAACCCATTAGTCGAGGGATAATTTTTCTTTCGATTTCTCCCCCTAAAAGACCTCTGATAGGTAGGTAGGAGTTGGGAAGGGGAAACATCCTGATTTTTCTTTGAATACATTAGAGTCTGCTCCAAAATGCATGCAGCAAACCAATAACGTACTCTTATAAGCTTACAACAGGGCAATGAAGAATATAATGAAAAAATCTTTGGTTAATTGCAAATTATAAGAATGAAGATGGAAAAAACGCAAGGCTGAGTGTTTTTTAAAGGGGGGGAAATGGGAAGACGGAAGGCGCGATGATTCGCGGATGACGTTATGCGGTTCAAAGGTATAATGACCTAAATATGGGGCGGCATACATCGTCTACATGCCATATCGGTAAGGGAGGGCCGGTGTCCAGATAGAGCGGCGACGTCGACAATGTTCCTGCGTAAGGGGGTTAAAGTAAAAAAATTAGTAAGTCAGTTATATACATGTTCGTGATTTTTTATAGATTGTATACTGTGAGTTATGTTCTGTAGAGTGGCGTCTGGAAAAAAAAAAATCGTTGGTATCGATGGTTCCATCGGAAATTTAGAAGGGTTGTTCGGTACAAAAATCGTTAAGCCACGCAAATAAAATACAAAATGATTAATTCTGTTTTGAAATCCATTTTATTAACTTTTTAAACAAAAAAACAACAAACAAAAACTTCATTGATGTTCACTTGTTGTGCTTTGAAAAAAACAACTTAATTTAGATATATCAGGGAAAATCATACTGATACCAAATACAGCTACAGCTATATATGTATATTGTTGCGAGATACCCATATTGATTGTTGATTTGCTTCGAGATATTCAAGTAAACCCTTTTTCTTTTGAAGCAACAAAGTTCCAATGTTTTTCTGTTTAGCTGAATTAAATATTTAATTTAAATTAAAAAAAAGGATTGAAAATGTTTTATGCCACGAAAGAGAGAAATCACGTAAGTTCTTTCAATCACGATAAGGATTTATAAAAAGTTTAACTATAGTGTAGTATAGTGTATGCACATACGAGTTCTTATTACTCAACATAAATATTGAGCGGCAACACTTTGTTAGCCGAATATGCATAGGGCATTGTCTTTGTCACTCAGCGACAGCGTGCCAAGTTATTGCACACATTTCAAGTTCAAAGGTAATATGATATGCACTCATTGCATTCATCGCTTAGAGCCGGGTCAGCATGTTTCCCATACTGACCGCTAATATACATATGTGCATGCATAACTCACACTCTCTGCCCGTCTTACATATTGTTACTTTACTTATATATAATGTTTATATAAAACTGCTGCTCTGCCGCTGCGCCGACAGCTAGCAAGCCTTTAGCTAAGAGAACCAAATTCATACAATAAAAGACATTCAATCAATCAACACCTACTGATAATACATGTTGACCGTGAATAGAGTCACAAGGAGCAGTAGAGTGTGCGTGATGGTACGTGGAGGTCAGAAAAACAAAATTAACAAAAGAATAGCACACATAAAGTGGCTGCTATTTGCTCAATCAACACCGCCCGCATGGACGACGGCGCAAAAACTTTATAATGAGCTTGAATTTTTAAAAGAGACCCTCCAAAATAGAGTACCACAAGTCACAACTCACTCAGCACATCAGATAAAAGTTATAAAACAAAAAACCCTAACAAAACCGAATATTCCCAAGCCACTGCCGAAACAACCAGAAGTCCTCTCAACTCTGCGGCATGCAATTCCGCATGCATGAAGCCGAAGACCTGTGCGAAGACCAGCACAGGCCCCGCCTGAGCCCATAGGCCCAGGACAACAGCAGCAGATCAACAGCGAGAGGGGCAAACCGCCACTTTCGCCTGCGAAGGAGCGTCAGTGCAGCCAACCGGCGACGACCAGCTGACGCAGAGGACGCAGAGGATAATCCACACATATTTTAATTAAATATAAAACAATAATTTTGTAAAAGCCTGCGGAACCCTTTCCGCTCGTTTAGAAGTGTAGCCCGTAAAGCTATACGAAACTATAGGTAGGACATATGTAAAGAAAAAAAAAGTAAAAGGCATAAAATAGATGAGAAGTAACTCGATAAGTAAATTCAGTGAGGAAATAGATAATAATCATAATTCTAATTATAATTTTAACAAAACCATAATGCGTCTAGTAGACGTTAAATCAGTGGATTCCACTGCTAACGTGATAAATAAAGTTGAACCAAATAACATTGAATTGGAATATGTAAACATAATGCTTCTAATAATCGTTATTATAATGTGTGCCAATTGCTTTTATAAACTGTACAAACTGCACAATAAATGTTTGAGAAAAAAATATATGAGCCGAGCAAACGAATTGGACAAGATTTAAAAAAAGCGCACAAACAACAAACGATACAAAACATAATTAAATGTTATTAAATAAGTCACGACAAGAAAATGAAATAAATAAAGAAAAAAAAAAATTAAAACAATATATATATGTATATGTATATATATGCATATCAAGTATGGATACCCAAAGAGCCATAAGAAAAACATATGAAAGGGACCCATATTTCAGTAAAAGAGTTCAGCAGTTAGTATCCACAACCCCTGTTAGTGTATACGAGTTAGAAATACTTTATATAGAGACATTTAACTGTTATCACTCACCACTGTTTCACTGCACTGAAACCCAAAAAGCAATAGTATTAACTACAATTCCGGGTGTGCAGGTTAGATCAAGAATAGATGAACATCCAATTTTAGGTAGAGTAATTATTATGATGGTATCCAAGAAATAATTCACATCCATAATATAATGGAGTGGAATGAATTATCAAATGAATTATCAAACATTAAAGCAGAATTCGACAAATCGCATAAGTCACTAACACAAAATAGACCGATACAGAAAACCACAGTTAGAAAGCACGTGGAAATATTAGTTAAATGCTTCAATGAAGCCTG
>JAEIFP010001085.1:0-37727 GCA_018903935.1 Drosophila insularis | reverse complement strand
TCATGGGTTTTTCCCCGAAACTGTTGTCTTGGTTAAAGTCGTATCTTATTGGCAGAACCCAAAGGTGTCTTTTCGTTCCTCATTATCTAAAACTATTAAAGTTACGTCAGGTGTACCCCAAGGCAGTCATCTGGGCCCACTGTTATTTACCCTGTTTATAAATGATTTACCCTTGGCCTTGGTTCACTCACGCGTGCTCATGTTTGCGGATGACGTCAAGATTTGTTATTCCTATAATGATCCTTCTTTCCAACAGTACTTGCAATCTGATCTCGATGCGTTCTGTGATTGGTGCCACGTTAATAAATTACACCTTAATGCCTCTAAGTGTTCTTTTATGACTTTCAGTCGTTTGTCTCCGTTCCTAGCTCATTACTCCATTAAGTCTGTTCTGTTAGATTGTGTACCATCCTTTAAAGACTTAGGCGTTATGTTTGACCCAAAACTTTCATTTAATGTTCATATTGCTTCAATTGTCAATAGAGCATGCAGCCTTCTTGGCTTTATTAAACGTTGGGCCAAAGAATTTGATGATCCCTATGTAACAAAGGTTTTATACACTTCGTTAGTTCGCCCTATTCTCGAATATTGCTCGCCAGTGTGGAACCCGCAATATGATGTTCACCAGCGTAGTATTGAATCGGTACAGAAGCAATTCCTTAAGTTTGCGTTACGCGGTCTTAATTGGGACCCGAGTCTTCGCCTACCTTCTTATTCTGACAGACTTCTTCTTATTAATCTCCCTTCACTTTACAACCGTAGGCTCGTTTTTGGCATTCTCTTTCTCCATAAACTAGTCAACGGCGAAGTCATTTCTACTAATTTACTAAGTACGCTATATTTTTGTGTTCCCTCACGTCGGACCAGAAACTTTTTTCCTATTTACCTTAGTAGATGTCTGACTAACTACTCTCTTCACGAACCTTTTCGTGTTCTTTGCCAATCTTTTAACAACCTTTCTCACCTAATTTCTCCTCATCTTTCTGTCACTTCTCTTCGCGCTATACTTTTTAATCATCTACAGCGAAACCAATGAAAATATTCTGGACTTGGATTGGCTGCAACTCATCCCTGACCACATTGGCTGTGAATCGGGGCATAGCTGGCACCTTATGCAAATAAAACACCTCCACCGGGTCGGGGATGTTTAGTTGTGTATATAGCTAAGCTAGCTTTTTCAATTTAATTACTATCTGTCTTTAGCTTAAGCTTTTTCGTCGACTGCTGTGTTAGTTGACGTAAATAAATAAATAAATAAATAAATAAATAATAATGGGCGGATATATAAATATGGGCCCGATAGTGCTGGGAAAAAATAAAAAATATATATTTATTTATAACTATGGGCAGATATATATATGTACGCAAAGGCTGGCCGGAAAAAATTATTTAAATAATTTATAAATCTGGACGGCTATATAAATATGGGCACGATAGTGCTGTATTTATGAATATGGGCGTATATAAATATATGGGCCCGATAGTGCTGGAAAAAATATATATTTATTTATAAGTATGGGCGGATATATATATGTGCGCAAAATACTGGCCGTAAAAAAAATATATATATAATTTATAAAGGTGATATATATGAGGGCAAAATAATGGCCGGAAGGAATTATCTGTGTCTTTATTTATAAATATGGACGGGGATATACTTAGGCGAAAGAAGAAAATCGGAAAGAATGTGATTTGAATTTGGCGCACTTGAGCCGCCTATCGATATCACGACTCGACTCACGTGTCACCACTACTCCGAAAACAGCTGTCGGCCGCTGCTTATATATTTGGTTTTGGTTTGTTGTTTATTTATGTTAATTTTTTTGCCCTTTTTTTTTTGTTTTGTGGTTGTGCGGAGGAAAAAAAACACAGAACGAACGTTTTTTACACACCGCGAGTGTTGTGCGCGAAACAAACACAGTACCCGATCAGTGCATATGGACGAATGCCTTGATATATATATGTATGTACGTACATGCGTAAGTACACAGGTAAGTATGTAGATATGTATGCACCCGCGTTCTCCACACAAGACGTAAGTAATTTGTCTTTTAGTTGAATGTTGGATTCCTTTCCCCTCCTTTTTTTGTTAAATCAATGCGCGACGCCGAAATGGATTATGTGTTGTGGATATGTACATATGTGCGTGCATCAATGTATGACGATGTATGTAAGTATGTATGTACATATGTAAGCAAGTGCCCCGGTTTTCAAGTACGCGCGTGAGGAAATTAATTTCGCAACCAATTTGAAAGCACAAGAAGTCGCGGTGCATACGTTAATTGCTATTAGAAATTTTTCTCTGTTTTTTTGAGTTGTGAGAAATGTGCGAATAATTTATATGTAGATGGGTATGTACATATGCGCGTACATCAACAGATGAAGATGTATGTATGTAAGTATATACGCGCGTGAGGAAACTACATAGTTCGGCATGGAAATAATTCGAACAAATTTTTTTCTATTTTTTTTTTTTTTTATATAATACTTTAATAATTTTTGGTTTTTTTTTTCTCTCTTTTTTAAACCTTTACGCGGACTTGGCGAACAGCTGTGAAAAACACATGTACATGTGAATGCATATGTATGTACAAAAAATGGAATGGGACCAAAAAATAAAAAGGGTAATCGTGAAATGGAAAACGAAAACGTTGGACAAACACGCTAAGGATTAGGAACTACCATGGAACCTTGGAACAGGTCAGGTATGTACATACAATATATAAAAGTGTGTAGGTCGCTGTGGAAAAGCGGGAAAACCTCACACTTTTATTAGTATGTAGGGCAAATGAAATGAATAATGAAATTTTGTACTTATCAGGAATTCCGCCGATGCTAGCTGGAGGAGCGGAAGGATATCCGGCTCGAAGGACCAATGTTCGTGGAGGGGCGGAAGGATCCAAATAAAATACAAGTCGTTGGCGGGTGCCAATTTCTTCTGGGTATGGTGAGCAGGTGATGAATTAATAACGCGCGATAAATTCGGTTAAAAAATGTATGCTTTATTATATATTCACAGGTGGCCCGACACACACGACAATGGTTCGGGTTAAAATAAAAATGAAATTCGAGATAGCAAATCAGAAGGAGAAGAACGGGTGTTCGGGTGAAAAACTCGGACTAGATTTAATGGCGATGCCCATGGGAAAAAACCAGTCACCCCTCCTGGTGTGACCGTAGCTGCCGAGGATAAAAAAACCCTCCTCACACCTCACTGCTCTTCGCCGCTCACTGCTGTTCACCCGGTGGCGTGAACAGGGGGAATTTGGGCGAAGTTGGGTATGACGAGTGGATCAAGGGAGCGACGGGCGACGGCAGCGCCGCCAGAGAAAAGAAACCAGCGAAAGTCAACGGGATAAGATGCGCGGCCAATACGAAAGCGACGTCAATATGAGAAAGTGATAGAAGCCAATGTAGGCAAGGGAGAAAAGTAACCTACGAGTAACCTCTCAAATTATCAGATACCCAACAAGAACACCGTGCCCAGGCAATAAAAAAAGAGAAGTCAAGCGGCTTCAGGACGATCCACAGCACATTGCAAGGCACGAGGATATATCCTACTGCCGAAATTCTAGGATCTATATCCTGACGAATACCAATCGCTGAGAAAATCCTGCCAAACGACCTGGAGGCCACGAGCACGCAAAGACCATCTTTTAAACACGGCTGTAGGCACTGAGGTGGAAGCAACGTCCCTAGAAGATCAGGACACGCCAGGAACGTGAGAGAAAAGCCATATGATATATCCTAAGGCCAATCAGCGATCCAGAGATATTCTGAAGGAGAGATATCAGGCGAAGTACTTACAACGCGAGTCTGAAATAGGAACCAGCGGAGGCACAAGGAACGAGACACGGACTGGAGCAAGCATCGAAGGACCCAAATCACAATGAGCGCTGTTCAAGTTCGGGACTCCATCAGAAAAATTAGTCATACCCAGCCGAGCCCAAAATATTATAAATAAATACGTGATCTAAAACCGTTAATCAAACAAACGAGTTCTAATTTCACCGGGGCACAAAATAAATTTTGTTGTGCCGAACCTAGCCCAAGAGATATTAGAAATATCCTAAGGGACGAGAAAGGATCGTTAAAAAAAATATCAAAGAAGCTAACATCGGCTGTGCCGAAGTTTATATACCCTTGCAGTCCATGGCCATAATATTTTTACATGTTCCAAACTCTTTTTCTGTATCTCAATTCATTAATGCACAGAACCTTTCAAATATCATTTCAATTTCTTCTTCTTCTTCCCTATCCCCTTTTACACGCATGCCACGACTCGCACGCATACACATATAGTTTATGTAGCGTTGCGTCTGTATGTGTGCTTTCGTGTGCTCTATTGATTTGATGATGACGTAGTAGGCAGCAAGCCGAACCGATTTATATCGGCTGTAACTTGTGTTCTATTTATCCGATCAGATTTTGGGATCTGAGATTTTATACATAATACTATCATATTGGTAAATTTCATGGGGATAGTCCAATTTTTGCAAAAATGTTTCCTCCAGAGCTATATGATATAGTGGTCCGATTCTTCCAATTTTCATACTTTATTTTTCCCGATTTTTCATACTTTTTATTTCATCCCGATAGCTCTTAAGATGGCTGAGTAAAACGCATACGCACAGACGGACATGGCTATATCAACACAGCTTCTCATGCTGATCAAGAATATATATACTTTATAGGGTCGGAAACGTCTCCTTCTGTGCGTTACAAACATCTGACCAATTTTATAATACCCTCTGCAAGGGTATAAAAAGAAATCAAAATCACAAAACAATTAAGAAACAATATTGTTTTAAATTCACTCGCTTGTAATCTGTTTGGAAACAGATCATGCATTTAATATCGAAATGGCTTAGTATTTTGGGTATTTGTGTGTTGTATGTATGTATGTATATATGTGTGTCTGTGTGTGTATTGTATGAGAACCAATCTAGCCGCCAAATAAGGGAAAACGAGTCCAAACTACTTGCCCAATGCTGTTTATGGCGACTGCAAAATTTTATAACTAATTGTAAGTATTCATTGTTTGCCAAAGAAAACACAAAATAAATTGGTTTTAGTAGATAGTAAGTTATACCAAAAATCAACTGACCAGTTTAACATTATGGACTAACATCTGATATAAAAGAGATTTTCCATTGAAAGGCAAATTGTATATACAGAATTTATGTAGTTTGAATCTTGTTACTTGAAATCGTCTATGCATAACCAATAAGTCAAGTTTTGGTATCTTCAGCAACAAACACATATGTATGTAGGTTTGTACTTAAATTAAACACACGTATTCCCCATTGTATTAATTCTCTTTTCGCAACCCTGACACATTGATTTAGTTACTTAAAATCGAAACACATTTAATAATCATAGCGCTCAGATGCCAATAAATTTTGTTGCGCAACAACTCCTCCTCATATTGGCATGGGCAAATCGAGGATTGCAGGTGGCATGTTGCCCCAACGTTGTAGATAACTGAGGAACAGTTCCTGGGCAACAGCCTGGGAGAATGCAGAATGAGTTAAGTTGTGAAGTGCATGAAAGACAGATAGATAGATAGATGGAAAAAGAAGAAAGAAAAATTGTCACCCAGAAGATAATGTGAATGCGATAGATGATCGAAAGACTACTCAACTCACTACCCCATATTTGCACAGATTGACGTTGAACTGGCAAGCTCACCAGTTTGCGGGACAACCTCACTGGCTGAGTACCCTGAATGACTATGTCATTCACATTAATGTCCAATTTGGCCTCCCATCCTGCCCTAATGGCATCCGTGTGCTCGAGGAATTCATTCAAAAAGTTGACACACTGCGTGGAATCGAAGTACATGAAGCACAAGTTAACCTTATTACAGGTGATCCGTCCACGATCATCAAGCACCAAAAGCATTTTGTGTCGCATTAATTGCTTATTCACCCGAGCCATGCACTTTTCCAGCCCGCGAGATAGCCTCAATTTTACCCACATGCAGAGGAAAATGGCAGCTGCATTCAGAAAGAGCCAGTCCACTCCCAGGGAGAACAAGGCAACGCCCTGGACGCCAGAAAATGCCAAAAGCACTCTAAAAGCGAACAGGATCCAACAGACAAGAATGCGCGTATGACTAAAGTCTATATGGCATTCTCATAATCCACCACGGTTAGCTAAATTGGGAAAAAAACACATCATTTAAATTGCCTTATAAGGGGAGTGGATCTACCTACGGTCAATCCCTGGGCCATCAACTCTTCGGGTACCAATTCTGACGAAATATGGCAGGCGTGATCCAGGGCCATTTCGTATTGGCCGGGAGCAATGTAACAATAACATCGCCATTAGCTACAAATATAGAAATTGTGTTAACGAATGGAAAATGTTAGCATAATTGATTTGATATTGATAGGGAATAATTTCAGCTTAAATAAAACATTTGTTTTACTCTCATTATACCATACACCCATAGGGTGAAATGGTATATTAAAGTCGCTAAAATGTATGTAACAGGCAGAAGGAAGCTTTTCCGACCCCATAAAGTATATATATTCTTGATCAGCATCAACAGCCGAGACGATCTAGCCATGTCCGTCTGTCCGTCCGTCCGTCCGTCCGTCCGTCCGTCCGTCCGTATGAACACCTAGATCTCGGAGACTATAAGAGCTAGAGCCACCAAATTTGGTATGTAGACTCGTGTCATATGTACGCTTATCGAGTTTGTTTCAAATGTTTGCCACGCCCCCTACCGCCCCCGCAAATGATATAAAACCGATTTTCTTAAACACCATAGCAACTAGAGACACAAAATTTGGTATGTATATTTGCTAAGTAAACGCGCACATTTTGCATTTGTAAAAATTTTGCCACGCCCCCTACCGCCCCCGCAAATTAAATAAAACCGATTTTCTCAAACACTATAGCAACTAGAGACACAAAATTTGGTACGTATATTTGCTTAGTAATTGCGCACATTTTTTATGTGTAAAGATTTTGCCACGCCCCCCTCCGCCCCCGTAATTTGAAAAAACTCGATTATCTCCCGTAATTTTCTACCTTGTGCAATCAAATTTAGCACACTTAAATTTGATACTAATATCAAGCAAAATACCAAATTTGATCAAAATCGGAATAAAAATAGTCAAGTTATGCATATAAACGTTTTTCCATATGGCCGGAAGTGGCCGTTGGCTGGTGGGGGCGCTAGGGTGCTCGAATGCTTGAGTGAGCGAAATACTAAGATATGCTTCTAAAAAGCATGCAAACAGATTTTTTTAAAAATACGAAAATGCATTGGTTTTTATAAATTTAAAATATTTGTTTTACTGGTGTATGGTATATCCAAGTCGGCGAGACGACTTACTTACTTCATTTCATAATATTTTTACATGTTCCAAACTCTTTTTCTGTATCTCAATTCATTAATGCACAGAACCTTTCAAATATCATTTCAATTTCTTCTTCTTCTTCCCCATCCCCTTTTACACGCATAACGCGATTCGCACGCATACACATATAGTTTATGTAGCGTTGCGTCTGTATGTGTGCATGCGTGTGCTCTGTTGATTTGATGATGACGTAGTAGGCAGCAAGTTGAACCGATTTATATCGGCTGTAACTTGTGTTTTATTTATCCGATTAGATTCTGTTCGTGGAGGGGAGGAACGATTTGTGGTGTACAACTTGGCGAGTGCCAATTTCTTTAGGGTCTGGTAAGTGCGTGATGAAATTAAAACGCGCGAGAACTTCGGTTAAAATTAATTCTAATTTATTTACTTATTTCACAAGATATCCCGACACATACGAAATGGTTTGGGTTGAAAAAGTTACAATAGGTTTTATATTAAAAAAGAAAGGGCCGAAGTAAGGCGCGTTATTTGGGATTAAACTCGTTACGGGATTAAATATGACGATGGAAAAAGAAGGGGGGAAGGGAAAAGGGGGGGTTGTTGGGTTTAAAATTGGTTTGGATTGAATATGGCGATTCAGGGCAAAACTCTCCTCCTCCTTGTGGTTACCAAAATTTGGTTTGGGGAAAAAACCCCCCCCCTCACTCACCCCTGTCCCCTCCTCGTCCGGTTGGAAAACCCCCCCCTCTTTGTTCACCCGGTGGCGTGAACAGATTCAAATTTTGGGATCTGAGCTTGTTCCTTTTCCCTCCATTCACCACCCCCTAGATGGGGCGAGCTCTCTTCCGGCATCTTAAGGGCAAGACCAAGTACTTACCCCTATTGTTCTTGCAATTTCCACAGCGCTCGGCAGTTTCAACAACAACAACAGCAGCTGCAACTGCATCTGCCTCTTTACCGGATAACGCGCCCGCTGTTTTGACAACTGAGAGTACACACGTTAATCTGAATGCATTCGGCAGTGGGAGTGGCAGTGGCAGCCCCAATGCCAGAGTGGCAGTGGCTAATGCCCGCCATTAGCACCCACCACAGCAGCTAATAAACCAAAAAGCAAGTGCAGCCTCAGCCACCTCGACTTCAACAGCTGCGGGTGTGGCTTCCTCATCTTCAGCTCTGTCCAGCCACCAGAATGGAAATGGAGCCACCAGCATTACCATTCCTGTAGATCAAGCTGCCGGCATGCGCACAATTGGTGTTTTGATCGCTGTTGACTCGGCGTTCTCGTCTGAAATTGTCCAGTCTTCCAATCAGGAGATTGAATTTGTTTGTGTTAAAATTTCGTTTCATTCTTTTTCTGCCTATATTACTTGTTCGAATATTCCACCACAGTCCGACTTGGCAGTATACACTCACCCTTTGAACGCTATTCAACTTATTTCCTCATATCTCTCTGGCAAACACTTGCTCGTTATTCTGGGAGATTTTAATGAATCTTTATTACTGGTGCCCTCCTTGTCACATCTATTTCATATCTATGAAGACCATCTGGTCTGCTTGAGTTGTCCCTAACTCAAATAAATCCTGTCCGGAATAGTCGTAACCGATCACTAGATCTGGTATTTGTGTTGGATTCTTCCAATTGCGATGTTTCCAGGACTGATACCTTAGTTATCCCTGAGGACAACTTTCATCCAACTTTGGATGTAACCATTGACCTTCCTTTTGGGGCTAGGTCTCGACATAATAGCTCGATGCCTCCGATGTTTTCGCAAGACAAACTTTACTAAACTTAAACTCTGTATACTTGCACGGATATGGACTCTGCCATTTCTGTCTTCTACATATAAAACTCCTGAGTCGTTCTTTGATGTTTGTGTCCCGCGTGTGACTCAAGGATGGTCTGATAGACCTCCTTGGTTCTCACGTGAGTTATGTAACTTGAAGAACGTAAAATCACGATGTTATAAAAGATTTTAAAAATCCGGTAAAGCATCGGATTGTTCCCTATATGCTGTAAGGATTATGTTTTCCCGCGATCCTAAGCAATTTTATAAATTACAATAAAGCTGACAATGATCAGGCAATTGCAGAAATGTTTGCTGATTTTTTCAAAAGAACTTATTCCTGTTCGATTTATCAAGCAAATCCACCTTATCCTCATCATTTGCAATCGACTAATTGCATTTTCCCTTAAGTAACAGATCTGAATTTCACAATTACCAAACAAAATACCTCAAAAATCATTTATATCCACAACACTTTTGTAAATAAAATCAGTTCATATTTAGAATTTCCCCAACCACCCTGTGTTTGATAAAAGTTCGGTTCTTAGCGTGCTCAGTTCCGTCAAACCAATATATGCACCTGGCCCTAATGGAATACCAGGCTGGGTATTAAGGTTTTGCGCAGAGGCCGTATGTAAGCCAATACTTAAGTTGGTTATACTTTCCGTCACATCTTCCGCCTTCCCTCCTATCTGGAAGGAATCATATATAATTCGTCTTCATAAAAAGGGGAAGAAGTCCGAAGCCTCCAATTATAGGGGTATTTCTAAATTGTCTGCCATACCCAAAGCATTTGAGAAAATAATTTTTTTTTTTTAGCGGACGTTGACGATACTATGCGCAGTACGTTCAAGTGGCCCCTACGACACCAGGACAAAGCCTGTTACGCGCGAGCCCAAGCAGATAACTGCCCACCTCCCACCCGACCGATCCAGGGGTGCAGTCGTAAAACGCACGGCGCGAATCGCGTGGACAAATACACAAGAGAAAAAACAGACAAACAAATAATACTATAGTTATCTATTAACTAAATGGGATAGGATAGATGTTTTAAGCATATTGATAGAAAACTCTGAGCTGATTACAGGGAAAAGAAGGTTGTAATCAGAGCAAAGGACCCTAAAAGGTTCATGCATGGCATAGTTAGAAGAACAACGACTAAGGGATAAAGGTATAAAAGGATGTCTACTCCGTCTACATGGTACCGACAGATTTACCTGAGCTAATAACTCAGGCGAGTCGATATCACCAATTAGGAGCTTGTGCATGAAAGTGACACCAAGCCTAGTTCTACGGTTAGTTAGGGAAGGAAGGTTAATCAAGAGAAGTCTACTAGAATACGAAGGCAAATTGACATTGCGATCCCAGCTTAAGCCACGAAGAGCAAATAGCAAGAACTGCTTTTGAACGGATTCAAGTCTAATCTGGTGCGTCTCATATTGAGGTGACCAAATGCAAGATCCTATACAACTTTAGTTGTATAGGGGTCATCTAATTCTTTTGACCATCTTTTAATGAAACCCAGGACACTCATGGCCTTTGAGACCGTGGTGGAAATATGGGTGTTAAAATTTAACTTATGGTCCATAAGTACGCCCAAATCATTCTTATTATTTAGACGTTTTAAAGGGCTATTGTTTAGAAAATAAGTGACCAGTTGAGGAGAGTTACGAAAAAAAGTCATTACCTTACATTTGGTAGTGTTAAGATTTTGTAGATTAAACTGGCACCAGGATTGAAAGTTTTTAAGATCAGCTTGTAGCCGACTAAATGAATCTGTATCTTTATACGTAAGACAAAGCTTGACATCGTCAGCATACATAAGCACACGCGAATGAACAATGACTGATGGAAGATCGTTAATGAATAGTGTGAAAAGCAGAGGGCCAAGATGACTACCTTGAGGTACAACAGAAGTCACAGGTGTACGGAAAAAGAAGACTTAAAAAGTACCTTCTGTTTTCTGGTTCGATCCTGGAAACCTCACAATGAGAAGAATCGAATACAAAAATAAGATCTAACGATTTTCCATTAGAATTTAAGACAGGATTGACTTGGGATAAAGATAAGCCTAGAAGGCCATCAATAAAGTCATGTGACAAAGAGGGCAGCAACATGGTACATTCATCTGTTGGTGACCATGCTAAAGCGGGTAAATTAAAATCACCTAAAACTATGAACATGTCTTGACTGGAAACCAAAAAGGAGACAAACTGAATTGCCTCTAAATGATTTGAATATACCACCATGTCTGACAATGGTGGAATATAGGAACAAGTAATAAAAGCATTAAAAGATTTAAAATTTACTTTAACACCGACAAACTCAATCTCCTGGGTACTAGAAAATTGAATCATTTCAGATGATAAAGCAGCATCAACAGCTATCAGAACGCCACCACCTATGCGAGAAATCCGGTCACGTCTGAATATAGAAAAGTTTGTGGGAAAAACCGATGCATCAGCAATATCAGGTTTAAGCCACGTCTCTGTAAAAGCTAGAATGTTATGCTCAAAAGAAAGACTATCTACATAGAGATTAGGAAGTTTAGATTTCAGTCCTCTAACGTTCTGGTAACCCAGGTTAAGGGACGAAGCTAGTTTTTTGACACACCACCAGATGCTGATGTGGCAGGAATAGTATTAGTTGTATTAGTCTCGACATATGGTGTCGAAGATATTGGCAGAAACACTAATTTTAAACGACGAAATGTCCAGAAATAAGAAAATTTAAACTTTCCACCGCAATATTCGAGACGTTAACTTTCTCCGAATATAGGCTATTACATCATCAGATGTGACAACAGAGTCTAGCCTAGAAGCAAATATATGTTTCTTTGGTGGTATGCCAAGGAGAGTCCGCGGTCCCGAAGCGTCAGCCGCAGCAGTAACATTGGACAAGTCACCCACTGCAGCAGTCAACTTGTTTACGGGGCCCTCGATACTTTTAGAACTATCGGCAATTTCCATTGGAATGGGTAATTGCCCGGACTTATCGGACACTACAATAGGCATCGTTTTTAAGAGATCATTCCCAGGTGATATCGGTAATTCCTTACTAATAGCATTCACAACCGGGCTCTTAAACGATATCAATTGCTGTACAGTAGGAGTGGACGGTGCATGAGACCGGTCGGGGACGATAAGAGATGCTGGCGGATCTACAGATACAGAAACACCCCAAGGACTGGTCCTTTTACGTTTCGGAGACTCATTCATAAGCGATAAACTTCTGAACTGAGTCTCCACCGCAGTAAACTCCGCTTGGAGTTTATTAAAACCTGCCCTTAAGGTGTCAAAACTATCTCTAGTCCGCCTCATGAAAGAGCGCATCTCATTCTCGACCTCCCGGCAAGCATCACATCCATATTTTAAGCCACCACCTTTAGCAATAGACTCTTTGATTCTGCCTGTGTAACCTGCACACTTAACGTGAACCGCATTGTCACACAACCAACAAAGAATATAATCATGGGAGTCAACCGCATTAGTGGCAACTATACAATTATTTTTGGAGCAGACAACCATTTTATCAAAAAGTTAAATTTATTTTAAACAAGGAAATACAAAAAATAACAAATAGAAATTCTAAAGGTAAAAATTCTGTGAATAAGAATATACTGACCAGTTCTGACACAAGGGTTAATGTGCAGAGTAAGCCTTCACAACTAAAGAATTAAAATAGATGAAAGCACAAAAACAAAAACACGTATCACAGAGTCGCGGGTAGGCAAAAGACGAGAGCGCAAATCAATCAAGAATAGGAAAGAGCGGGAGAGCGCGTCAAATTAAACACATGCAACAACAATTTGTACGCAAGAGCGCGAGAGTTAGTTAAAAACGGTAAAGACACAAAAGCAAAAGAGATAAGCAAAACAACAACACCGCTAATGCGAGTATTGTTGTATGTTTTGATTTTATTTAAATTTAAACAAAAGCGACAGCAAGTATTCGCAAAATGAAAATAAAATTCGGATGCTGAAATTATTATTAATTAATTTAACCGATAATAAATTTAAAAGTTATGGAAAAGTATTTAATCGCGAGAAAAAAATAAAAGTTGATAAGCGCAAAAAAAAAACACGTCCGTCCTCTGCAACGAGTGAAAGTAATAATAACATCTCAATTGCAGCATTTTTGTAGCTCAATCATTTCGTCATCCCAACATGGGTTTAAAAAACGTAGATCGACAACTACTAACCTATTAGAATTTACATCTCACTCAATCAAAGGGTTCAAGACTGCCGTGTAAACTGACGTCATTTATACTGACTTCAGCAAGGCCTTTGACTCTGTTAATCATACTCTGCTTTTATATAAGTTAAACGCACTTGGCATCCCCAGCCTTTCGCTAGATTGGATTCTTCAATATCTTTCTAATCGTACACAAAACGTCCTCTTTAAGTCTTCATTTTCTAAGACCATCGAAGTGATATCTGGAGTACCTCAGGGTAGTCATTTGGGTCCATTGCTATCCACTCTTTTTATAAATGATCTTCCATTGGTAGTGTCACATTCTCGGGTGCTTATGTACGCGGATGATGTCAAGCTTTACTCCAGTTTTAAAGACATATCGTTTTCTTGCCTACTTCAATCGGATCTTAATGATCTTCAGAGTTGAAGTGAAACCAACCTGTTAAACCTTAACGGCTGTAAAGTTAGTTAGTAAAGCTATGAATGTTCTTGGGTTTGTGAAACGATGGTCAAAAGAGTTTGACGATCCGTACACAACCAAAATTCTGTATACTTCTTTAATCCGTCCTTGCTTAGAGTACGGATCTTGCATATGGTCACCTCAATATGAGACGCACCAAAGTAAAATTGAATCTGTTCAAAAGCAATTTCTGCCAATACGATATGGGGCTGCGCCACACGCTCGGACGGGCGGGAGGTGGACAGCGCTCTGCTTGGGCTCGCGCGAAACAGGCTATGTCCTGGTGTCGTATGGGCCACTTGAACGTACTTCGCATTGTACGCGTCAACGTCCAGACAATATAAAAGGCTTACATTTTGCAGAGGGTATTATAAAATTGATCAGATGTTTGTAACGCACAGAAGGAGACGTTTCCGACCCTATAAAGTATATATATTCTTGTTCAGCATAAGAAGCTGAGTTGATATAGCCTTGTCCGTCTGTCCGTCCGTCTGTGCGTATGCGTTTTACTCAGCCATCTTAAGAGCTATCGGGATGAAATTTTTTTTGGGGGCTTTTTATTACCTGTGAAAAATGAAGTATGAAAATTAAGAGAATCGGACCCCTATATCATATAGCTCTGGAGGAAACATTTTTGCAAAAATTGGAGTATCGCCATGAAATTTACCAATATGATAGTATTATATATAAAATCTCAGATCCCAAAATTTGAATCTGATCGGATATATAGAACAAAAGTAAAGCCGATATAAATCGGTTCAACTTGCTGCCTACTACGTCACCATCAAATCATCAGAGCACACTCATACACACACAGACGCAACGCTACATAAACTATGTATATGTGTATGCGTGCGAATCGCGGCACGAGTGTAAAAGGGGATGGGGAAGAAGAAAGAAGAAGAAGAAATTGAAATGATATTTGAAAGGTTCTGTGCATTAATGAATTGAGATACAGAATGAAGTAAGTAAGTCGTCTCGCCAACTTGGATATACCATACACCAGTAAAACAAATATTTTAAATTTATAATAACCAATGCATTTTCGTATTTTTAAAAAAATCTGTTTGCATGCTTTTTAGAAGCATATCTTAGTATTTCGCTCACTCAAGCATTCGTGCACCCTAGCGCCCCCACCAGCCAACGGCCAACTCCGGCCATATGGAAAAACGTTTATATGCATAACTTGACTATTTTTATTCCGATTTTGATCAAATTAGGTATTTTGCTTGATATTAGTATCAAATTTAAGTGTGCTAAATTTGATTGAACAAGGTAGAAAATTACGGGAGATAATCGAGTTTTTTCAAATTACGGGGGCGGAGGGGGGCGTGGCAAAATCTTTACACATCAAAACTGTGCGCAATTACTAAGCAAATATTTATACCAACTATAGTGTCTCTAGCTAAAATAGGTTTTGAGAAAATCGGTTTTATTTGACCAGTTTAACATTATGGACTAACATCTGAAATAAAAGAGATTTTCCATTGAAAGGCAAATTGTATATACAGAATTTATGTAGTTTGAATCTTGTTACTTGAAATCGTCTATGCATAACCAATAAGTCAAGTTTTGGTATCTTCAGCAACAAACACATATGTATGTAGGTTTGTACTTAAATTAAACACACGTATTCCCCATTGTATTAATTCTCTTTTCGCAACCCTGACACATTGATTTAGTTACTTAAAATCGAAACACATTTAATAATCATAGCGCTCAGATGCCAATAAATTTTGTTGCGCAACAACTCCTGCTCATATTGGCATGGGCAAATCGAGGATTGCAGGTGGCTTGTTGCCCCAACGTTGTAGATAACTGAGGAACAGTTCCTGGGCAACAGCCTGGGCAAATAGATAGATAGATGGAAAAAAAAGAAAGAAAAATTGTCACCCAGAAGATAATGTGAATGCGATAGATGATCGAAAGACTACTCAACTCACTACCACATACTACCCCACTATGTCATTCACATTAATGTCCAATTTGGCCTCCCATACTGCCTTAATGGCATCCGTGTGCTCGAGGAATTCATTCAAAAAGTTGACACACTGCGTGGAATCGAAGTACATGAAGCACAATCATCAATCACCAAAAGTATTTTGTGTCGCATTAATTGCTTATTCACCAGAGCCATGCACTTTTCCAGCCCGCGAGATAGCCTCAATTTTACCCACATGCAAAGGAAAATGGCAGCTGCATTCAGAAAGAGCCAGCCCACTCCCAGGGAGAACAAGGCAACGCCCTGGACGCCAGAAAATAACAATGCCAAAAGCACTCTAAACGCGAACAGGATCCAACAGACCAGAATACGTGTATAGCATATATTATACACGGTAAAACGATAATCATTGAGTAAAGTCTCTATGGCATTCTCATAATCCTCCACGGTTAGCTGAATTGGGAAAAAAACACATCATTTAAATTGCCTTATAAGGGGAGTGGATCTACTTACGGTCAATGCCTGGGCCATCAACTCTTCGGGTACCAATTCTGACGAAATATGGCAGGCGTGATCCAGGGCCATTTCGTATTGGCCGGGAGCAATGTAACAATAACATCGCCATTAGCTACAAATATAGAAATTGTGTTAACGAATGGAAAATGTTAACATAATTGATTTGATATTGATAGGGAATAATTTCAGCGTAAATAAAATATTTGTTTTACTCTCATTAAAGGCTTAACTGTCGATTCATCCTGCCCCTCAAATGCGAATTTCAAAATTCATTAGTTAATTTGATGAAACTAATTAATAATATCAAAGAAGCTAACATCGGCTGTGCCGAAGTTTATATACCCTTGCAGTCCATGGCCATAATATTTTTACATGTTCCAAACTCTTTTTCTGTATCTCAATTCATTAATGCACAGAACCTTTCAAATATCATTTAAATTTCTTCTTCTTCTTCCCCATCCCCTTTTACACGGATGCCGCGATTCGCACGCATACACATATAGTTTATGTAGCGTTGCGTCTTTATGTGTGCATGCGTGTGCTCTATTGATTTGATGATGACGTAGTAGGCAGCAAGCCGAACCGATTTATATCGGCTAACTTGAGTTCTATATATCCGATCAGATTCAAATTTTGGGATCTGAGATTTCATATATAATACTATCATATTGGTAAATTTCATGGCGATACTCCAATTTTTGCAAAAATGTTTCCTCCAGAGCTATATGATATGGTGCTCCGATTCTGCCAATTTTCATACTTTATTTTTCCCAGGTAATAAAAAGCCCCCAAAAAAAATTTCATCACGATAGCTCTTAAGATGGCTAAGTAAAACGCATACGCACAGACGGACGGACAGACGGACATGGCTATATCAACTCAGCTTCTCAAGCTTATCAAGAATATATATACTTTATAGGGTCGGAAACGTCTCCTTCTGTGCGTAACAAACATCTGACCAATTTTATAATACCCTCTGCAAGGGTATAAAAAGAAATCAAAATCACAAAACAATTAAGAAACAATATTGTTTTAAATTCACTCGCTTGTAATCTGTTTGGAAACAGATCATGCATTTAATATCGAAATGGCTTAGTATTTTGGGTATTTGTGTGTTGTATGTATGTATATATATATGTGTGTCTGTGTGTGTATTGTATGAGAACCAATCTAGCCGCCAAATGAGGGAAAACTAGTCCAAACTACTTGCCCAATGCTGTTTATGGCGACTGCAAAATTTTATAACTAATTGTAAGTATTCAATTGTTTGCCAAAGAAAACACAAAATAAATTGGTTTTAGTAGATAGTAAGTTATACCAATAATATACCAAAAATCAACTGACCAGTTTAACATTATGGACTAACATCTGAAATAAAAGAGATTTTCCATTGAAATGCAAATTGTATATACAGAATTTATGTAGTTTGAATCTTGTTACTTGAAAGCGTCTATGCATAACCAATAAGTCAAGTTTTGGTATCTTCAGCAACAAACACATATGTATGTTGGTTTGTACTTAAATTAAACACACGTATTCCCCATTGTATTAATTCTCTTTTCGCAACCCTGACACATTGATTTAGTTACTTAAAATCGAAACACATTTAATAATCATAGCGCTCAGATGCCAATAAATTTTGTTGCGCAACAACTCCTGCTCATATTGGCATGGGCAAATCGAGGATTGCAGGTGGCATGTTGCCCCAACGTTGTAGATAACTGAGGAACAGTTCCTGGGCAACAGCCTGGGAGAATGCAGAATGAGTTAAGTTGTGAAGTGCATGAAAGACAGATAGATAGATAGATGGAAAAAAAAGAAAGAAAAATTGTCACCCAGAAGATAATGTGAATGCGATAGATGATCGAAAGACTACTCAACTCACTACCCCATATTTGCACAGATTGACGTTGAACTGGCAAGCTCACCTGTTTGCGGGACAACCTCACTGGCTGAGTACCCTGAATGACTATGTCATTCACATCAATGTCCAATTTGGCCTCCCATCCTGCCTTAATGGCATCCGTGTGCTCGAGGAAGTCGACCTTATTACAGGTGATCCGTCCACGATCATCAAGCACCAAAAGTGTTTTGTGTCGCATTAATTGCTTATTCACTCGAGCCATGCACTTTTCCAGCCCGCGAGATAGCCTCAATTTTACCCACATGCAGAGGAAAATGGCAGCTGCATTCAGAAAGAGCCAGCCCACTCCCAGGGAGAACAAGGCAACGCCCTGGACGCCAGAAAATAACAATGCCAAAAGCACTCTAAACGCGAACAGGATCCAACAGACCAGAATACGCGTATAGCATATATTATACACGGTAAAACGATAATCATTGACTAAAGTCTCTATGGCATTCTCATAATCCTCCACGGTTAGCTGAATTGGGAAAAAAACACATCATTTAAATTGCCTTATAAGGGGAGTGGATCTACTTACGGTCAATCCCTGGGCCATATATTGGCCGGGAGCAATGTAACAATAACATCGCCATTAGCTACAAATATAGAAGTTGTGTTAACGAATGGAAAATGTTAACATAATTGATTTGATATTAATAGGGAATAATTTCAGCCTAAATAAAACATTTGTTTTACTCTCATTAAAGGATTAACTGTCGATTCATCCTGCCCCTCAAATGCGAATTTCAAAATTCATTAGTTAATTTGATGAAACTAATTAATAATATCAAAGAAGCTAACATCGGCTGTGCCGAAGTTTATATACCCTTGCAGTCCATGGCCATAATATTTTTACATGTTCCAAACTCTTTTTCTGTATCTCAATTCATTAATGCACAGAACCTTTCAAATATCATTTCAATTTCTTCTTCTTCTACTCCATCCCCTTTTACACGCATCCCGCGACACGCACGCATACACATATAGTTTATTTAGCATTGCGTCTGTATGTGTGCATGCGTGTGCTCTGTTTATTTGATGATGACGTAGTAGGCAGCAAGCCGAACCGATTTATATCGGCTGTAACTTGTGTTCTATTTATCCGATCAAATTTTGGGATCTCAGATTTTATACATAATACTATCATATTGGTAAATTTCATGGCGATGCTCCAATTTTTGCAAAAATGTTTCCTCCAGAGCTATATGATTTATTTTTCCCAGGTAATAAAAAGCCCCCAAAAAAGATTTCATCCCGATAGCTCTTAAGATGGCTGAGTAAAACGCATACGCACAGACGGACGGACAGACGGACATGGCTATATCAACTCAGCTTCTCATGCTGATCAAGAATATATATACTTTATAGGGTCGGAAACGTCTCCTTCTGTACGTTACAAACATCTGACCAATTTTATAATACCCTCTGCAAAATGTAAGCCTTTTATATTGTCTGGACGTTGACGCGTACAATGCGAAGTACGTTCAAGTGGCCCATACGACACCAGGACATAGCCTGTTTCGCGCGAGCCCAAGCAGAGCGCTGTCCACCTCCCGCCCGTCCGAGCGTGGGGCGCAGCCCCATATCGTATTGGGAGAAATTGCTTTTGAACAGATTCAATTTTACTTTGGTGCGTCTCATATTGAGGTGACCATATGCAAGATCCGTACTCTAAGCAAGGACGGATTAAAGAAGTATACAGAATTTTGGTTGTGTACGGATCGTCAAACTCTTTTGACCATCGTTTCACAAACCCAAGAACATTCATAGCTTTACTAACTAACTTTACAGCCGTTAAGGTTTAATAGGTTGGTTTCACATCAACTCTGAAGATCATTAAGATCCGATTGAAGTAGGCAAGAAGACGATATGTCTTTAAAACTGGAGTAAAGCTTGACATCATCCGCGTACATAAGCACCCGAGAATGTGACACTACCAATGGAAGATCATTTATAAAAAGAGTGGATAGCAATGGACCCAAATGACTAAATGGCCTTGCTGATGAGATGTAAATTCTAATAGGTTAGTAGTTTTAAACCCATGTTGGGATGACGAAATGATTGAGCTACAAAAATGCTGCTGGCTTACATAGGGCCTCTGCGCAAAACCTTAATACGCAGCCTGGTATTCCATCAGGGCCATTGGTTTGACGGAACTGAGCACGCTAAGAACCGAACTTTTATCAAACACAGGGTCTAAAATGCAATTAGTCGATTGCAAATGATGGTTATAAGGAGGATTTGCTTGATAAATCGAACAATAATAAGTTCTTTTGAAAATATCAAAGAAGCTAACTTCGGCTATGCCGAAGTTTATATACCCTTGCAGTATACTTGGCAATAATATTTTTCCTTTTTGAAATTTATTTCCCTGCAACTCAATTCATCAATACACAAACAAAATATTATTTCTCTTTTTACCACAAGTTTTTCTTCTTCCATCATTTTCTAAGCAAAGCACGGCACGCATACACATACAGTTCATGTAGCGTTGCGTCTGTGTGTGTATGCGTGTGCTCTGTTGATTTGATGATGGCAGTAGTAGGCAGCAAGCAGCGCTGCCGGCAGCGTTTGAACCGATTTATATTGACTGTAACTTGTATTCTATTTATCGGATCAGATTCAAATTTTGTGATCTGAGATTTTATATCTATTACTATCATATTGGTAAATTTCATGGGGATACTCCAATTTTTGCAAAAATGTTTCTTCTAGAGCTATATGATATAGTGGTCCGATCCCAAAGATTTTCATACTTTATCTCACCCGGGTAAAAAAAAGCCTCCCAAAAAAATTTCATCCCGATAGCTCTTAAGATGGCTGAGAGTAAAACGCGTACGCACCGACGGACAGACGGACAGACGGTCAGACGGACAGACGGACATGGCTATATCGACTTAGCTTCTCATGCTGATCAAGAATATATATACTTTATGGGGTCGGAAACGTCTCCTTCTGTGCGTTACAAACATCTGACCAATTTTATAATACCCTCTGCAAGGGTATAAAAATCAGCAAACATTTCGGCAATTGCCTGATCACTGTCAGCTTTATTGTTTTCGAAAGACAAGTAAGACGGGTGCACTGACGTCTTACGTTTAACAAATTTATAAAATTGCTTAGGATCGCGAGAAATTATAATCCTTATAGCATATAGGGAACAATCCGATGCTTTACCGGATTTTTTAAATCTTTTATAACATCTTGATTTTACGTTCTTCAAGTTACATAACTCACGTGAGAACCAAGGAGGTCTATCAGCCCATCCTTGAGTCACACGCGGGACACAAACATCAAAGAAGGACTCAGGAGTTTTATAGAAGACAGAAATGGCAGAGTCCATATCCGTGCAAGTATACAGAGTTTAAGTTTAGTAAAGTTTGTCTTGCGAAAACATCGGAGGCATCGAGCTATTATGTCGAGACCTAGCCCCAAAAGGAGGGTCAATGGTTACATCCAGAGTTGGATGAAAGTTGTCCTCAGGGATAACTAAGGTATCAGTCCTGGAAACATCGCAGTTGGAAGAATCCAACACAAATACCAGATCTAGTGATCTGTTACGACTATTCCGGACAGGATTTATTTGAGTTAGGGACAACTTAAGCAGACCATCTATGAAATAGATGTGACAAGGAGGGCAACAGTAATAAAGAATCATTAAAATCTCCCAGAACAACGAGCAAGTCTTTGCCAGAGAGATATGAGGAAATAAGTTGAATAGCGTTCAAAGGGTGAGTGTATACTGCCAAGTCGGACTGTGGTGGAATATTCGAACAAGTAATATAGGCAGAAAAAGAATGAAACGAAATTTTAACACAAACAAATTCAATCTCCTGATTGGAAGACTGGACAATTTCAGACGAGAACGCCGAGTCAACAGCGATCAAAACACCAATTGTGCGCATGCCGGCAGCTTGATCTACAGGAATGGTAATGCTGGTGGCTCCATTTCCATTCTGGTGGCTGGACAGAGCTGAAGATGAGGAAGCCACACCCGCAGCTGTTGAAGTCGAGGTGGCTGAGGCTGCACTTGCTTTTTGGTTTATTAGCTGCTGTGGTGGGTGCTAATGGCGGGATGTGCTAGGGCCGCTGGCATTGCCACTGCCACTGCCACTCCCACTGCCGAATGCATTCAGATTAACGTGTGTACTCTCAGTTGTCAAAACAGCGGGCGCGTTATCCGGTAAAGAGGCAGATGCAGTTGCAGCTGCTGTTGTTGTTGTTGAGGAAACTGCCGAGCGCTGTGGAAATTGCAAGAACAATAGGGGTAAGTACTTGGTCTTGCCCTTAAGATGCCGGAAGAGAGAGACAGAGAGAGAGAGAGAGAGCTCGCCCCATCTAGGGGGTGGTGAATGGAGGGAAAAGGAACAAGCTAAAATATTATGCAAATTCTACAAAATCAATACATACTATTGATTTAAAATCATTGCAGGGTCATGGTAATAGTAACCCGAATACATACAATTCGAAGTGTTCAGATCAGCTTTATCTTTATGGCATTTAGACATTCGAAGCTGCTAATAAACCTCAATTTATTTTTTCGCAACCTCACAAGATAGAGGCGAACAACACATGATCGAAAATCTGAATAAACTAAAAGGACTTTAGCAATTATTACCACATATAAATTTACATGAAAAGTATATGTTTAAGAATAAACATCGTGTTCATCTGAGATGGCTTCACCAAATCAGATGCACTAAAGAAAATATAATACAACTGTACTTTTGTCACAAACAACTAACCTAGCATATCATTAGAAAAACTAAGCATATCATTCTAAACTAACCCAAAAGATCACAACGGCAGGATGTCAAGTGGCCGACGCCGTGCCCAAAATAATAATAATTTTTCAACCCCCGAATACGTGGTTGTGAGTCGCACTAGAATAAGATCTCCTAAGAACAATTGTGACCTCCTAGAGCCTAAGATTCCCTATATAAACTCCGTACTTTAGTAAATAAAATCAGTTCATATTTTGAATTCGACAAATGAAGATCGGGTTATTGTTTCCTTCTTTCGGAATCCCTATTCATTTTGGTCCTTCGATAAAAAGCAACTCTGTAGTTTTCCCCCACCAGTGGTAAGAGACTCAGAGATTGAATCAGCTCCTTAAAGTCTGGATTCTTATGCAAGTGTAAATGCTAAAATCAGCTAAAGGTAGCAAAATAAAATAACTCTTGTTTTCCCCCACCAGTGGTAAGAGACAGAGTATAATATAAAAGCAAAATATTGCTTAATAAATAAAAATTGCGTGCGTCCGAATTTAAAAGCAGTTTGGCTAGTGGAGCAACTGTAGTAGTTTCGGCGGCGGGAGTATTTTTGTGTGTGGCGTATTCGAAGCCCTAATATCGAAAGTGTATATATACACTATATATATAGTTGCAACAGCACTATATATATAGAAACAGCAGCAGAGCATCAAGATAGTTGCAAAGAAGATGCGACTGGAGGCGAGACGAATGTAAAGAAACGGCGAGCTACCAGCAAACTAGTGGCAAACCCTACCCATTGGCAGACAAGCAGCGGCAGACTATCGACAAACCCTATCTAGCAAACTCTACTTGGCGGACAACAGTGGCGAACGGTGTCAACGACAGCATCATCAGATAAGATATAAATTAAAATAGTTATAAGTACATCAATCTAATTTATTTAGTATATACTTATTTCGATATCCTAATAAGACAAAATGTTCCCTACCAAACCGGAAAAATTATTAGCGAAGCAGCACGAGTTGCATAAAAGGTTAAAGAAGTTAGGAGAGCTAGATGCTAGTAAGTTAACTAGCAAGATTCTTAACGAAGTAAGAGAGATACAGAAGCAATGGATTAGTTACCATAGCCAAATGATAGAGAGTGGAGTAACCGACCACCACTATTTCACAGAGGGAAAATATGAGGAAGGTTTGAATATAGCAACATTGAAGCAGATGCAACAATGTTGGAGAGTTTTGAAGATAGCAACGAGAAGTCGCGCGGGAATGCGACCTATAGTAATGAAAACGCTAATGTTAGCCAGGAGATATTTATGGATAGAGTCCAACAGCTCCAGGAATATTGGGAGGCAGTAGAGTTGAAGTCAACAGGCAATGGGACAGGGATAATATATATTAATAAGATTAACTATGGGAAAAAGCATAGGCGTGCCGGGTATTGACAAAAGATGCAAAATATAAGAATACTATGGAGGGTTTAGAATTCGATGTCCAAAATTCATTGTCAATGCTAGAAATGAATATCAAAGAAGCTAACATCGGCTGTGTCGAAGTTTATATACCCTTGCAGTCCATGGCCATAATATTTTTACATGTTCCAAACTCTTTTTCTGTACCTTTCAAATATCATTTCAATTTCTTCTTCTTCTTCCCCATCCCCTTTTACACGCATGCCGTGACTCGCACGCATACACATATAGTTTATGTAGCGTTGCGTCTGTATGTGTGCATGCGTGTGCTCTGTTGATTTGTTGATGACGTAGTAGGCAGCAAACCGAACCGATTTATATCGGCTGTAAATGTGTGTGTTCTATATATCCGATCAGATTCAAATTTTGGGATCTGAGATTTTATATATAATACTATCATATTGGTAAATTTCATGGCGATACTCCAATTTTTGCAATTTTTGCAAAAATGTTTCCTCCAGAGCTATATGATATAGTGGTCCGATTCTCCCAATTTTCATACTTTATTTTTCCCAGGTAATAAAAAGCCCCCAAAAAAAATTTCATCCCGATAGCTCTTAAGATGGCTGAGTAAAACGCATACGTACAGACGGACGGACAGACGGACATGGCTATATCAACTCAGCTTCTCATGCTGATCAATAATATATATACTTTATAGGGTCGAAAACGTCTCCTTCTGTGCGTTACAAACATCTGACCAATTTTATAATACCCTCTGCAAGGGTATAAAAATGAGCAACAAGGAAAATGTTAAAATTGAGAATGTTACCGTGAGATACGAACTACTGATGTTGCCAAAAATTCAGGTACTCACATTTTCTGGAGAGTCTAGAGAATGGTTTAAATTTTTGAAATCCGCGTTAAAGGGCGAAGCGAAGAGCATGGTAGCTCATCTATTGTCACGTTCAGCTGACAATTATAGTGCCGCTTGGGAATTGTTAACCAAGCGGTATGAAAATAATCGGAGGGTATTTTCCGAGCAATTAAATCGGATCGTTGATCTACCGATGATCAACAGTGAATCCGCAAAAAGGATAAAGGGAGTGATTGGCATAATTAATGAGTCAGTGCACTTAATTAAAATTAAAACAAATTTGTCCGATGAAGTTAATGTAATATTTGCACAACTCATACTTAGAAAATTTGACAGAGAGGCTCTACAATTGTATGAGAGTCAGATTAGAAAAACCAGGCAAGTTCAAAGATAATTGTCCGATGGCATAACCTAAAGGAAGGGTGGAAATAGCCAAAAAAGTACAATTGTGTACACGATGCTTGAAGCATTCAAGCAACAAGAGATGCACCAATGAAATGGTCTGCTCATTATGCAGTAAGGGACACATTACCCTTCTTCATTTTGGAGAAAAACAGGCGAAGGTAAATACTTGTGTTATGGCACAATAAAAACTGATGGCCACAGCCCTAATACAAGTTAAAAATATCAAAGAAGCTAACATCGGCTGTGCCGAAGTTTATATACCCTTGCAGTCCATGGCCATAATATTTTTACATGTTCCAAACTCTTTTTATACCATGCACCCATAGGGTGAAATGGTATATTAAAGTCGCTAAAATGTATGTAACAGGCAGAAGGAAGCTTTTCCGACCCCATAAAGTATATATATTCTTGATCAGCATCTTGTTCAGCATTCCGTCCGTCCGTCAGTCCGTCCGTCCGTCCGTCTGTATGAACACTTAGATATCGGAGACTATAAGAGCTAGAGCCACCAAATTGGTATGTAGACTCGTGTCATATGTACGCTTATCGAGTTTTTTTCAAATGTTTGCCACGCCCCCTACCGCCCCCGCAAATGATATAAAACCGATTTTCTTAAACACCATAGCAACTAGAGACACAAAATTTGGTATGTATAGTTGCTTAGTAAATGCGCACATTTTGTGTTTATAAAAATTTTGCCACGCCACGGAAAAGCTTCCTTCTGCCTGTTACATACATTTTGGCGACTTTAATATACCATTTCACCCTATGGGTGCATGGTATAAAAAGAGTTTGGAACATGTAAAAATATTATGGCCATGGACTGCAAGGGTATATAAACTTCGGCACAGCCGATGTTAGCTTCTTTGATATTTTTAACTTGTATTAGGGCTGTGGCCATCAGTTTTTATTGTGCCATAACACAAGTATTTACCTTCGCCTGTTTTTCTCCAAAATGAAGAAGGGTAATGTGTCCCTTACTGCATAATGAGCAGACCATTTCATTGGTGCATCTCTTGTTGCTTGAATGCTTCAAGCATCGTGTACACAATTGTACTTTTTTGGCTATTTCCACCCTTCCTTTAGGTTATGCCATCGGACAATTATCTTTGAACTTGCCTGGCTTTTCTAATCTGACTCTCATACAATTGTAGAGCCTCTCTGTCAAATTTTCTAAGTATGAGTTGTGCAAATATTACATTAACTTCATCGGACAAATTTGTTTTAATTTTAATTAAGTGCACTGACTCATTAATTATGCCAATCACTCCCTTTATCCTTTTTGCGGATTCACTGTTGATCATCGGTAGATCAACGATCCGATTTAATTGCTCGGAAAATACCCTCCGATTATTTTCATACCGCTTGGTTAACAATTCCCAAGCGGCACTATAATTGTCAGCTGAACGTGACAATAGATGAGCTACCATGCTCTTCGCTTCGCCCTTTAACAAGGATTTCAAATAATTAAACTTAAGAGTAGGTCTCAGATCCTCTCTTTTTTCAATCGATTCCGCAAACAATGCCACAAAAAGGTTCCATTCTCTAGACTCTCCAGAAAATGTGGGTACCTGAATTTTCGGCAACATCAGTAGTTCGTATCTCACGGTAACATTCTCAATTTTAACATTTTCCTTGTTGCTCATTTTCATTTCTAGCATTGACAATGAATTTTGGACTTCGAATTCTAAACCCTCCATAGTATTCTTATATTTTGCATCTTTTGTCAATACCCGGCACGCCTATGCTTTTTCCCATAGTTAATCTTATTAATATATATTATCCCTGTCCCATTGCCTGTTGACTTCAACTCTACTGCCTCCTAATATTCCTGGAGCTGTTGGACTCTATCCATAAATATCTCCTGGCTAACATTAGCGTTTTCATTACTATAGGTCGCATTCCCGCGCGACTTCTCGTTGCTATCTTCAAAACTCTCCAACATTGTTGCATCTGCTTCAATGTTGCTATATTCAAACCTTCCTCATATTTTCCCTCTGTGAAATAGTGGTGGTCGGTTACTCCACTCTCTAGCATTTGGCTATGGTAACTAATCCATTGCTTCTGTATCTCTCTTACTTCGTTAAGAATCTTGCTAGTTAACTTACTAGCATCTAGCTCTCCTAACTTCTTTAACCTTTTATGCAACTCGTGCTGCTTCGCTAATAATTTTTCCGGTTTGGTAGGGAACATTTTGTCTTATGCGTATATTAGGATATCGAAATAAGTATATAGTAAATAAAATAGATTGATGTACTTATAACTATTTTAATTTATATCTTATCTGATGATGCTGTCGTTGACACCGTTCGCCACTGTTGTCCGCCAAGTAGAGTTTGCTAGATAGGGTTTGTCGATAGTCTGCCGCTGCTTGTCTGCCAATGGGTAGGGTTTGCCGCTAGTTTGCTGGTAGCTCGCCGTTTCTTTACATTCGTCTCGCCTCCAGTCGCATCTTCTTTGCAACTATCTTGATGCTCTGCTGCTGTTTCTATATATATAGTGCTGTTGCAACTATATATAATGTGTATATATACACTTTCGATATTAGGGCTTCGAATACGCCACACACAAAAATACTCCCGCCGCCGAAACTACTACAGTTGCTCCACTAGCCAAACTGCTTTTAAATTCGGACGTACGCAATTTTTATTTATTAAGCAATATTTTGCTTTTATATTATACTCTGTCTCTTACCACTGGTGGGGGAAAACAAGAGTTAATTTATTTTGCTACCTTTAGCTGATTTTAGCATTTACACTTGCATAAGAATCAAGACTTTAAGAAGCTGATTCAATCTCTGAGTCTCTTACCACTGGTGGGGGAAAACTACAGAGTTGCTTATTATCGAAGGACCAAAATGAATAGGGATTCCGAAAGAAAGAAACAATAACCCGATCTTCATTTGTTGAATTCAAAATATGAACTGATTTTATTTACTAAAGTACGGAGTTTATATAGGGAATCTTAGGCTCTAGGAGGTCACAATTGTTCTTAGGAGATCTTATTCTAGTGCGACTCACAACCACGTATTCGGGGGTTGAAAAATTATTATTATTTTGGGCACGGCGTCGGCCACTTGACATCCTGCCGTTATGATCTTTTGGGTTAGTTTAGAATGATATGCTTAGTTTTTCTAATGATATGCTATGTTAGTTGTTTGTGACAAAAGTACAGTTGTATTATATTTTCTTTAGTGCATCTGATTTGGTGAAGCCATCTCAGATGAACACGATGTTTATTCTTAAACATATACTTTTCATGTAAATTTATATGTGGTAATAATTGCTAAAGTCCTTTTAGTTTATCTTGTGAGGTTGCGAAAAAATAAATTGAGGTTTATTAGCAGCTTCGAATGTCTAAATGCCATAAAGATAAAGCTGATCTGAACACTTCGAATTGTATGTATTCGGGTTACTATTACCATGACCCTGCAATGATTTTAAATCAATAGTATGTATTGATTTTGTAGAATTTGCAGAATTTGTAGAATTTGCCCCCTAGATGGGGCGAGCTCTCTCTCTCTCTCTGTCTCTCTCTTCCGGCATATTAAGGGCAAGACCAAGTACTTACCCCTATTTCCACAGCGCTCGGCAGTTTCCTCAACAACAACAACAGCAGCTGCAACTGCATCTGCCTCTTTACCGGATAACGCGCCCGCTGTTTTGACAACTGAGAGTACACACGTTAATCTGAATGCATTCGGCAGTGGGAGTGGCAGTGGCAGTGGCAATGCCAGCGGCCCTAGCACATCCCGCCATTAGCACCCACCACAGCAGCTAATAAACCTAAAAGCAAGTGCAGCCTCAGCCACCTCGACTTCAACAGCTGCGGGTGTGGCTTCCTCATCTTCAGCTCTGTCCAGCCACCAGAATGGAAATGGAGCCACCAGCATTACCATTCCTGTAGATCAAGCTGCCGGCATGCGCACAATTGGTGTTTTGATCGCTGTTGACTCGGCGTTCTCGTCTGAAATTGTCCAGTCTTCCAATCAGGAGATTGAATTTGTTTGTGTTAAAATTTCGTTTCATTCTTTTTCTGCCTATATTACTTGTTCGAATATTCCACCACAGTCCGACTTGGCAGTATACCCTCACCCTTTGAACGCTATTCAACTTATTTCCTCATATCTCTCTGGCAAAGACTTGCTCGTTGTTCTGGGAGATTTTAATGATTCTTTATTACTGTTGCCCTCCTTGTCACATCTATTTCATAGATGGTCTGCTTGAGTTGTCCCTAACTCAAATAAATCCTGTCCGGAATAGTCGTAACAGATCACTAGATCTGGTATTTGTGTTGGATTCTTCCAACTGCGATGTTTCCAGGACTGATACCTTAGTTATCCCTGAGGACAACTTTCATCCAACTCTGGATGTAACCATTGACCCTCCTTTTGGGGCTAGGTCTCGACATAATAGCTCGATGCCTCCGATGTTTTCGCAAGACAAACTTTACTAAACTTAAACTCTGTATACTTGCACGGATATGGACTCTGCCATTTCTGTCTTCTATAAAACTCCTGAGTCCTTCTTTGATGTTTGTGTCCCGCGTGTGACTCAAGGATGGGCTGATAGACCTCCTTGGTTCTCACGTGAGTTATGTAACTTGAAGAACGTAAAATCAAGATGTTATAAAAGATTTTAAAAATCCGGTAAAGCATCGGATTGTTCCCTATATGCTATAAGGATTATAATTTCTCGCGATCCTAAGCAATTTTATAAATTTGTTAAACGTAAGACGTCAGTGCACCCGTCTTACTTGTCTTTCGAAAACAATAAAGCTGACAGTGATCAGGCAATTGCCGAAATGTTTGCTGATTTTTTCAAAAGAACTTATTCCTGTTCGATTTATCAAGCAAATCCTCCTTATCCTCATCATTTGCAATCGACTAATCGCATTTTAGACCCTGTGTTTGATAAAAGTTCGGTTCTTAGCGTGCTCAGTTCCGTCAAACCAATGGCCCTGATGGAATACCAGGCTGCGTATTAAGGTTTTGCGCAGAGGCCCTATGTAAGCCAGCAGCATTTTTGTAGCTCAATCATTTCGTCATCCCAACATGGGTTTAAAAAACGTAGATCGACAACTACTAACCTATTAGAATTTACATCTCATCAGCAAGGCCATTTAGTCATTTGGGTCCATTGCTATCCACTCTTTTTATAAATGATCTTCTATTGGTAGTGTCACATTCTCGGGTGCTTATGTACGCGGATGATGTCAAGCTTTACTCCAGTTTTAAAGACATATCGTCTTCTTGCCTACTTCAATCGGATCTTAATGATCTTCAGAGTTGATGTGAAACCAACCTATTAAACCTTAACGGCTGTAAAGTTAGTTAGTAAAGCTATGAATGTTCTTGGGTTTGTGAAACGATGGTCAAAAGAGTTTGACGATCCGTACACAACCAAAATTCTGTATACTTCTTTAATCCGTCCTTGCTTAGAGTACGGATCTTGCATATGGTCAACTCAATATGAGACGCACCAAAGTAAAATTGAATCTGTTCAAAAGCAATTTCTCCCAATACGATATGGGGCTGCGCCCCACGCTCGGACGGGCGGGAAGTGGACAGCGCTCTGCTTGGGCTCGCGCGAAACAGGCTATGTCCTGGTGTCGTATGGGCCACTTGAACGTACTTCGCATTGTACGCGTCAACGTCCAGACAATATAAAAGGCTTACATTTTGCAGAGGGTATTATAAAATTGGTCAGACGTACAGAAGGAGACGTTTCCGACCCTATAAAGTATATATCTTCTTGATCAGCATGAGAAGCTGAGTTGATATAGCCATGTCCGTCCGTCCGTCCATCTGTGCGTATGCGTTTTACTCAGCCATCTTAAGAGCTATCGGGATGAAATTTTTTTTGTGGGCTTTTTATTACCTGGGAAAAATATATCATATAGCTCTGGAGGAAACATTTTTGCAAAAATTGGAGCATCGCCATGAAATTTACCAATATGATAGTATTATGTATAAAATCTCAGATCCCAAAATTTGATCGGATAAATAGAACACAAGTTACAGCCGATATAAATCGGTTCGGCTTGCTGCCTACTACGTCATCAGCAAATAAACAGAGCACACGCATGCACACATACAGACGCAATGCTAAATAAACTATATGTGTATGCGTGCGAATCGGCATGCGTGTAAAAGGGGATGGGGAAGAAGAAGAAGAAATTTAAATGATATTTGAAAGGTTCTGTGCATTAATGAATTGAGATACAGAAAAAGAGTTTGGAACATGTAAAAATATTATGGCCATGGACTGCAAGGGTATATAAACTTCGGCACAGCCGATGTTAGCTTCTTTGATATTATTAATTAGTTTCATCAAATTAACTAATGAATTTTGAAATTCGCATTTGAGGGGCAGGATGAATCGACAGTTAAGCCTTTAATGAGAGTAAAACAAATGTTTTATTTAGGCTGAAATTATTCCCTATCAATATCAAATCAATTATGTTAACATTTTCCATTCGTTAACACAATTTCTATATTTGTAGCTAATGGCGATGTTATTGTTACATTGCTCCCGGCCAATACGAAATGGACCTGGATCACGCCTGCCATATTTCGTCAGAATTGGTACCCGAAGAGTTGATGGCCCAGGGATTGACCGTAAGTAGATCCACTCCCCTTATAAGGCAATTTAAATGATGTGTTTTTTTCCCAATTCAGCTAACCGTGGAGGATTATGAGAATGCCATAGAGACTTTACTCAATGATTATCGTTTTACCGTGTATAATATATGCTATACACGTATTCTGGTCTGTTGGATCCTGTTCGCGTTTAGAGTGCTTTTGGCATTGTTATTTTCTGGCGTCCAGGGCGTTGCCTTGTTCTCCCTGGGAGTGGGCTGGCTCTTTCTAAATGCAGCTGCCATTTTCCTCTGCATGTGGGTAAAATTGAGGCTATCTCGCGGGCTGGAAAAGTGCATGGCTCGAGTGAATAAGCAATTAATGCGACACAAAACACTTTTGGTGCTTGATGATCGTGGACGGATCCTCTGTAATAAGGTCAACTTCCTCGAGCACACGGATGCCATTAAGGCAGGATGGGAGGCCAAATTGGACATTGATGTGAATGACATAGTCATTCAGGGTACTCAGCCAGTGAGGTTGTCCCGCAAACAGGTGAGCTTGCCAGTTCAACGTCAAACTGTGCAAATATGGGGTAGTGAGTTGAGTAGTCTTTCGATCATCTATCGCATTCACATTATCTTCTGGGTGACAATTTTTCTTTCTTTGTTTACCATCTATCTATCTATCTGTCTTTCATGCACTTCACAACTTAACTCATTCTGCATTCTCCCAGGCTGTTGCCCAGGAACTGTTCCTCAGTTATCTACAACGTTTGGGCAACATGCCACCTGCAATCCTCGATTTGCCCATGCCAATATGAGCAGGAGTTGTTGCGCAACAAAATTTATTGGCATCTGAGCGCTATGATTATTAAATGTGTTTCGATTTTAAGTAACTAAATCAATGTGTCAGGGTTGCGAAAAGAGAATTAATACAATGGGGAATACGTGTGTTTAATTTAAGTACAAACCTACATACATATGTGTTTGTTGCTGAAGATACCAAAACTTGACTTATTGGTTATGCATAGACGCTTTCAAGTAACAAGATTCAAACTACATAAATTCTGTATATACAATTTGCATTTCAATGGAAAATCTCTTTTATTTCAGATGTTAGTCCATAATGTTAAACTGGTCAGTTGATTTTTGGTATATTATTGGTATAACTTACTATCTACTAAAACCAATTTATTTTGTGTTTTCTTTGGCAAACAATTGAATACTTACAATTAGTTATAAAATTTTGCAGTCGCCATAAACAGCATTGGGCAAGTAGTTTGGACTAGTTTTCCCTCATTTGGCGGCTAGATTGGTTCTCATACAATACACACACAGACACACATATATATATACATACATACAACACACAAATACCCAAAATACTAAGCCATTTCGATATTAAATGCATGATCTGTTTCCAAACAGATTACAAGCGAGTGAATTTAAAACAATATTGTTTCTTAATTGTTTTGTGATTTTGATTTCTTTTTATACCCTTGCAGAGGGTATTATAAAATTGGTCAGATGTTTGTTACGCACAGAAGGAGACGTTTCCGACCCTATAAAGTATATATATTCTTGATAAGCTTGAGAAGCTGAGTTGATATAGCCATGTCCGTCTGTCCGTCCGTCTGTGCGTATGCGTTTTACTCAGCCATCTTAAGAGCTATCGGGATGAAAATTTTTTGGGGGTCTTTTTATTCCCTGGGAAAAATAAAGTATGAAAATTGGCAGAATCGCAGCACCATATCATATAGCTCTGGAGGAAACATTTTTGCAAAAATTGGAGTATCACCATGAAATTTACCAATATGATAGTATTATATATAAAATCTCATATCCCAAAATTTGAATCTGATCGGATATATAGAACACAAGTTACAGCCGATATAAATCGGTTCGGCTTGCTGCCTACTACGTCATCATCAAATCAATAGAGCACACGCATGCACACATAAAGACGCAACGCTACATAAACTATATGTGTATGCGTGCGAGTCGCGGCATGCGTGTAAAAGGGGATGGGGAAGAAGAACAAGAAATTTAAATGATATTTGAAAGGTTTTTTGCATTAATGAATTGAGATACAGAAAAAGAGTTTGGAACATGTAAAAAAATTATGGCCATGGACTGCAAGGGTATATAAACTTCAACACAGCCGATGTTAGCTTCTTTGATATTTTTTTTTTTTTATTTACAAACTGTAGTTTTTTTTTAACGATCCTTTCTCGTCCCTTAGGATATTTCTAATATCTCTTGGGCTAGGTTCGGCACAACAAAATTTATTTTGTGCCCCGGTGAAATGAGAACTCGTTTGTTTGATTAATGGTTTTAGATCACGTATTTATTTATAATATTTTGGGCTCGGCTGGGTATGACTAATTCCTCTGGAGGAGTCCCGAACTTGAACAGCGCTGATTGTGAATTGGGTCCTTCGATGCTTGCTCCAGTCCGTGTCTCGTTCCTTGTGTCTCCGCTGGTTCCTATTTCAGACTCGCGATGTAAGTACTTCGCCTGATATCTCTCCTTCAGAATATCTCTGGATCGCTGATTGGCCTTAGGATATATCCTATTGCTTTTCTCTCATGTTCCTGGCGTGTCCTGATCTTCTAGGGACGTTGCTTCCACCTCAGTGCCTCCAGCCGTGTTTGAAAGATGGTCTTTGCGTGCTCGTGGCCTCCAGGATAAATCCCGTGGCCGTTTGTCGTTTGGCAGGATTTTCTCAGCGATTGGTATTCGTCAGGATATATAGATCCTTGAATTTCGGCAGTAGGATATATCCTCGAGCCTTCCATTGTGCTGTGGATCGTCCTGAAGCCGCTTGACTTCTCTTATTTTATTGCCTGGGCACGGTGTTCTAGTCCTATTCCAAGGACTTGTTGGTTATCTGATAATTTGAGAGGTTACTCGTAAGGCCTTCTCAATTATTCTATTTTTCCTTGATTCTTTTCACAAGATTTGTTTCACTAGTATGAGCTTTTAAGGTTACGTAAGGCCTTAAAACTCCCTTGGTTGATCACGACTTGTTGACTTGATGATCTCCTTGATGGGTGTTGCCTTTATATAGGCAGCTCCCACGGCCTCAAGAATTGATTGGTGTAGTTCCGCTATACAGCTGGTACTTTTCCATCGGCCCTTTGCTTTCACCCACGCATCCACTTGTCGCTATGCTTGGTGAAAGTCCCGTAAATCCTTGGCGCCTATGTGTCCACCTTCTTTGTGGCTGCGCGCCCATTCGTTTCCTTGTCCTTCTCTTTCTCCCTTGCCTACATTGGCTTCTATCACTTTCTCATATTGGCGTCGCTTTCGTATTGGCCGCGCATCTTATCCCGTTGACTTTCGCTGGTTTCTTTTCTCTGGCGGCGCTGCCGTCGCTCGTCGCTCCCCTTGATCCACTCGTCATACCCAACTTCGCCCATATTCCCCCCACATTGGAGCTAGACATATATATATTTTTGTTGTATTCAACTTAATCTATTATTTAACGATAATTAGCCTGATTAATTTAATAAGTAATGGTGGTTGATTTTATCTGTATCGCAATCCATTGCACATATTGTATCCATTGGATAGAGGGTTTCCCCATTGCTCATCCCTCCCCCTTCGGCTTACAAATCCACAAGCCATTATCGCTTCTTGCGCTCATGCTTTCCCCCTACTCCCAGATTCAATGGCATAGCCCTCACTTGGTTTCGTTTCGGCACCATGCATTCCCCACACCCGTCTCACGTGCTTGCTTGGCCATCACTTTTGTTCGCATGATTTCGGCTGTTCGCAATCTAACTGCTTTCGGTCTCGCATGCGTGACGTAGGCAGAGAGTACCTGCATTGGCCACCGCGGTCATACACGCATAGTATACGTGTGGTGTGGGCTATATAAATACAGCCGATTTGGTGTATTATGCTTCCCACGCATCTTCCCGCTTATACGAAATCGCCAGCGGTTGAGTGTGGTTCGATTGGCCATGTTTGATCGTAAATCGTTTGCCTTGAGTCGGTTCGATCGACCAGTGCTAGACTTGGTCGTATATCGCATCTGTGATTTGTGTCTCGGCTGTATCTTGTATATGGTGTATCATTTGCAGCGTTGGATTGTGTTGCTGCTTGCTTGTTGTGTGGGATATTATTATCATCTATAATGTTCCTCACAATAGGTATTAGTTTGTGTATTAGAAAGTAATCTTAAAGTTTGCATTAAAACCTCGAAATCGAAAATTTGGTTAACTTTCGTAAAAAATAAATTTTTTCATAAGTAAATTTTTAAAAATCTTAATATTTTCAAATAACTCTAACTTTGTAAAGTATTTGTGCGGATCTTGTAAATATATATTAAAGAGATAACTTTAATAGTGTAAGGATACACTGTGGGACCAGATGCTGCCTACACGATGTATAAGTCAATCTTGCGATTAATGGAATTTTACAATTTGAATCATTTGTGCCTCAATATTGCCTCTTTGAAACTATGATTGTAAGAGGCCTTCAGACATTGGTCAGCATTATTAAAAGGGGAAATCATAACATTCAACAAATGTCAGACATCAATTAGGAAAGAACATTTCTCAATTAGTTCTCCGGATATTTTTGTATTAATGAAATTGTTATCAATAATAAAACCAATGAAGTCGGGCAAAACAAATGTTTGTTTTATTTCATTTATCGGTGTGACAAACATTGCTTTGTGTTCTTCAGGCGTGTAACAAGATCGCAAATAAGTACTGAAGTGCACTATTTGGCAATTCCTATTATTCAAATATTTGGCGGTGGTGAATAAAAACCATCCACTGATAGAGGGCTCCTGTGTTCCTTGCAGAATTTAAGCAACATTCTTCGCTGAGAGCGCAGATTTCTTCTGCTTATGCGAAGTGCCCGGCTTACTGTCCACTCACTGACTCCTTTATTCAAGGAAGCTGTAGCTTTTTTTGGTGTTGTGTTCGGTTGGTTGATCATTATCCTTTCCATAGCTCAAGCATCTCTATCTCTCTATCTCTCTACGGTTCCCAATTGCTTTCCAACTTCACGATCTGACAAATTATTTTTGGTCATTTCAACCACCTGGCTCCGCCAAGGTCAATGAACAAGCTTTGGAGTCGAGTCCAAGCGGAATGGAGCACTCAGAGGCATTAAAAGTGTGAATACAGCCAAAGGCCTTTGGACTAAATATTGAAAAATTGCTTAATCCATAAGTTTTTTTTATACGAGCAAAAGTGGATACTTGCACATTTTTAAGCTTTTTCTGGATAATTAGAGCTAGGGAGTGGATAATGAATAAAGGTTTTAGTTTTTCGTTTTATATATTATTAAAGGATTTTTGTTAAAAAATTGGAATCGATTGATGCATTTTTGTGGGTTTTACAGCCACTCAAAGTCACAGTATCGAAACACGTATCCACATGTGCTCGCCACTGTAAAATATGCTAATATTTCAAATAATCATAATCTGCGGGCATACTGAATTTGGTGACTTTGACTTTGTTAGTTTTTGATCACTGTACATACTACACGAGTCTCCAAACCAAATTTGGTGCTTCTAGCTCTAACAGTCTAGGTGTTCATTAGGACGGACGGACAAGGCTAGATCGACGCGGCTGTTGATGCT